>OY848920.1:3611134-4022753 GCA_963693285.1 Xestospongia muta | reverse complement strand
TGACAACAGTATAGACGAGGCAATGATAAAATTTAAGGGCAGATCAGTAATGAAACAATATAAGGATATCCTTCACTGGTACACATTCTTAGTTTAATATCATCAGTAGTTGATTAATTAAGAAACTTGATAAACCGTGACATGTTGCGAGATGTATAGCATGGAACTCTAAGTATTCACATTGTTTGCCATTCCAAAGTGGATCATCATAGTTGAATATATAAGACTCAGACACATGTAAGCCAAACGCACAGTAGTAGTCATCACTAACATATTGTAGTGTAGTTTCTGAGCTGCCCCTGTCACAAGTTCATTGGTTTTCTGCCAGTTTCACGTACAGTAAATCTGCACTGACATTAGTGATAATAATAATTAATTGTGTATGTTTTATAGTCTAAATTACATACTAACAAAACCCAAAGACAAATTAACACATCAGATCATGTTTTCCTGTATAGCATGCCAATGCTTTGCTTCTTACATATTTATTAAAGCCATATATGAACAAATGATATGTATTGAATTGGCACAAACAAGCAGAGAAAAAGTTTCAAGTTACTGACTAGTGTGGCTTCTCTCAAATATAACTCAATCAAAAATCAATAACATTGATATGTAGGAAAAATAAACAAAACTTATGTTATTTATCAAAATTATGCAGGATTATTGAATGATCAACAAATGAAATTTAATATGTTGAACTTCTAGGGAACAGTCATGTCGATACAACAGAAACAGCAATATTTAGCATTCAGAGAATAGGAGTATCTATGGTTGTGGCTGGATATGTCACTTTGCATGAAATGTTGATTTTTTGGCCACTTGGTAGGGGTCTGAGTATCATCAGTAGTACTATACAAAAATAACACTTTATAACTATTAATTAACAATGTATATGTTCAAATAAAGCAGCAACTACTCTAAAACTAAAAGACCTCTGTTAAAAAATCTCAAAAACATGCTGTTGTTGTGTACATGACCATATGATTTTCACTAGATGCTTAATAAATTATATCTCACTTTAAAAATAATAGATAACTTGAAACGCAAAATTTAGTAAGTATTTTATTAAAAAATTGCTTACTTACATGCAAGTGTGTTTAATATTTTGATAGAACTTTCCACAAATCAGATCACATTTAACTGTATATGTTTTATAGTCCAAATTATGTACTAGTAAACAGAAAGATAATCTAATGTGTTGACTTGTAACTCTTGAGGACAAATCAATGCATCGGATTATATTTTTGTACATGACATGCCAATTTTTTGTTTTATACACATTTGTCAAAAGTCATATATGAACAAACGATAAGTATCTGAATTGGTACAAACAAGCATAGATAAAGTTCAAAGTTATTGACTAGTGTGTCTTCTCTTGGATATTAATATCATCAGAAATCAATAATATGGTTACAAAGGAAAAACAAAAGTTATATTTCTAATCAAAATTATGTAGGGTAAATAGAAAAAAGCAAAGAAATGATGTATAATATGTTGATCCTCTAGTGACTTGTTATGTTATTACTACAGACACAGCAATGATTAGCTTTCCAGAGGATGAAGTATCAAGGTGTGTGGTTAGAAATGTCAGTTTGTGTTAATTGTTGATTTTTCATGCACTTTGTATGGGTATTATCAGTGGTACTATATAAAATAATACTTTATAACTATTAGTTTACTATATACATGCTCAAATAAAGCAGCAACTACACTAAAACTAGAAAAACAATTAAATTATTAATAATAGAACTTAACAAACATATAATTCAAGTACATCTACTGAAGTAGATTCATCATTATATCTTTCATTAGTACACATTCTTAGTTCAATATCATCAGTAGTTGATTGAATAAAGGACTTGATAAACCATGACATGTTAGGAAATGCACAGCATGGAAAATCTAAGTGGGTCATTATAGTGGAACGTGTGAGGCTCAGACACAGGAAAGCTAGATTCAAAGTAGTAGTCATCAACAACATATTGTGGTGTAGTTTCTGTGCTGCTATTATTATTACAAGTACATTGGGTGTTATCGATTTCTCTTTCCCTGATATATGTCCAAATACAATGATGAGGGTTACTACCATGAGTAATAGACTCACCATCAAAATAAGCCCCTTCAAGTGAAGGAGATATTTTATTATTATCATAATACTATTAACATTCCTATGATGGTACCTTTTAAATTTCCCATATCCAGAATTTTTCTACCCAATATTTATGATACATGCTATATACAAATGCTAGCTACATTGGTCTATTATCTTATACAACAGAGACACAAGAAACAAAAAAAAGAGAGAGTGTTTGCCATCCTAAAAGACAGACAGCAGTACTTGGTTTATGTCTGGAGCCAGCAGTTGTCATGACTGACTTTGGACTTGCTATCATTTAAACAGCACAATTATCATTCCCAAGTACAATTATTCAAACTGTAATTTTCATTCTTTTAGTGCCTAAACAAGGCAATATCAGAGTGTAGGTCATCAAAAAACATACAGTAGAGATACTCAGCAACTTTGTAAGGAAACAGGAACTCTTATATTTGTCACTGTCAGGTATGAGTATCTAGTATGGCAATAATTTTTTTTAATCTTTCCAACTTTTCATCTGTCTTTGGCTGACTTATAGCTAAAATGAATTTTTAGTGTAAACCATGCAATGCCATTTTCCTGTCAAATTTGGGGGCTTTAATAAACTCTGGAGTTACTGAGATAGAGCAAGTCATAATGCATTGTCCAGTAGCAGACATACAAACAGAGTACTAGAACCTTCACTCACCCAGAGAGCAGCAAAATTTAACCATTTCACATGTATATAATGTGGTCATCAATGACAACGTGATTACTTTTTTATTAGTGAAAGGTGCTATTACAATTATTTTAATTTTGCAATAATTTATAAATAATTATATCATTTAATTTGTAGGTCCTAATAATTTGTCACTGGACCAACTCTTGGATCAACAACCTCCATATCTAGTAATATTAAATATATGCACTGAAACTGCAAAGTGGAACCATTTGAGTGTGACAGTAGAACGCAAATAGTGTGGGTCTAGCTGAATGTCATGATATTATACCAGTATGTATCAGTTATGGATTTGCATAGCAAGAGGAGCACCAATGAATAATTTAATTATTAGATGCTTTAAGTGCTATCAGACTAAATGATGTAGCTAGGAGATTTAAAGGTGATTTAAGAACAACAGAAAGTTATACTGTACATAATAGCCTTAGCTGATTAAGAAATAATTCCCTGTCATTGGCCTATATAAAAATAACATAGAAATAAGTAACTAATATATATTAGTTACTGATTTGTATATTTTTATAAAGGTGGCTTAATGACATTGTCTCTGTAAACTACTTGTGACCACTAACTCAGATTACTATTACTATTTCATTGCATTGTAAAAGAACAAAAGTCAAAGAACTCTCAAAACTCAAATGTCTGACAAGTGTGTATGATATGTAAAACATACGTAACTAATAATGAGATTTTTATCCTGTTTTTCCTAATACAATCAGCTGTAATAACATACCTATTTGGTACCACAAGCAAAGAATATGAGTGATAACATGGAAATGGACTTCATCACGGTCAGCAAGCTTCAGTGATTTGAATACTTTCCACCTGTAAATACTAGAGTAACTGACCGATAGTCGGGCGAATCAGTTTTCGGACGCTTATATCTCGTGAACAACAGACTCCTGGATGCTGATTAGACACACACAAATAGGACTATACATATACTGCTTGCGTACAAAATACCAGGTTGCAATCTTTTGATACGTAGGTTTTACAGCTACAAAACCAACATTGTCCGAACTTGGTGTTCTTTGGACATTACTATCAATCTTTGTCCGCAAGCTTCCAAATAGCCTTGAGATAAAGAATTGCCACTAAATTCCACAATATAAGCCTTCCATCATTGCTCTTTCATGCGTCCAAACCAGAGCCTTGAAACATTGTATATTTAAGAATAGGAAGATGACAAAAAATGTGTATCACGTGATCAAATTTTGGACACACGTGGTAATACTCTAAGTTGTCACTGACAATCACACTTATTTTTTAAGTTCAAAAATGTAATTAGACGTTACATAACACAAAAAGTACTAATCAATAACATGTCTTGCAGTACCAAACATCAGGAACTTCTGTGGGATTGATACAAACACAGGAACAATGACACCATTTATGACACTTATCACACAAGATCATCATATTATCATACTCTTCAGACATATAACACAGACAAAATAGTTTAATGACATGAAGACGTCTTGAAGGACGAGGAATATACTCTTTTACAATTTTAGGGAACAATGACAATTTTCTTTCTTCAAAACATTCAATGAGGTGGGCACGCATCTTTCGTTGATCAAAAGTGGCCAGTTCAGGATTGTTTCCAAAGCATACTTCTATTGCTGTAGCAATTGAGAATGGACCACAGTCATAACAACTTTCCTGTTGTTGCACTGAACGCACTTGCACTCTCAAATTAGACAGCGAAAAAGAATATATTTTTGAAATTTGAAGGATTGCAGATTCTGTTAGAGTAAAAAATAATGCCAAACTATCCATCACTTCAACAAATCCAGGTTTCTGACAACAAGTACATATCCAGTGATTTGATCCTATAGTAATAAATTATACCAAAACATGAACCCTGAGTACAGATCATGTGACACTAAACTTTCCCAGCAAAACAACTTACTATAGTTTGCTCAACATAATTACTAAGTTATAACAAAATCAATACTACTAATTATACATGTACCCGTGTGAAGTATCTGAACAGCAGGAACATTAGATATTGATAAAAACGTAACACTATAACCCAACAGTGTATTTTGGAATCCAAAGATGTGAGGAAATTGATGCTTCAATAATGTCTGTGCAGCATTAATCACATTATCCGAAACTTCAGAACCATTCTCAATACACTCTTTATCTGCCATGTAAAGGTTGAGCTCCTTAATCCACCAAATATCTATGAAAAACATCAACAATATATGTCTGCATTAGAAGAAATACTACAAGTTGACACCTTTGTTTTTGTCTCTGGGGCACTTCTCTACAACTTGAAGCACAGAGAGATCTGCTTCAGACTGTAATAACTCTACAACAAAGTAATAAAGGTATGATAATAATTAACACACCTTTCTTCCTGCTCCTCCTCTGTATAGGCTGCATCTCAGGTTCAGAGAGATCTGCTTTTGACTCTAAAAACACTACAACAAAGTAATAAAGTTATGTTAATAATTAACACACCATTCTTTCTGCTCCTCCTCTGTTTAGGCTGCATCTCAGGCTCAGAGAGATCTTTGAACTCTAAAAACACTACAACAAAGTAATAAAGCTATGTTAATAATTAACACACCTTTCTTTCTGCTCCTCCTGTGTATAGGCTGCATCTCAGGCTCAGAGAGATCTGCTTTGGACTCTAAAAACTCTACAACAAAGTAATAAAGCTATGTTAATAATTAACACACCTTTCTTTCTGCTCCTCCTCTGTATAGGCTGCATCTCAGGTTCAGAGAGATCTGCTTTGGACACTAAAAACTCTACAACAAATTAATAAAGCTATGTTAATAATTAACACACCTTTCTTTCTGCTCCTCCTCTGTATAGGCTGCATCTCAGGTTCAGAGAGATCTGCTTTGGACACTAAAAACTCTACAACAAATTAATAAAGCTATGTTAATAATTAACACACCTTTCTTTCTGCTCCTTGTCTGTATAGGCTGCATCTCAGGCTCAGAGAGATCTTTGGACTCTAAAAACTCTATAACAAAGTAATAAAGCTATATTAATAACTAACACACCTTTCTTTCTGCCCCTCGTCTGTTTAGGCTGCATCTCAGGCTCAAAGAGATCTGCTTTGGACTCTAAAAACACTACAACAAAGTAATAAAGCTATGTTAATAATTAACACACCTTTCTTTCTGCTCCTCCTCTGTATAGGCTGCATCTCAGGCTCAGAGAGATTTGCTTTTGACTCTAAAAACTCTATAACAAAGTAATAAAGCTATGTTAATAATTAACACACTTTTCTTTCTGCTCCTCCTCTGTTTAGTCTGCATCTCAGGCTCAGAGAGATCTGCTTTGGACTCTAAAAACTCTACAACAAAGCAACAAAGCTATATTAATAATTAACACACCTTTCTTTCTGCTCCTCCTCTGTTTAGGCTGCATCTCAGGTTCAGAGAACTCTGCTTCAGACTGTAAAAACTCTACAACAAACTAATAAAGTTATGATAATAATTAACACACCTTTCTTTCTGCCCCTCATCTGTTTAGGCTGCATCTCAGAATCAGAGAACTCTGCTTCAGACTGCAAAAACTCTACAACAAAGTAATAAAGCTATGTTAATAATTAACATACCTTTATTCCTACTCCTCATCTGTTTAGGCTGCATCTCAGAGAGCTGTGCTTCTGACTGTAAAAACTCTAAAACAAAATAATGTGAGTCGCATTTGCTTTTGACTAACCCTTCCTTTTCACACATTTTCCACATTTTTTTTTCTTATCTTCTCTAAGTCTCTTCCGTTCTTCTTTTAGCTGAGCCTCCATTTGCTTTTTTCTTTCTTTTTCTTCAATTATTTGTAGGTTATGACGGCTAGTGAGAACTACACCTGCTGACTTTCCTCTTTTAGTCTTCATTTTGCTTGGAGACATAATTGGAACTAAAAAGCTTTTAACAGTGGATGTTGACTTAGTAGGTAATGAGCTTTCTCGAAAGTGCCTTTCATAAATATGATGTAATATTGAATAACTACAAAGCCAAAATTGGTCTAACTCAATACGTTAAAAGTCGACTAGGAGCAAAAAAAATTGCTCTTTATAGCTTATATCACATGTTGAAACTATGAGTAACAGATAAATTCAATTTCAACTTAACTAACTGGGTTAGTTTAGTTGAAATAAGTATTTGCTCAAAGCCTTAATTCAATTACTACAGTAAAATGGGTGTAAAAGGAATGTATAGTTGTAGATGCATGTGATTGGCTTTATGGATATTAAGTTACACTAGTTTTGACCTTGTAGTAACTTAGAATGAGTTTACATCATATTGATGAAAGTGAGGTAACAAAATTCTCAGTTAAAATCACTAAATGCTTTTTTCAGTGTATATTGTAATGAAAAATGCAAATAAAATGTACACGGATTGGTTAAAACAATTAATTTATATTTGCAGTGATGCATAAAAGAGCATCTGGTGACTTTAGTCCAAAAAGGGGTTATGGAGGTTGTATTGTTTGAACATCACTTGATAAAATAGCCATATATATAGCTGTAACCTTAATGAATAATGTTGGTAAACAGTGATTCTTTCACAACACTCACTGCACACTAAAAAAGGTAACCCTTTTAAAATGTCCTGTTTATGAACCTGATGTATATCTATAATGATATAGTTATCACTTGTAACATAAAACTTAAGAAATGGAAGGTTCATTGACCACTAGACCACCTTATATATATCAATATGTATATTAATAACTTGATACTAAAGTTAATATGGAAATTGTAAAGACAAAACTATAATTATTATATACAGCAAACAAGATTATACATGTAATAATTATAGTAATTACACTAGATTACTTTGATAATAATACTGTTACTAGCTGCTAATATTAATCAGGTTAGTTATTACAGTAACTGTAAATATAATAGTCTATAAGAATATATGATTATCAACTATTTTAATTTAATTATATTATCTATACATTTTAAAATTAGTTAATGATAAATTTTGTATATTACAGATCTGTGAATTTGTCACTTTGAGAAACATCAGGCAGCCCAACACATTTATTAATAAGCCAGGTTACTCCTGACTATACATTGTGAATTGGTAGTGAAAGAGTATATTTACATGAAAATGGAAGTAGGTAAATGATCATTATAATTGTAGACAGTAACAAAGATAATTGTCTATGTATTACTAGTCAATAATTAGGCCCACAATAATTATTTATGTGTTTATTTTCCACTTTATTTAGTATTTGTTTGACATAGAAGTTATACCACATATTGTATTTATAGCCCAATCGCAAACCATTGTATTATAAATAGTAAATTTGTTAGACTAGTGTGAGTGAAGTCATTGAATGATAAACAGTAAATGTTATTAACAGTAGAAGAATAGTAGTACAAGTAGATGTCCTAGTTAATTGTATAAATATAATTACAATTTTATATTCCAATTTTTTGTATTAAATTCCATGTCCATTTATTGATAATTGAAGTTTTCATTTGTCAACACTTAATCAATACCACATACATTTAAAATGATAATTTTTAAGGCATTAATTAATTTATAACATGACAGTTTGTTATAATAATTATTTTGTTGTTATCTCAGATATTACCAGTATATAAGCAAGTACTGATAATAACTATGTATACAAATATTGAGATCAAACATAATGACTTGTACTATTTATAAATAAGTATATGTATATATTATATTAGTTAAATTATATAACTTTAGTGCCTGAGACACATTATACCCAAGGGATTTGTACATATATTTTAGTAGATGTAAATGACTATAAGAAACTTCACCTTGTAATATTATGTGTTTTATTCATAGTTTTTAAAGTATTTTTAAAGAGTTTATTGAGCATGTTGTTTTAGATCTATAGTTTGAGGATTAATCCTTCATATTAGGAATCTGGTTATTATAATAGCTTTATAATACCTTTAGCTATTATTTTATCTGATACTACAAAAAACAAATAAATATATTTGATCTTTATACAAATATAGTTCATTTAGTTAGCACCAGTGTCTGTAAAAGACTATAGCTAAAGAAATGTAAAAATATGGGCTGAAAAGCAAGCTATTGAGAAGCTTCAAGCATTTGCAATTCACATCCATCATCATAGATTTGTGGTTAGCAATAATGAAGTTCATTGGTTGCTATATGCATCATATTTAAAGGATGCATTTAGATTTCATTGGTCACTCTCAAAAATCTCATAAAAATAAATTTGGGCAATGAAAACAAAGAGGCCCATATATATATATGTGTGGTCAAAATGATATAGGATTGGGTGCATTGATCCTTAAAAGTATATGATCCAAGATTTTTAAAACCATGAAAATTGCTTTGAACTCATGCTGTTAATATTTTATTGCTCAACCTCGCAATCTTTAATTTATGATGATGCAGTCTGTGACTTCTGCTTATACCTCTTCATTTCACACATTGTATCTCCAATAAAGCTAGAGAGGTTGGGCAATAACATATTCATATTGTCAAGCCTATACTCCGTATTGTACATTGTATTATTACAGTTGATGTGTGACCATTGTCATAATAAGATATATATACTTTCTACCGACCTATAGTCACTGTAATCACTTATTATATTTTAAGCATCAGATAAACTACATGATGGTAAATTACTTCATACATAAGGAAAAGTATCTGCAGCATTTATTCTTTTTTTGTTATCATACTGTTATGGCTCATGAATATATGTAGTCTGCTACTTTTTACCTAATTATCTTAAAGCATGAAATTATATACATATCCGTTCTTTTGAAAAGTTGTGCAAAAATATATTATTAGTAGCATCAAAAACATATAGAGTTTTCTTGAACAAACAGTCACTACTTACTTTTACATGATACTTCTTTAAGCTTAATATATACATAAATTGCATACTATGCTTGTTGTTATTCAACATTTTCAGAATTAAACCATGTCAAGTAATTTGTAATTTATGTAATTAATATTAACTTGGAAAACAGAAGTGTAATAATGATTTAATCTACTTGTAACTAAATTACAAAGATTATATGTTACACTATACATTCATGATGTATTTGAAAATGATATAATGCAGTTTTATTATTATATGACTTTATTCAAACTTTTATTTAATGAATCAGTTAAAACTAATATGTAAAAACTGTAAAGCACTTAGAAATAATGTACTTTATGTGAACATTTCTATGAGACACCTGTACAAGTTGTGCATTGATAGTCTAACATGCAGTGTGGCAAATGAAGTGTCTCTGACCATCCATGTTTAACCTGAGTATATAATTGTCATAATCATCAAACACATTCTAACAACAAACAGACAGTAGTCACTGTAGACAGCCTTAGCAATTTCATTTTAAGTTTAGGGTGAGGTTTGGTGATATATAGGGCTATAAAATTGGAGATGAATTAGTTTAACTTAATGTTTATTACCTTTTGTCTGAATTATTTTTAATGGCACAATGCATGTATATATGCAATTTGGATGTAATTGTGTATGCACTCCTTTATATTATAAATTATTAGTATATATTTTGGACTTTAAGCAATATTATCATTCAGATATAGGTGAGTTATTTTTCAATTATCCCTTTGCTTTGAAAATTACTTATTGACATCTTTAACTCCAGTAAATGTCGCTGTGTAGATATTTTTTTTAAATTTATAAAAAGTTCATAAGCAAATAAAGAACCTTTATCTTAATAAAACATTGCCTATCTATTTATGCTTGGCTTCATGGTGACTCCTATTGAGACGATGTTTTGTATATAGTTTCTTTGATCTTAAATTTGATCTAGTTTAGTTAATAAAATTTATATTTCTTTTAGCATAAATCACAGTATTATAATTTATGTTAACTAGTTTTAATGTGATCAATTAGAATTTAGTTTGTAACATTGTTCTTTTTGTATAGGTTGTAAACAACAACCCAGTCAGATGGAGGAAACATTATCATCAAAAAGGGAATCTACTACTTCCTCAAGTCAGTAAGACATGATTTGAATTGCATCTCTTCATCCTTTTTCGATCATCTTTAAATATTGTTTCCATAGGAAGGAGAAAAAAGAGACTGAGATTAGACCCTTCAATCAGATTCTGATGAAGATATACCTCATAGTAAACAAAGATGTGATTATGTATCATCTGACAGTGACTTAGAATCATATGATGTATCAAGTAGACATGACAATGGATCAACTAGTGCAAAACCTTTCACAAAAGAGGGAATATCTCAGAAAATAGCACCTTCATTACCAAAAAATACACCACAAGAACATATATAAAGGTATAGACTGATCTACTGACATTTAATAATAATAATTTACTGATGTTAGGTAGACAAGAGGGATATAGTGGAAGACAATAGTTTGGATCAATTTCTATGTACAATGTATTAACTTAATTATTGTATGACATGTTAACAATGTTTTTAACTCTGTTACAAGTGCAATTTATATTTAGCATTTAACACAAATCATAATAGTATTTATAATTTATGCTAAGTAGTTTAATGTGATCCATTAGATATTTAGTTTGTCACACTTGCTATTTGTATGAGTTATAAACGACCTAACCAAATGAAGGAATGTTATCATCAAAAATTGAGTGTACAATTACCTCAAGTCAGTAATTGAACATAATTATATTAGACCTAATTAGAATTAGATCTCTTTCATATTAAAGACAATGGAAGATAATAGCACATGTGACATTTTCATATATTGTTTTAAATCAAAAACGTTGTCAAAGATTATAACATAATTTTAGGGTTACTTAGCACACAATAGCATGTGTCAACTCTTAAATAACAAACAAAAATACTCCTCAGCCTCACTAATGGAAGGAGTGTGCAAACCTCATTAGGTATAGGCAGCTTGTAGGCACAAACAGTGTATAATTGTTTTTAGCCATATAGCTTATAATCAAAAATTCATTATAAGTAACTGTCTTACACACTAATGACATTATTTAGCAATTGTTATAGGAAAAATCACAAAACCTTATAACATAAATCATAGTATTTATTATGGTGCATTCATTATGAATATCAAAATCACTAATAATATTTTTAATTATCCATAGGAAAGAGAAAGGAGAGACTAAGATATGAACAATTTTCTCTTCAATCAGATTCTGATGAAGATATACCTCTTAGTAAAAAAAGATATGATTATTATCGTGTGACAGTGACTTAGAGTCATATGATGTCTCATGTAGACATGACAATGGATCAACTAGTGCAAAACCTTTTATAAAAGAGGGAATATCTCAGAAAATAGCACCTTTATTACCAAAAAATATACCACAAGAACATAAAGGTATAGACTGGTCTACTGACATGTATTAAAAAACTTTACTGATGTTAGGTAGATAAGAGAGATATAGTGGAAGACAATAGTTTGGATCAATTTCTATATACAATGTATTAACTTAATTATTGTATGACATGTTAACAATGTTTTTAACTCTGTTACAAGTGCAATTTATATTTAGCATTTAACACAAATCATAATAGTATTTATAATTTATGCTAAGTAGTTTAATGTGATCCATTAGATATTTAATTTGTCACACTTGCTTTTTAGTTGTCTCAAACACAATATAGAAATTATTTAACAATTGTGATAAGAATAACAACAAAAGTGATAATACATGAAAGCAGTTACTTTTGCTTTCATGTGAAGTGCTTCTGATCATTTTTGTTTGACCTGAAAATATAATTTGGACTATTATCAAACACTCAAACAACAATAAGTGGCAATGCAAACAGCCTTTACCTCAGCCACTCAAATTTTTGGGCAAGGTAAGAGTTGGAGATAGAGCTTTCGAGTATTCTCTTTACTTTGATGCTGGTAACTAATTTTTCTGTTACACCATTGATTTTTAAGCAACTTATTGGCTTTCTTAGCACCAATAATCTTCCTCTAAAGCAATGTCACTTAACTGACTAAAGTCAATTAAAGACTTTAGTCAATAAGCCATTAACTATCTATGCTTGACTTCATAGTTAATACTATGGAGACTATAATTTGTTTATAGCTTCTTTGGTCATACACTCTACTCCTAATTAATTCATATTACACATTACATGAGCTGTGTAAATAGCCATGAGTGATTGTGTTGCTAGCCTTTTGTACCTGTATGCGTTATCTTTTATCCTCTTAATTTGTTTTTATTAGGAGCAGCAAGAATGATTCAACATAGTGAAACTAATGCTTTTAAAGTAGAAATGTTGCAACTACTAAAAAAAATCAACTCAACTAGAAGAAGGTATTGTCAGTATATGGTATAATTACTATTACACAGATCTATTTAAAAGAACTAAAGATTGTAGGAAAGAACTATTCCAAATTCAGTGCTGCTAAAGATCAACAGTTATCAGTTGAGGAGTGTGGGTTAAAAGTTTTAATACCTGCACAAGTTATCACATCAGTAGATACTTCATATGAAATTTCTGCCAATGGATTATGGAGTGGCAAATTAGAATTTCCTGAAAATAGTCAACTTATCAGTGGAGTGTGTCATATATCAGTTTCTAGTTTATCTCAACTCAATAAAACAGTTACAGTTCAACTAGAACATTGTGCTAACATTACTGATGAGAAACAAGCACAACCTCTCAGTTTTGTTGTCGCTAAATCTGGTCCACCCTTCAAGTTTGAATACCTAGCAGGAGGATCATTTTGTCCTGGTTCACAATATGGCACTATACATCTTAAAGAATTTTCATACCTAGCTATACTACTCTGCACTGTAGTTGGTGGTGCTATGTTGGGTGTAGTTCTTGTAGGTACAGTTGGTGTTATTGGATATTGTTATGCAACTAGTAAGTATATACTGATCAGTTATACATGTATGGAATAAAATTTTTAAAACAGTGCTGGTGAGTCAGCAGTTGAATGCTTTGTGTCATAAAATAATTTAAATTAAAGCCAGCATATTAATTATACACAATACCTACTTTATACAGATACTAGAGTTCCTAACTGCAACTATCGAGCTTATATCTTCTACAAAGATGTAAATGAGGAAACATGGAAGACACCGACTATTCTAACGTAATACATGTTTATTGCTTTAAATTATTACTTCAATCATTAATATTTCTTATATAGGTAATTTTAAAATTGACATCAAAGTTTGGTAATGAAGAAGACAACTTTCCATTTCGCTTTGCTTCTACAATATCTTCATCAAGAGAACAGGAGGAAGAAGCCAGAAGACATAGTCATACAAAAAAAGTTTTAAGTTAGTAGGATTTTCTGAAGTAGCAGTTCATGGATGGGAAGTGACACCACTACGTCTACCACCAGTAGTAAGTGTTGTTATGTGTTTTGTACATGTATGTGTGTGTGTGAGTGTGGGTGTGAGATATGAATGAAAAAAAAAAGATTTAAATTACATGTTCTGTGCTATTTGTTCTTGCATTCTTAATTACACTAATATAGATTAGTGGAAATAATCCTCGTGACTTTATTCCATCATGGTTTCATGATCCTCCTAATATTCCTGTACAAGTATCTGCTAATCCAAGAATGAGTGACTTTAGAAATAATCTCAAACATCCTATAACAATTGAAGGTATTGAAGTTGCTGGAATATAATCAAGCATTAGCTGAAGATAGACCTAAAATTGTAATCCAGATAATCTATCTATATACGGAGAGACTTTTATAAGTACCAAGACAGCTACTGAGGATCTGTCCTTTCTAATTTTACGAATTAGAATTATTTACGGTATTTCTGTCACTCCTCCAGTCCTTTATAGAAAGGCCCGAGCTGAGCGAGACCGTACTTACTATTTAGTTCATTAGTTGAATCTCCTTTTTTTATTAATTGCTATTGATCTGTCATACTGTTGTCCTTGAAACAATAAGGTATGATCCTATTAATATTTTCATTATGTGTTCACAAATAAGAGAGTTTGGGGTTACGCCCCCTGATTATATCATGAAGGCTTATTGTCAAATATTAGTATCTTGTTGATTGTTCATTGGTCTTATATGCAAACTAGCTGTATTAAACTGAACATTATTAATGTTAATACTATATGAGACTAGTTCAGTATATTAGACCTCCTTAGTGTATGCCCAGATACTCAAACTTGACCCTCGAAGTGTAGTGTTCAGACACTTACACTCTTGAATGTAAGAAATGTTGTTTGGTGACTTATGCCCAATATCTTAGTATTTAAACTACATTTTAGCAAACCAATCAGAATGCTTGAAACCTATTACATCATCAGCTGCATAAATTAGAATGTATTATGTCTTCTTCCCTATAAGTGATGTATCATGTTATAATGTCAAGGAATTTAACTAAAGTCACCTCACATCCTTTCTATCATTAAACAAGTGGTCATCTCAATATGAGACTGTACCCTGCGAGAATATGTGTTTAACAAATATTTTAATTTAATTATATTATATATATAAATTTTAAAATTAGTTAATGATAGATTTTGTATCTTTTAGATCTCTGAATTGGTACTTTAAGAAACATCAGACCTGACCTGACACTTGTTAACAAATCAGGTGACTCCTGACTATACTGTGAAGTAGTACTGAGAGAGTATATTTACATGAAAATGGCAGCAGGTAAATGATCATTATAATTGTAGACAGTAACAAAAATAACTGTCCCTGTATTACTAGTTAATAATTAGCTCCACCCTAATGTGTTCAATGTCCACTTTATTTAGTGACATACCACATATTCTATTTAAAGCTCAACCACAAACCGTTGTATTACAAGTAGTAAATTTGTTAGATCAGTATGAGTGAAGTCATTGAATGATAAACAGTAAATGTTATTAACAGTAGAAGAATAGTAGTGCATGTAGATGTCCTAGTTAATTGTATAAATATAATTCCAATTTTATATTCCAAGTTTCTGTATTAAATTCCATGTCCATTTATTGATAATTGAAGTTTTCATTTGTCAAGACTTAATCAATACCACATATATTTAAAGAGATAATTTAAGACATTAATTAATTTATAATATGACAGCTTGTTATAATATTTATTTTGTTGTTATCTCAGATATTACCAGTATATTAAAGGAGACTCCTACAAAGTTAGAACTATTCCATCTATTATGTAGTGACAAATGGTATGATATTGGATTATCATTACAAGTACGCCGCAATGTTTTGGATAATTTAAAACAAAGTGAGGGTGACGACGTATTAAAACTCGATAAATTGATCAACATCTGGAAAGAAACTCAACCATCTCCTGATACATGGGAAACAGTGATTACTGCTATTGAGAGTCCTATTGTTAATGACAAGGAGACAGCTGATCTAATACGTGAATATCTTAGTGCAGGTGAGAGTAATAAGTTATTATTATTAAGTAATAAGGTTTTGCTGTTTACTGTTTATCATTCAATGACTTTACTCACACTGATCTAACAAATTTACTACTTATAATACAATGGTTTGTGGTTGGGCTATAAGTGGAATATGTGGTAAAAATTTCAACTAATACAGGATATTAAGCACTTTAGGGTGTGGCTTGTTTAGGTTAATTATAAATTAGTTGTACATGTGCTCTTTTCAATGTTTGAATCACTGTTATCTCCTACCACCCACACTAGCCAGAATATAGTAGTGGAATCGGATTGTTCAGTTGAAGTTAATCAATTGTGACCTTTACTAGATCCTTCTTGTGTATTAGCAAGGAGGAGGGTCTAGCTTGATAGATTACAACCCATCCTTCCCTGAATGAATGTCTGGGTATGAGGCTAAGTTTTAGAACTCTACTTTGTCTCTGTGATATAGTCACTGTTTATATCATTGTCTCTATATACTATAGAAAATAGTAAAACATGGATACTTTTCTGTTATTATAATGACACAAACTATGATACATTAGCTCTGTTTACTATGAAAAAGAGTGTTAGAATTATACTTTGCTTTTTAAGTTACAATGATCAAAATGACTTTAAATACTATATACATGTAGTAATAAGAATATATATCCTTTCTATATTATTATGATAAACTTACAATATAATTTTTAAAATGAGCTTAAAATTTACACATACATGTACCTTAACAAAATTATCCACTTTTCTTATCAAAGTAGAAACTACTACAAATCAGTCATTTATTGGAGTCACTTAATACTCACATTACAATGACTTAAAATAGTAATTAATAATTCCATGTAATTAACAAGCTATGTTGATATAGAAATACTGGGGACCTACTCCTACACTGTCTATTAATTATAAGATAATGTTAGTAATAGTGTCATCTTTACTTGTCCCACAATATTAATATTAGTATATGTCAACAGTACACACACAAATTACTACTTTACTTGTTAACATGTACACATGTACAACTAATTTATAATTAACCTAAACAAGCCACACCCTAAAGTGCTTAATATCCAGTATTAGTTGAAATTTTTACCACATATTCCACTTATAGCCCAATCACAAACCATTGTATTATAAGTAGTAAATTTGTTAGATCAGTATGAGTAAAGTCATTGAATGATAAACAGTAAATGTTATTAACAGTAGAAGAATAGTAGTACATGTAGATGTCCTAGTTAATTGTATAAATATAATTCCAATTTTATATTCCAAGTTTCTGTATTAAATTAGATGTCCATTTATTGATAATCGAAGTTTTCATTTGTCAAGACTTAATCAATACCACATACATTTGAAATGATAATTTTAAGACATTAATTAGTTTATAATTTTACAGTTTGTTATAATAATTGTTTTGTTGTTATCTCAGATATTACCAGTATATTAAAGGAGACTCCTAATGAAGATGATATATTTTCTTGTTTAATTAATATCAGTGACAAATGGTATGATATTGGATTATCATTACAAGTACGTCGCAATGTTTTGGATGAGATAAAAGAAAGTGAAGACAACAACGAAACCAAACTCAAGAAAGTAATCAACATCTGGAAAGAAACAAAATCATCCTCTACTACTTGGGAAACAATGATTACTGCTGCAGAGAGTCCTATTATTAACAACAAAGAGATAGCTGATGAAATACGTGAACATTTTATATTAGGTTAGTTATAATTATTAAGTAATGAGGTTGTTTTGTTAATACTGTCACTGTCAATAAACTGTATATAGAAATTTTTTGAATTACAAAATATTATCATTCTGTTGTCAAAGACTTTGATATAGTTTTTTTATTAACTACTTCTATACATCACAACATACATGTAGTATGTAGTACTGGTATTTAGAATGAACTTTATTGTGTTTTTAGGATGTGTCTATCTTGCAATATGTATAGAGGTAAAATTTGATGTTTATTGAAGCAATATCTATTTTTGACAAAGTTAGAGGTAGATGTAGAGCTTGTACATCTCTATGATATCACATGTGAACACACTTGTCAAGTATAGAGGGATGTGTCAGAATTAGAATACTTAAGGAAATTAATTTTAATGGTGAATTATTAGAGATAAAGTTGGAACAAAATTTCAAAGTAATTATTTATTTCGAAATTAGAGTATTGAATTTTTGTATAACAGACTTTGACCATGTTGACCAATCAGATTGCTTCATTTTAATTGCTATATGAGATGCTCTGTATCTGCTGCATTCGATATATGTGAGTCAAATCTACTTGTTAGCTTTACCTAACAAAGGAACACTTACCATTTTATTGTAGTAGGAGAAATTGACTTTATTATTTATGTTTTTGTTTACAGTACATGACAAAGGTATTCTGCCTGAGTATTATACCTTTATTAGCCCCATCTCCTACTTTGATGTTCAGTCATGCATTGTACTGATTAGCTAGAGATTCCAACTTGGCTTGGTAACTATAGTTATTACTTCTAAACAGAGGATTATACTCCAACATGAACAGTGATATTTAAGCTCATGGAAAGGTTTTAGTATTATTTAGTATTTAGTATGATTTCAATTGCAAAATTAAACCACTGAATTAGTCTCATTATAATAGCCCCCTTTGTTTAGAGAGGAAGGCCTTGTGAGACTGCCACTGTAATTTACTATCAACTCATTCCACATTCATCAAGTTTATTGTTTAAATCTCAATCTTTGTTAATTTCACACTTTCAGGATCCATTGTCTTTCACATACAAAATAGTCTTGAATTGTGTGTATTTTGATATTGCTGACCTGTTTATGACTACATTTACATTTCAACATTTCACATTATTTGTTATAATAAATTCACTGAGTGGTGGAAAATAGAAACATAAGACTATAATTTCATCCAAATTAGTTTTTTGCAATCTCGAAAATCATAGTCTCAAAAAAGATAGCATAGGAACATGTACGTCTTTCTTTGAGGTTTATAACTTATTTATTGATCTGAAATGGAACAATCTGATTGGTTAATTAAGACATAGCATAGTACAAGTTACTGATACATCAGAGTCATGTAATACATACAGAACATGTGGTCCAAAATATGTAATGTTAGGTTTGAGTGAAAGAACTTACAGTTCAGTTATTTATAGTTTATTAATTTTATATAATTTTGACAACAACATAACTAATAACTGTATTAACTTGTAGTTAGTATATCCAAACATTAGGTCATTATTAATTAATTCATCATTATTATTGATATTATCTATAATTTGTTTGTTCATGTAGTTGTAGTTGACATACTTCGATCTATTATTAATCCTGACACTGAAATATCTGATTCAGGTAATTTAATTTCTATATAATATGTCAATACATTATGTTAACAGTTACACTGGACATTTACTGTAGTATTATAATTATAACTTCTTCCCAGGACTAACTGATAGTTTTATAATATCATAGTAAACAATGTGAGTAATAACAAAGGTCCTATAAGACTATTAGTCTTAGATTAGAAACATATGAGAGGTTGTGTATTACTTAATTTACTTGGCATACCAGGTAGTCCTATAATTGTTTTTTGAACAATCAGTTTTTTCACTAGTTCTGATCTTTAGCTTTAAAGAGAGGTGTCCAGTACTACCACATGTTGTCTTTTGTATGAACTAGCAATCCTATATATCCCAGGATACCAAGTAGTCCCTAAGACTGGACCAATGTCAACACTGAGTATATTCTTAACCTTGATACTGACTGTGTTTAGTACATGTTTGTATCACTAGTACATCTTAATATGATTCCAACTCAAGAGATGCATACATTTGTTAGTGCTAAGTATCCATACTAAGTGTAGTATATATTGGAATGGTCCATTAATGAGGCCAGATATACCTAAACACTGGTGTCATTAGATACTTAGTACATCATGGGATCGTGACTGTCAGTAGCCCGATGCATACCTATGTATCACTAAATACTGAGTATCTTCTATTACTTAGTACATCCTGGGATGATCCTTAATAGCCCAGTGCATGTACATGTGTCACTTAATACCAAGTATTCCTTAATCCTTTTTAGAGCCTATTATATATATATATATATACCTTAATATTAAGTATGGATTCTTACCTTTGTCAATGTTTAGTGTATGAGTAACTCTACCAGGACCATTACTGATAACATCCTTAACGAATACTTGTTTTTGCTTTTTATACTTACTTGTCAATATGTCAAGGACAACATGTGAAGGTTTCCAAGTTGTTTC
The DNA here is from genome assembly GCA_963693285.1 of Xestospongia muta. Lineage (NCBI taxonomy): Eukaryota > Metazoa > Porifera > Demospongiae > Haplosclerida > Petrosiidae > Xestospongia > Xestospongia muta. The sequence continues at coordinate 4,002,345 of OY848920.1, read as the reverse complement.
AGTAATTTCTAACCACAAGACGTTTAGTGTGCTGATATAAATTATTAAGTAATATACTAGTGGCTTATTATCACAATAGTTATCACCACATTACACCCACTGATTTAATAAAAAGTGATTAATATAAACTAAGTACACTTGTCACCTTAAGGCCAGGACACTATTGTATAAGCTTTTATGAACTTTATATATTACAATTAAAGCTCAAACATTACATACCATACTACTGCAAACATTTTGTTTGTAATTGTTACTGAAATTATGACTCTAGTCAACTGTATATGTGTCCATATTTATGGTAGCAATATAAATGTATGTCCAAGTTTAGCTATATCCCAAGCCTACCCTTACCTATTATTTATTTTTCATGTACACTAGCATTTATTTCTACAAAAGACAATTTTCACTGTTTCTAAACATTACATTTAGTTAGTGAATGTTTGTTGTACATTTGTTAATAATCTGGAATTATGCATGATATTTTGTCATGGTGGTATGTCAACAATGCTATTCCTTTTTATAATGGATTTCTTTTTCAAATATCTAACACTCCAATTTACTCAGGTTTTAAGTGGATTTTGAAGATTTAATGAATAAAACAAACCTTTTCTCTCTAGCTTATCCTAAGCCTTAGATATATCATTGAGGCAGTAGTCGTCTTGGACAAAGTATAGTTTATAGGTTCATTTAAGTATTATAATATATGCATATCATAGTGAAAAGGAAAGGGATTAGAAACCAATTCTCATTTGAAAGGTGATTTTTTGGGACCATTTTGCTTAATTTACTTGTCATGCATACCATGTCAGACAGTCATATAATTCTTTATAGAATAAAAAGGTTTATTTTACTTGTTCTAATATTTAGTTCCAAGCTGAGACCTTGAGCCTTCTCAAAATAACAATTTATTTTATAACCTAACATTTGTAGCAAATGTGTTTCTTGAATTAAAAATTAAATAAAGTTTAAAGATAATTATAATAAGTATTTTTTGTTTACTAGATAACAATGATGTGTTACTGGACAAAGCTATGAAGAAGGGTTTTGTAACTGCTGAATTCTCCAAGTTTTCAATATCTGGTGCACCTGGAACTGGTAAATCATCTTTTTTAAAGCTACTATACAATGATAAACCAAGTAATGATGACAATATACATAACAGTACTAATGTAGTTGCTCCACGTCCAGCACATGTCATGACTGCCATCAAAGGTGATGATCACAAATCGTTATGGAAAGAAGTGAATCCAGATGATATAAAGGAAATTATTGCTGGAAATATTAAGAACAACATGGAAGTATCACCAGAAGTCAAAAGTCATCAAGCGCGAAGTGATGTACTTGGCAGATCAATTGAAGAAACAGAAGCAACTGAGTCTCATCATCCTCCATTACTAGACTCTAACGAAATAACCACAACAGAAAACAGACCAAAGTCTGATGTATGTCATCAAATCATTAAATTGTTAGATCGTGTACAGGAGTCTAAAGAACTTTATAAAGCTCATTGGATATATGGTATTGATACTGGTGGTCAGGCTGCATTTATAGATATTGCTCCAGTCTTGTTACGATATAACTCAGTCAATATTTTTACACACAAGCTGGACGAGCACCTTGATGACAAAGCTAAGTTCTTCTTCTGTGTTCAAGGTAATCTAATTGGTGACCCAGTCGAAAGGCAGATTACAAATCTACAGCTTCTTGAAGCTTCATTTCGTTCATTAACATCAGTTAATCCTCTAACAATGTCTGAAAATAAGAAAGAATTAGAGAATGTTCAAAAACCACACTGCATAATATTGGGGACATATTGCGATGAATTGCTGAAGCCTGGTTATTTTGGTGAGTCAATAGAAGCCAAAAATTCTATTCTTTGGTCAAAATTGGAAGAATTTAATCTAAAAGATCAAGCTATTCTGTATCGTGAAGAAGGAAATTCAATCATCTTTCCTGTCAATGCTATTGCTAGAGACACGCACACGAAAGAACTAGCTGATGAAATCCGTTGTCAAATATGTGAATATTCACTAAAAGCTCAAATCCCTATTAGATGGTTTTTGTTTAAGCTAGAATTAGACCACAAGTTTTGTCAATCTAACATATTTGTTGTGAGTAAATCTAAATGCCAAGATATCGGCAAAGGCTTAGAAATGAAAGCTGATGATGTTAAAGCAGCTTTAATGTACTACCATAATCTGACTGTCTTCCTTTACTTTCCTGATATCTTACCTGATGTAGTGTTCCTTCATCCACAACCACTATTTACTATACTTTCTGATTTGATTAGTATCTCTTTTGCTGAAACAATTGATTGTTTGAAAGTTCCCAGTATAGAAGGTAATCGTATTGTTATTAAATCAAATGTTTATAGGGAGCTCAAAGATGAAGGTTGTTTTACAAGAGACTTATTGTCACTACCCCTTTTTAGTGGATTCTCTGATGACTTTACAACAGACAATTTTCTCCATTTAATGACCAGTTTACTCATTTTGGCCTATCTACCCAAGGAAGAAAAATACTTTATTCCAACTGTCCTTCCTACTACACCTTCTACCAACTTTCAGTCCATACCATCAACTTTCAAGCAATATGTTGATCCTATAATTATATCATGGGATATGAAACCATTTCCTCGAGGTATCTTCCCTGCATTAGTTGTCAATCTTCTATGTATTGAAAATCAGATTGCTTTTAAACTTAAACATCCTCTACGTTCCACACCTCGTTATCGTAATATGATCACTTTTCACACTAGTTATGGTGATGTTCTATTAGTTGATGGGATTTGTTGGATTGCAGTATATTATTCAGATCCTTACAAAAGATGTAGTGCTATACGTGAAGTTGTCCATACAGGAATTCGTAAGGTGATACGCAACTTTCAATATATTCTTGACATAGGAAATCTTGAAGAATATTTTTACTGTACTTTATGCTCAGACAAAAGTACTGAACATTTCTGTCAGTTAAAGAAAGACAAGAAAACACTCGTATGTTGTACAAACTGTACTGCTAATATTATTGATAAATCTCGTCAACAACCTTGGTTTTCCATGAATAGTGAGTTTGATTTATTGTAACAATACATATATAACAGAATATTAATATTGATTGTTTTTTAAGTAAAATGTAAATATCGACTTCCAACTTCCTTCCACTTGTATGAAAAACACCCACGCAAATCAATAATCAAAGCATTACATTATCTAGCCATTTTTTAATTGCCTAGTGGAGCATTTACTTGTGAAAATTTCTAAATGACATGATAAAATAACAATTTTATCATTTTATTGTATTATTGTGTGCAACAATTTATTAAAGAGAAAATTGAGTCAATTCATAACTTGAATAGCTGACTATATGGTACCCAGCTGTAGGCAGTACAATGATTTGTGTGACTAGTACATGTTTATCTTCAAATATTAATATCCTGTTCATTGTGTAGCTGCATCGCCTTCATCTCTTTATCCTGATATTCAAGACTCTAAACAAGTTGGTATGTCAATAAACATTTCTTCTACTTTGTTAACCTGTAGTTAACTTATTCTATATAAAGCACATACGTCATATTTCATCCACTATTATAATGCTGTAGTACCTTCATATTATCAACACACTAAAGAGTTAGGAATCATATTCAAAATTCATAAAAGTTATAGCTAAATGGCTTGTTGCTTTGTTTATATAATTGCTTTCAAAATAATAGAAAAACATAACTAGATTTTATTTGAGATATTATCAGACATAATATGACAGTATGTGCTACATTCTGTCAATGTCTATTTTTAAGTGTTCTTAACCAATATTAACCATTGTAATAGCATGTCATCCAAACTTTAAGACCACCAGCTTATTGTAATACTATGCTATGTGCATGAGATCATACATTATGATATTTGTATAGCTCTTTGTCCTAACAATATCAACACACAAGTTCCACCATTGTTTTTTTGGAGTTAGTCATCATCGATCCAAATGTATAAAATCTCTATGTCATTAATGGCCCTAGTATGTCTGATTCAATAACTTATGTTATGTTAAAACTATTAAGTACAAACAATATTATTTATATACTTTATTTCAGGAAAGAAACAGAAGGGACTGAGATTAGAAGACCTGCATCCTGTTCAATCAGAGTCTGAAGACATACCTCTTAGTAAACGAAGATCTCATTATGTATCATCTGATTGTGACTTAGAATCATATGATGTTTCAAGAGGACGTGGTAAGGAACCAGCTAGTGGGAGATGTTACAAAAAGAAAGGAATATCTCACAAAATGACTCATTCATTACCTAAAAGAATACCACAGGAATATAAAGGTATAGTTTGTTTTACTGACATGTAATGAAGATACTTTACTGATTCATTGTCATGTTAGGCAGGGAAGAGAGAAATAGTGGTAGACAATAGTTATAATCAATCTTTGTGTACACTGTATTAACTTGATCATTGTATAACATGTTAATGATGTTTTTAACTCTGTTAAAACTATAATATTTAACTTTTAAAACAAATCATAGTATTGATAATTTATATTAACTAGTTTAATGTGATACATTAGTTTCTCACATTGTTTGTTTTATATAGATTATAAACAAACAAACCAAACAAAGGAACTGCCACCATCAAAAAGGGAATATACTGCTTCTTCAAGTCAGTAATGAATTTAATTATATTAGACATGATTTGAACCAGATGTATTTCATATCAAAGCCAATCTTAGATGGTAGTACATGTGACTTAATATATTGCTTTCAATCTCAGTTATAACAATGATACAAGATTTTTAAACACTACATCTAAGTATTGTCAAGGCTTATAACATAATGTTTGGACTACATAGCACATAGCACATAATAGCATGTGTCATCTAAGAAATAACTAACAGCAGGGAGCCCTTAGCCTCACTAAAGAGGAAGAGTTTGTAAATTCCATTCTAACACTGGTACAGCATTAAAAATAGCTTGTGATCATATTTTGAAATTTCAACCATTATTATTAATATGATGAAGTAGACAATTAATTTATACATGCCTGCATTAAAGTATCCTAAACAGTGACTGAGAATGTACTTCCTAATATCAGCTTTACAAAGATTGTCAGGTATACAAGCTAATGTACATTGTACAACTAAGAAGAAAAAAATATTGATGTTATGTTGACTTCTAACTGCTGTAACAGTAAGGTTTCTTCAATTGATTACAGGAGAGAAAAAGAAGAAGCTGAGATTAAATATATCAGAGTCTGATGAAGATATACCTCCTAGGAAGCAAAAATCTCATACCTTATCATCTGACAGTGATGTAGAGTCATATGATACTTCAAGTAGATGTGGTAAAGAACCAGCTAGTGGGAGACCTTTTAAGAAAAAAGGAATGCCTCACAAAAAGATACCTTCATTATCTAAAAGATTACCACATAAACAAAAAGGTATAGTCTGATTTAGTGACATGTAATAAAGATACTTTACTAATTTATTCATTTGCTTGTAACATTAGGTGGACAAGAGAGAAATAGTGGAATACAATAGTTTTGATCAATTTCTGTGTATATTTTATTAACTTGATTGTTGTATTTAACTTTGCTAACATTGTTTTTAACTTTATTACAAATGCAACTTACATTTAACATTTAACAGAAATAATAGTAGTAGTAGTTTGTATTTACTAGTGTTCAATTTGGAATTTAGTATGTCATGTTATTCTTTTTGTACAGGTCATAAACGACCCAATCAAGTAAAGAAAATGCCACCATCAAAAAGGAGAAGTATTACAACCTCCAGTAAGTATTTGAATTCAATTGTATTACATAATTTACAAAGGATTAAATCTCTTTTAGTTTAAAGCCAACTTTAGAAAGTAGTACATGTAATATTTACATGTATTGATTAATGATGTATTTATCAATGATCATGACAACATCCTTTGATATTGCTTAACAGTGAAAAAGTGCAATGTCAAAATTACATTACAACACTACACAATATTAAAATAATTACATCATCTAATTCATATATAGGTAATATATCACTGGATCAATACCTGGATCAACAACCTACTATTCAAGAATTAGTTGAACATGCTAGAACTGCAAAATGGAATCAGTTGGGTGTGATACTAGAGCTGGACAAGGTGGATCTAGAGAATTGTCATGATTATACCAGTATGTATCAGTTATGGATTGAAGAGAAAGACGAAAATGCAACAAGAAGGAATTTATTAGATGCTTTAAAAGTTATTCGACAGAGTAATGTAGCAAGAAAGTATAAAGATTATCTAAAAACAACAGTAAGTTACATTGTCCATATATCAATATATACATGTACATAGAGTGGACCCCTTAGTTAAGAATAGTCCAATATTATTATCTGACAATGATCTATATTAAAATTTAACACTAATCATAACTTGATTGTTTTAGATTTAATACTCCCATACTATCTATATGAAATTGGTTTTATAACTATATAAAAATTTGTGACCACAAATTGCAATTGTTATTATAACTCATTTCCTAATTATAATTATGTAAACAATTTGTAACCACAAATAACTACAGTGGTGTATCATTAAAAAACATAGTAAATTCTGGTTAAAATGAATAATTACTTGTGATCCCTGCAGAACCACCATAGACACTATAAATTTTCACTGCTTAATATGAACACAATTAAAATGAAATTCTGCTTCAAAAGAGCAAATTTTAGTTACTTCAGTAGCTCATGTGCTACTGTTTCATTAATATGTGTTCTAGACTAAGTAGCAAGTATGACTAAGCATTGAGCCGTAGATTTACCCACTAAGATTTCCATTTTTGAAGCTTTTGAGGCTGGAAGTAAACGTAAATCAGATATAGCAACTGTATAAGTGAAAGATAAACTGTTCTCGTCCTTTTCAAACAGCAAGATGAGGTAGATTTTGATCAATGTTAAGGCACATGTTCTAGGATTACTTTTAAACTTGAGTATGTGTATACAGTGTTTTGTATACTATGAACATATTTAAGGCAGGATGATGTGTTATAATAATTTTCATAGGTTTGTTTAATAGAAACTCCTATAAAAAAGAACTATATTGGAAAGTCCCTTGGAATTCGTTTTATGAGACTCCACTGTATTACAAACTCATTTCCTCATTTTTGTAGGTGGGAATAATGAGAGTGTTCAATCTATATAAGTGATGTTATGTATATCAACAAGTACAATATAGTAAGTATACTAGTTACCTTAATACAAGTATGTACATGGTATGTGGATATGTTCATGTAAAGTTTGTTCTATTGAACAAATGGGAATAATTAACCTGATAAATTGTGGACAATACTTTCTTGTTTAATGATTGTCTCTTTGGAAAAGGCAATTCAAATACATGTACAATAGTTCTTGTTAGATTAAATAATATGTATAGTTGTTATATTGGTAGTTAGATATATTCTGTAGTTACTGTATATAATTGTTATCAATTAATTCCACAGATACATACCTCAATATCCTAGAAGAGAGAATTTTGTAAATGCTCTGTTAATAACAGACTTATTGTTAGATCAGTTGTTAACTAATTGTATATTTATACTTTTTCAGTACATTTTGCTATTGTTTGTTTTAACATGCAAGTATACTTTTATGTTATTTTATAATTAACTATTCGAGTGGGCGTAACAGAATACAGAAGTGTACGATTTTGGTCTGTATGCTTTGCTTCTTGAACCAACTTTTACAAATTCAGTAATTATTACTTATACTAGAACTACAAAGTGGTTTCTATTGAGGACACGTACAGTTAGAATTGAAGAGTGTAGATCTATATAGCTGGATATACTGAATTGACACGTATGTATCAATTTGGATTAGGTGAAAAAGATGAAAGTACAACCAACTAGAAGAAAATTGATTCATTCTTTAATAGCTATAAGACAGAGTAATGTTGTATAGAAATATGACGATTATTTGAAAACGTTAGTGATGAGGATACTGTAAAAAATTAATCAGATATAGAGACACTCCTACATACAGGAAGTCAATTTCAAACTAATTAAGTGAATACACAACACAACAACAGTATTTTTATAAAGTGTGTGTGTAATGTAGTCAGCTTTATATGTATTTAAAAGTACCTTTGTGATCATGTGTCTAAAAACTGACTAGGCTGAATGTAACAGTGATATTCACATAATACAAGTCACAACATAGACTACATTATATTACATTTACCAACTATTATATTGTAAATGACACATTCAGATCACAAGTAGTCACAGCATTATTAATATGGAAAGAAAAATAATAGAGTAAAAATGAAAACATTGGTTTAAATTCACATTTAGATCATAAGTAATCACAGCATCATAAATTTAAAAAAAGGAAACAAAATTAAAACATTGGGTTGAAATAAGTTTAGAATTTACACTACATTATATCACACTTGCCAATTATTATATTGTAAAGGAGATGTTCAGATCACAAGCGGTCACAATATCATAAATATAGAAAGAAAAACAATAGATTTATTCAAATGAAAACATTGGATTGAAATACACTTAGAATTAACACTACATTATATTACACTTACCAACTATTATATTGTAAAGGACACATTCACATCATAAGTAGTCACAGCATCATAAGCATAGAAAGAAACAATTGATTAATTAAAATAAAAAAATTGGATTGAAATACTCTTAAAATTTATACTAGATTATATCACACTTACCAACTATTATTTGTAAAGGACACATTCAGATCACAAGTAGTCACAGCATTATAAATATGGAAAGAAAATAATAGAATAAAAATCAAAAGATTGGTTTAAATACAAAACTACTTGAGCTTTTGGCTCCTATTAGTGTCCAGTGGAATGAAGTTCTGAATGGCTACGGAGAGAATCAACTGAGTGGCCCAAGCAATTTGACAAGCCACAGGTTAGCGTTCCTGAGGAGGAAAGAGAGGTGTGCCATATCATAATCACAGATTCTCAGGAACCACTGATATCAACTGAACGCTACTCAAGTTTTGTTCGTTTAAATCGCGTCACTGCTTGGGTATTCCAATTTATCAACAATTGCTGTCCAAAGGTGAATAATAACTTGACCAACCAGTCGCCATTACTATTCGTCGGTGAGTTGACATCTGCTGAAAACTATTGGCTGTCAATTATTCAGAAAGACCACTTCAGTAAAGAAGTCAGAAGATCAGGCGTGATAGTAGGTTACCTAACAATAGTTGTCTGATACCTCTTCATCCATTTTTAGATCTAGCAGGCCTACTATGTGTAGGTGGCCGAGAGCAAAACTTTAAATTGTCTTATGCAAGTATGCACCCAATCATACTACAAGGAAAACACCCGATAACAAGACTCCTTGTTCACTCAGAACATCTGTGCCTGCTGCATGCTGGTCCTGTATTATTGTGGTCATCTTTGTCACATCGTTTTCACATTGTTGGGGGACAGAAAATAGTTCGAACTGTCACAAGAGGTTGTATTGTCTGCAGACGTCAATCTGCCAGACCTACTCCGCAGATAATGGGTAGACTACCAGTTGAAAGAGTAACCCCTGGACCAATATTTGATTAGGTTGGTGTGGACTTTGCTGATCCACTGGTAGTCAAGTATGGTCATGTCCAAAGACCTACGCTCACCAAAGCCTATGTTTGTGTGTTTGTATCTCTTTCTGTCAAAGCTGTTCATTTGGAACCAGTCACTGACTTGACAAGTGACGCCTTCATAGCGTGTCTTAGGCACTTTGTCTCACGCAGGGGGAAACCAAGTTTAATTCTTAGTGACCATGGAACAAATTTTGTAGGAGCTAAAAGGGAGCTTCATGAATTCGTGAAATTTTTAGAAGAGTAGAAGACCCAAAAGGCAATATCAGAATTTTGCTCAACACAGAATATTCAATGGTATTTTATTCCTGAGCATGCTCCACATTTTGGAGGTTTGTGGGAGACCGCTGTAAAAAGCTTTAAGTTTCATCTACAGAAGGTTGCCATGAATGTGAAGTTCACCTTTGAAGAACTCACCACTCTTTTGACACAAATTGAGGCTGTAATAAACAGCAAACCTTTAGTACCTTTGCCTTCTGAATTTATGCTACATTATATCACATTTACCAACTATTATATTGTAAAGGACACATTTAGATCATAAGTAATCACAGCATTATAAATATGGAAAGAAAAGTAATAGAGTAAAATGAAAAGATTGGTTTAAATACACTTGGAATTTATGCTACATTATATCACATTTACCAACTATTATATTGTAAATGACACATTTAGATCATAAGTAATCACAGCATCATATATAAGAAAAAAAGGGAAACAAGATGAAAACATTGGGTTGAAATACATTTAGAATTTACACTTCATTATATCACACTTACCAACTATTATAATATGTAAAGGACACATTTAGATCACAAGTAGTCACAGCATAATAAATATGGAAAGAAAAGTAATAGAGTAAAAATAAAAAGATTGGTTTAAATACACTTGGAATTGATGCTACATTATATCACACTTACCAACTATTATATTGAAAATGACACATTTAGATCATAAGTAGTCACAGCATCATAAACATGGAAAGAAACAATTGATTAATTAAAATAAAAAATTAGATTGAAATACTCTTAAAATTTATACTAGATTATATCACACTTACCAACTATTATTTGTAAAGGACACATTCAGATCACTAGTGGTCACAGCATTATAAATATGGAAAGAAAATCATAGAATAAAAATCAAAAGATTGGTTTAAATACGCTTGGAATTTATACTACATTATATCACACTTACCAACTATTATATTGCAAATGACACAGTCCAATCACAAGTAGTCACAGCATCATAAATATGAAAAAAAAGAAACAAAATGAAAACATTTGGTTGAAATTCGTTTAGAATTTAGACTACATTATATCATAATTACCAACTATTATATTGTAAAGGACGCATATAGATCATAAGTAGTCACAGCATCATAAATATGGAAAGAAAAATAATAGAGTAAAAGTCAAAAGATTGGTTTAAATACACTTGGAATTTATACTACATTATATCACACTTACCAACTATTATTTGTAAAGGACATATTCAGATCACAAGTAGTCACAGCAATAAATATGGAAAGAAAAATGATAGAATAAAAATGAAAAGATTGGTTTAAATACACTTGGAATTTATGCTACATTATATCACACTTACCAACTATTTTATTGTAAATGACACATTTAGATCATAAGTAATTACAGCATCATAAATCAAAAAAAAGGAAAAAAAAGGAAAACATTGGGTTGAAACACATTTAGAATTTACACTACATGATATCATACTTACCGACTATTGTATTGTAAAGGAGACGTTCAGATCACAAGCGGTCACAGTATCATAAATATAGAAAGAAAAACAATAGATTTATTCAAATGACAACATTGGATTGAAATACACTTAGAATTTATACTATATTATATTACACTTACCAACTATTATATTGTAATGGACATATTAAGATCACAAATAGTCACAGCATTATAAATATAGAAAGAAAAATAATAGAGTAAAATGAAAAGATTTCTTTAAATACACTTGAAATTTATACTACATTATATCACACTTACCAACTATGATATTGTAAAGGACACATTCAGATCACAAGTAGTCACACCATTATAAATATGGAAAGAAAATAATAGAATAAAAATCAAAAGATTGGTTTAAATACGCTTAGAATTTATACTACATTATATCACACTTACCAACTATTATATTGTAAAGGACATATTCAGATCACAAGTAGTCACAGCACGCATTATAAATATGGAAAGAAAAATAATAGAATAAAAATGAAAAGATTGGTTTAAATACACTTGGAATTTATGCTACATTATATCACACTTACCAACTATTTTATTGTAAATGACACATTTAGATCATAAGTAATTACAGCATCATAAATCAAAAAAAAGGAAAAAAAAGGAAAACATTGGGTTGAAACACATTTAGAATTTACACTACATGATATCATACTTACCGACTATTGTATTGTAAAGGAGACGTTCAGATCACAAGCGTTCACAGTATCATAAATATAGAAAGAAAAACAATAGATTTATTCAAATGACAACATTGGATTGAAATACACTTAGAATTTATACTATATTATATTACACTTACCAACTATTATATTGTAATGGACATATTAAGATCACAAATAGTCACAGCATTATAAATATAGAAAGAAAAATAATAGAGTAAAATGAAAAGATTTCTTTAAATACACTTGAAATTTATACTACATTATATCACACTTACCAACTATGATATTGTAAAGGACACATTCAGATCACAAGTAGTCACACCATTATAAATATGGAAAGAAAATAATAGAATAAAAATCAAAAGATTGGTTTAAATACGCTTAGAATTTATACTACATTATATCACACTTACCAACTATTATATTGTAAATGACACATTCCAATCACAAGTAGTCAAAGCATCATAAATGTGAAAAAAAGGAAACAAAATGAAAACATTGGGTTGAAATACATTTAGAATTTACACTACATTATATAACATTTATCAACTATTATAATGTAAAGGACACATTCAGATCACAAGTAGTCACAGCATTATAAATATTGAAAGAAATATAATTGAGTAAAAATGAAAACATTGGTTTAAATACACTTTGAATTCACACTACATTATATCATACTTACCAACTATTGTATTGTAAAGGAGACGTTCAGTTCACAATCAGTCACAGTATCATAAATATGGAAAGAAAAACAATTTATTTATAAAATTGGAAACATTGGATTGAAATACACTTAGAATTTATACTCCATTATATCACACTTACATATTATTATATTGTAATGGACATATTCAGATCACAAGTAGTCACAGCATTATAAATGTAGAAAGAAAAATAATAGAGTAAAATGAAAAGATTGTTTTAAATACACCTGGAATTTATACTACATTATATCACACTTATTATATATATTGTAAAGGAGACATTCAGATCACAAGCAGTCACAGTATCATAAACATGGAGAGAAACAATTGATTATTAAAAATGAAATCATTGAATTGAAATACACTTAAAATTTATACTAAATTATATCACACTTACCAACTATTATATTGTAAATGACACATTTAGATCATAAGTAATCACAGCATCATAAATATCAAAAAATTAAATAAAATGAAAACATTGGGTTGAAACATGTTTAGAATTTACAGTACATTATATCATACTTACCAACTATTGTATTGTAAAGGAGATGTTCAGATCACCAGCAGTCACAGTATCATAAATATGGAAAGAAAATCAATAGATTTATTAAATTGGAAACATTGGATTGAAATACACTTAGAATTTATACTACATTATATCACACTTACATATTATTACTATTGTATTGTAAAGTAGATGTTCAGATCACAAGCAGTCACAGTATCATAAATATGGACAGAAAAACAATAGATTTATTAAAGTGAAAATATTGCTTTAAATACAATTGGAATTTATACTACATTATATCACACTTACAAACTAATATATTGTAAAGGACACATTCACATCATAAGTAATCACAGCAACATAAGTATGAAAAAAAGGTAATAAAATGAAAACATTGGGTTGAAATACGTTTAGAATTTACACAACATTATATCACACTTACCAACAATATATTGTAAAGTAGATGTTCAGATCACAAGTAGTCACAGCAATATAAATATAGAAAGAAAAAATAATAGAATAAAATGAAAAGATTGCTTTAAGTACTAAATTTTATCACACTTACCAACTATTATATTGTAAATGAAACATTTAGATCATAAGTAATCACAACATAATACATTTAAAAAAAAATTAATGAAAACATTGGTTCGAAATAGAATTTACATTTCACACTTACCAACTATTATATTGTAAAGGAGATGTTCAGATCATAAGTAGTCACAGCATCATAAACATGGAAAGAAACAATTGATTAATAAAAATGAAAACATTGGATTGAAATATATTTAAAATTTATACTATATTATATCACACTTACCAACTATTATTTGTAAAGGACACATTCATATCACAAGTAGTCACAGCGTTATAAATATGGAAAGAAAAATAATAAAATAAAAATGAAAAGATTGGTTTAAATACATTTGGAATTTATATTACATTATGTCACACTTACCAACTATTATATTGTAAATGACACATTTAGATCATAAGTAAAATAAAGCATCATAAATTAAATAAAAGAAAATAAAATGAAAACATTGGGTTGAAATACATTTAGAATTACACTACATAATATCACACTTACCAACTATTATATTATAAAGGAGATGTTTAGATCACAAGCAGTCACAGCATCATAAATATGGAAAGAAAAACAATAGATTTATTAAAATTAAAACATTGGATTGAAATACACTTAGAATTTATACTACATTATATCACACTTACCAACTATTATATTGTAAAGGAGACGTTCAGATCATAAGCCATCCCAGTAGCATAAACATGAAAAGAAACAATTGGTTATTTAAAATGAAAACATTGGATTAAAATACACTTAGAATTTATACTACATTATATCACAATTACCATTTATTATTTGTAAAGGACACATTCAGATCACAAGTAGTCACAGCATCATAAACATGGAAATGAACAATAGAGTAAATAAAATGAAAACCTTGGACAGAAATACACTTAGAATTTATACTAGATTATATTACACTTACCAACAATGATATTGTAAATGACAGATTTAGATCACAAGTAATCACAGCATCATATATATCGAAAGGAAAACAATAGAGTAAATAATGATAGCATCATAAATATTGGTAAGAAAAATAATAATGTAAATAAAATAAAAATCTTCGATTGAAATACGTTTAGAATTTACATTACACATTTAGATCATAAGTAATCCCAGCATCATAAATTTAAAAAAAGGAAAAAATTAAACGTTGGGTTGAATTACATTTATAATTTACACTACATTGTATCACACTTACCAATTATTATATTGTAAAGAAGATGTTCAGATCACAAGCGGTCACAGTATCATAAATATGGAAAGAAAAACAATAGATTTATTCAAATGAAAACATTGGATTGAAATACTCTTAAAATTTATACTAGATTATATCACACTTACCAACTATTATATTGTAAATGACACATTTAAATTATAAGTAATCACAGCATCATAAATATTAAAAAAGGAAAAAAAATGAAAACATTGGGTTGAAATACGTTTAGAATTTACACTACATTATATCTCATTTACCAACTATTATATCAAACTAGCACTGACTGATCGTGACTACCACCGCTTTGTATGGAGAAAGTCTCCAAAAAATTCAATCCTTGACTATCGAATGACTTGTGTCACATTTGGAGTCTCTGCTTCCTCGTTCATATCGAATATGGCCATCAAACAGAATGCCTATGACCACGCTAATGAGTACTCCCTAGCAGCCAAAGTTGTACATGAATCCTTTTACGTGGATGACGGTTTGACAGGAGCAGACACCATAGAAGATGCACAGAAACTATAGCAACAGCTACAGGACCTCTTTGCCTGTGGTGGTTTCTTATTACATAAGTGGAATTGTAGCGAACCTTTTGTGATAGAGCAACTACCACCTAACTTATGAGATTCTCCATCCTCACAAAACATTCCAGATCAGTGGAATTCTAGTACTGACTATCTTTGCTTAACTGTGGCAAAACTACCTTCTAGGGAAAATGTCACCAAGCGTGCTCTGATATCTGACATAGCTAAGACTTATGATGTTTTAGGGTGGTTTTCACCAACTACGATCAAGGTTAAGATCCTGTTCCAACGACTCTGGGAATTGAATGTTGGTTGGGACGATCCTGTTCCCACAGATATTTGTGAAGAATGGTTGAAGTGGAGGACTGAGCTGAAGCTACTCTCCGACAAGCTTATACCACGTTACTATTTTCCCAAAGATACTAGCCTTGAAACTCTAGAATTTCATGGTTTCTCTGTTGCTTCAGAGTCTGCTTATTCAGGTGTGATATACTTGCGAATGGTTGACTCCAATGGAAGATTACATGTACCCTTGGTGACTTCAAAAATGAAAGTAGCTCCTATTAAACGTCTGACCATTCCTCGTTTAGAATTGTGTGGTGCCCGCCTCCTGGTTGATTTACTCTTCCATGTAAAAAAAATAACATTTCGAATTCCCTTAGTGGATGTGTATGTCTGGACAGATAGTACGATTGTCTTTGGATAGATTACAGGGAATCTCAGAAGGTTTAAGACTTATGTGGGAAATCGTGTCTCCCATATAATTGATCAATTACCACCAGAATGATGGCACCATGTAAATAGGTCGATAACCCAGCAGACTGTGCTTCGAGAGGTCTTTACCCTTTTGAACTTTTACAACACACCTTGTGGTGGGATGTCCCTAAATGGCTATGGAGAGAATCAACTGAGTGGCCCAAGCAATTTGACAAGTCACAGATTAGCGTTCCTGAGGAGGAAAGAGAGGTGTGCCATATCATGATCACAGATACTCAGGAACCACTGATATCAACTGAATGCTACTCAAGTTTTGTTTGTTTAAAACGCGTCACTGCTTGGGTATTCCGATTTATCAACAATAGCTGTGCAAAGGTGAATGATAAATTGACCAACCAGTCTCCATCACTATTCGTCGGTGAGTTGACATCTGCTGAAAACTATTGGCTGTCAATTATTCAGAAAGACCACTTCAGTAAAGAAGTCAATTCCATCAGGCGTGATAGTGGGTTACCTAATAATAGTTGTCTGATACCTCTTTATCCATTTTTAGATCCAGCAGGCCTACTACGTGTAGGTGGCCGAGAGCAAAACTCTAAATTGTCTTATGCAAGTATGCACCCAATCATACTACAAGGAAAACACCCGATAACAAGACTCCTTGTTCACTCAGAACATCTGTGCCTGCTGCATGCTGGTCCTGTATTATTGTGGTCATCTTTGTCACATCGTTTTCACATTGTTGGGGGACGGAAAATAGTTCAAACACTCACCCGAGGTTGTATTGTCTGCAGACATCAATCTGCCAGACCTACTCCGCAGATAATGGGTAGACTACCAGTTGAAAGAGTAACCCCTGGACCAATATTTGATAAGGTTGGTGTGGACTTTGCTGGTCCACTTGTAGTCAAGTATGGTCATGTCTGAAGACCTACGCTTACCAAAGCCTATGTTTGTGTGTTTGTATCTCTTTCTGTCAAAGCTGTTCATTTTGAACTAGTCACTGACTTGACAAGTGACACCTTCAGAGCGTGTCTTAGACACAGGGGGAAACCAAGTTTAATTCTTAGTGACCATGGAACAAATTTTGTGGGAGCTAAAAGGGAGCTTTGAGAATTTGTGAAATTTTTAGAAGAGCAGAAGACCCAAAAGGCAATATCAGAATTTTGCTCAACACAGAATATTCAATGGCATTTTATTCCTGAGCGTGTTCCACATTTCGGAGGTTTGTGGGAGGCCGCTGTAAAAAGCTTTAAGATTTATCTATGAAAGGTTGCCATGAATGTGAAGTTCACCTTTGAAGAACTCACCACTCTTTTGACACAAATTGAGGCTGTATTAAACAGCAGACCTTTGGTATCTTTGCCTTCTGATGATGATGGAATTGAAGCCTTAACACTCGGTCATTTTCTAATTGGTCGACCACTAGATTTTATTCCTGACCACTTGTCCTCGTATGGTTCTCTATCAATCCTGAGACTTTGGCATTTGGTTCAAGCTCTGGTGTGTCCCTTTTGGAAGAGGTGGTCCACTGAATACCTTGTGGCCCTCAGGAAATGCAATAAATGGCATAGTAGACACAGGAATGTTTACATCAGGGACATCGTACTTGTGCAGGAAGACAATTTGATTCCATCTAAATGGCCTTTGGCACGAGTAACTCAAGTTCATGTTGGCCCAGATGGTGTAATACGAGTTGTGGTTATCAAGACTGCCCAAGGTACATATACCAGGCCCGTTAACAAGGTTGTGGTCCTGTTGCCTATGAACAAACATTGAATTGAACATTGAACATTTATTTTGTATACTATTATCTATCTGAACACCGTCGGTATTGGCCTGCGGTATGTCAATGATTGTTGTATAGATCTCATGTACCATATATATTCCGAAAATACTCAATTTACCTATTATTAGAAAATTTTTTTACATAGTCATGATCAGGTTTATCTGGGCTGGTTAGTTGTCTGTCTGGATCTGAAAAGGAGCTCATACAACACATTCAGGTCACAAGTAGTCACAATATTATAAATATGGAAAGAAAAATAATTGAGTAAAATGAAAAGATTGGTTTAAATACACTTGGAATTTATACTACAATATATCACACTTACCAACTATTATATTGTAAATGACATATTTAGATCATAAGTAATCACAGCATCATAACTTTTTAAAAAAAAGGAAATAAAATGAAAACATTGGGTTGAAATATGTTTAGAATTTACACTACATTATATCACACTTAACAACTATTATATTGTAAAGGACACATTTAGATCATAAGTAGTCACAGCATCATAAACATGGAAAGAAACAATTGATTCATTAAAATGATAACTTTTGATTGAAATACACTTAAAATTAATACAACATTATATCACACTTACCAACTATTATTTGAAAAGGACACATTTAGATCACAAGTAGTCACAGCATAATAAATATGGAAAGAAAAGTAATAAAGTAAAAATGAAAAGATTGGTTTAAATACACTTGGAATTTATGCTACATTATATCACTCTTATCGACTATTATATTGTAAATGACATATTTAGATCATAAGTAATCACAGCATCATAAATTTGAAAAAAGGAAATAAAATGAAAACATTTCATTGAAATACGTTTAGAATTTACACTACATTATATCACACTTAACAACTATTATATTGTAAAGGAGATGTCCAGATTACAAGTGGTTACAGTACCATAAATATGGAATGAAAACAATAGATTTATTAATTGAAAACATTGGATTGAAATACACTTAGAATTCATAGTACATTATATCACACTTACCAACTATTATATTGTAAAGGACGCATTCAGATCACTAGTAGTCACAGCATCATAAACATGGAGAGAAACAATTGATTAAAGAGAGGGGGGAGGGGACATGCCAAAATTCAAAAATATTTTTTTGCATAAATGTTATCTTTGACATATGCAATTCACCCTAAAAATATTTCAATAATTTTTAAAAATTGTTATCACTGTTAAAAGCAAGCTTCTTTTAGAAGCTCTTATAAGGCTTCTTCTGAGATTACAATGTTCTTCCTAGTAGGGTGGGGCTCCCGTGTGACGTCACAAGGGGAACGAATGCTAGCTTTGCTAGGTGCAAAGTAGTGGCTGAAGACTTTCAATGCAATGTATCTAGTCTGTATTCCAGCATATTAAGCCTCTCCTACTCTTCTTCTTCCTTCGATATGATCGAAAGCAGTGACCCTGCTTCGTGTGTGGAATCTGACCTCGAGGAAGGCTCTGAGAACATAGTTGTTCCATATCAGTATGAACCAGAGGAAAATGGCTCTGAGTCAGAATCTTCAGATTAGTCTCAGAATGATGGGAGGTTACTAAATACTGAATGATTAGTCTCTTGTGTCAGTTTCAGCTATCAAGAGCCACAGAAGTCGTTTCAGCATTCTTCAACATTAGTTCAATATTAGTTCAATAATGTTATTAGTTGTTTGTTATGGAAATAATTAATATCATTACTCTTGACTCTAAACTCATTAACTATATGTTAGTCTCATTGAGTTAGTGATACTTGAACCCAACATAATGAGCAGATGGAAACTTTGTCCAAATTTTGTTGTCAACACAGCTAGGTAATACAACATGTATTTTTCTTCCAACCCAATACCAACACCAACTAGTAAACTGTCGACAAGAGATAAATTTGTATTGCCTGTATGTAATGGCTTACTGTAAGTGAGTTCAATAAAACCCTGTACTTACTCATATCCTGGTTGGTCCTGAATATTATGCGCACCATAATGTTGCCTATAACTGAAGTATCCTGCTTGTAATACCCAAACATTTAGGCAAACAGGTTCAAATGTTCAGTGATACAGGATATCTGTGCTTGAATCTGCCCCATTTTCTGGATTGTAATGTCTATCTCACAACACCATATGCACTCAGCTACAGTAGGCATGACTATACAATGTCCACAGCTACACAGGTAAATATAATAGTATCTATAACATAACATAATATTTTGAAGTTAGCTCAGACAGCTCATGTAGCCTTTTTATTCATTATTATAGCTGACTAACAGACACAAGAGACTAATCATTCAGTAGTTAGTGACCTCCCATCATTCTGAGAATCATCTGAAGATTCTGACTCAGAACCATTTTCCTCTGGTTCATACTGATATGGAACAACTATGTTCTCAGAGCCTTCCTCGAGATCAGATTCCACACAGGAAGCAGGGTCACTGCTTTCGATCATATCGAAGGAAGAAGAAGAGTAGGAGAGGCTTAATATGCTGGAATACAGACTAGATACATTGCATTGAAAATCTTCAGCCACTACTTTGCACCTAGCAATGCTAGCATTCGTTCCCCTTGTGACGTCACACGGGAGCCCCACCCTATTGGGAAGAACATTGTAATCTCAGAAGAACCCTTATAAGAGCTTCTAAAAGAAGCTTGCTTTTAACAGTGATAACAATTTTTAAAAATTATTGAAATATTTTTAGGGTGAATTGCATATGTCAAAGATAACATTTATGCAAAAAAAATTTTTGAATTTTGGCGTGTCCCCCCCTTTAATTATAATGAAAACATTGATTGAAATACGCTTAAAATTTATACTATATTATATCACATTTGCCAACTATTATATTGTAAAGGACTCATTCAGATCACAGGTAATCACAGCATTATAAATATGGAAAGAAAAATAACAGAATAAAAATGAAAAAATTGGTTTAAATACACTTGGAATTTATACCACATCATATCACACTTACCAACTATTATATTGTAAATGACACATTTAGATCATAAGTAATCACACCATCATAAATAAGAAAAAAAGGAAACAAAATGAAAACATTGGGTTGAAATACGTTTAGAATTTACACTACATTATATCACACTTACGAACTATTATATTGTAAAGGAGATGTTCAGATCACAAGCATTCATAGTATCATCAATATGGAAAGAAAAACAATAGATTTATTAAAATGAAAACATTGGATTGAAATACACTTAGAATTTATACTACATTAAATCACACTTACCAACTATTATATTGTAAAGGAGATGTTCAGATTACAAGTGGTCACAGTACCATAAATATGGAATGAAAAACAATAGATTTATTAAAATGAAAACATTGGATTGAAATACACTTAGAATTCATAGTACATTATATCACACTTACCAACTATTATATTGTAAAGGACACATTCAGATCATATGTAGTCACAGCAGTATAAATATAAAAAGAAAAGTAATAGATATTTTAAAATGAAAACATTGGATTGAAATAGACTTAAAACTTATACTAGGTTATGTCACACTTACCAACTATTATATTGTAAAGAAGAAGTTCAGATCATAAGTGGTCACAGTACCATAAATAGGGAAAAAAACAATAGATTTTTCAAAATGAAAACATTAGATTGAAATACAGTTAGAATTTATACTACATTATATCACACTTATCAACTATTATATTGTAAAGGAGATGTTCAGATCACAAGTGGTCACAGTATCATAAATATGGAAAAAAACAATAGATTTTTCAAAATGGAAACATTGGATTGAAATACACTTAGAATTTATACTACATTATATCACATTTACCAACTATTGTAAAGGAGACGTTTAGATCACGAGTAGTCATAGCATTATAAACATGGAAAGAAAAATAATAGAGTAAAAATGAAAAGATTGGTTTAAATACACTCAGAATTTATATTACATTATATCACACTTACCAACTATTATATTGTAAATGACACATTTATATCATAGGGAATCACAGCATCATAAATATGAAAAAAAGGAAACAAAATGAAAACATTGGATTGAAATATGTTTAGAATTTACACTTCATTATATCATACTTACCAACCATTATATTATAAAGGAGATGTTCAGATCACAAGTGGTCACAGAATCATAAACATGGAAAAAAACAATTGATTAATTAAAATGAAAACATTGGATTGAAATACACTTAAAATGAATATTACATTATATCACACTTACCAACTATTATATTGTAAAGGACACATTCAGATCATAAGTAGTCACAGCAGTATAAATATAGAAAGAAAAAAAATAGATTTATTAAAATGAAAACATTGGATTGAAATAGACTTAAAACTTATACTAGGTTATATCACACTTACCAACTATTATATTTAAAGAAGATGTTCAGATCACAAGTGGTCACAGTACCATAAATAATAAAAAAAAATAGATTTTTCAAAATGAAAACATTGGATTGAAATACACTTAGAATTTATACTACATTATATCACATTTACCAACTATTATATTGTAAAGGAGATGTTCAGATCACAAGTGGTCACAGTACCATAAATAATAAAAAAAAAATAGATTTTTCAAAATGAAAACACTGGATTAAAATACACTTAGAATTTATACTACATTATATCACATTTACCAACTATTATATTGTAAAGGAGACGTTCAGATCACAAGTGGTCATAGCATCATAAACATGGAAAGAAACAATTAATTAATTAAAATGAAAACATTGGATTGAAATAGACTTAAAATTTATATTTGATTATATCACACTTACCAACTATTATATTGTAAAGGAGACATTCAGATCACAATTGGTCACAGTACCATAAATATGGAAAAAAACAATAGATTTTTCAAAATGGAAACATTGGATTGAAATACACTTAGAATTTATACTACATTATATCACACTTACCAACTATTATATTGTAAAGGAGATGTTCAGATCACAAGTAGTTATAGCATTATAAATATGGAAAGAAAAATAATAGAGTAAAAATGAAAAGATTGGTTTAAATACACTCAGAATTTATACTACATTATATCACACTTACCAACTATTATATTGTAAATGACACATTTAGATCATAAGCAATCACAGCATCATAAATATGAAAAAAAGGAAACAAAATGAAAACATTGGGTTGAAATATGTTTTGAATTTACACTACATTATATCACACTTACCAACTATTATATTGTAAAGGAGATGTTCAGATCACAAGTGGTGACAGTACCATAAACATGGAAAGAAACAATTGATTAATTAAAATGAAAACATTGGATGTAAATACACTTAGAATTTATACTACATTATATCACACTTACCAACTATTATATTGTAAAGGACACATTCACATCATAAGTAGTCACAGCATCATAAACATGGAAAGAAACAATAGATTAATTAAATTGAAAACATTGGATTGAAATACACTTAGAATTTATACTACATTATATCACATTTACTAACTATTATATTGTAAAGGACACATTGAGATCACAAGTAGTCATAGCATTATAAATATGGAAAGAAAAAAAGTTTAATAAAAATGAAAAGATTGGTTTAAATACACTTGGAATTTATACTACATTATATCACACTTACCAACTATTATTATTGTAAATGACACATTTAGATCATAAGTAATAAAGCATCATAAATTAAAAATAGACAATTTTGAAGATATAATCGTATCTATTAACATTAAGAACTGAGCTTGAGTTACTAGATCATTAGGTATTGGATAATTAATATTAAATTATGTACGTTCTCCCTGTCAGTCATGATTCAGAACAAAACTAACAGTAAATAAGACAATGTGTGTATGTGCATTACTGCACTCTAGAATGACAACTAATAATACAACCTCCTTCATATGCACTGACTATACAGGAAGTGATGTCTTAATTATTAAAATCATTCTGTGGGAACTGTGTGATTCGTAAATGTTGTGGGAGGAGGACAAAAACAGTTGTCCGGGCGCTCTTACGCCAAGAGAGGTTACCTAATATTCAATTCTTTCAATTAAATTAACAATCTAGAAATATAACAGTTGGCCAGGCAAAGACACAGCTTAAGATCAAACCTATAACTGTGTATATTATGTGACACTTTTATCATAACTTCTTTTGAGATCTCAATGTATCCATCTTTGGATTTATTGAACCAACTTCTGACTGCCTTCTACCTCGCATTATTAGCTTCTGCAGCTCCAGCTGAATGCTTTAAAACTGTGAAAAACAAATTCAGAATGTTCATAACCAAAACTATTAATTCTTTGCTTAACCAGCTCTCAAACTCTATTGTAGCAAATTGCACTATTTTTTTCCTTAATTTGGTCATTCTTACAGCTGACTATAATCTGAGATAAGAATCTAATACTCAAATGACCTACTTCATTATACTTCACTAACACTGTCACAGGACAAGTGGACAAACCCAACATAACTACAAGAACCTAATTGCCAAGTCGATATTTGTCTATCCAACTAAAACGTATAATATTGTTACGAGGACTTTGGTCACATACTGTGTAAACTAATACAAGTATGTTGTATCCTAAACCACAAGCATTAGTATCAACTTTAATACCATGAACCTTAGAGTAACGTCACCTGTCCTATCACCATTATATAGACACATTAATCCTTTAATTTTGTTCTTATACCTCACTAAAAGGCTAACAATAAGAACAGATATAAAACCACTTTGTTCATGTGCTTGTAGAAATTCACCACTTGAGAAATAACACTGAGTGTGTTGTTACAGAGTCAGTGGCAGTCACGTTATTAAATTCTTGACTTTTCAACTCATTAAAGTTAGATCTTTCTCTATCAACAAGAGTAATCACAGAAGTGATATTGTCAGCTGTTGCTATTTGAAACTGAACTGTGCTTGAGCTCTGTTCTTTTGCTACACAATCTTAGCAACAATATAGTGATAATTAGAATAAGTTTACTAGTCAAATCTGTTTTGATAATGTTTAAATGTGTACGTTCTTTTAGACTGTGAACAAAACTTTTCATATTTCCATATTCAATTACATGAAGACCAGCATTTTTATTTCTGTGACATAAAACATAAGGTAAAATCTCATCAAATTCAAGAAGTTTTCTACATCCTGAAATGTCTCTATTATAGCAATTAATAAGCTGCCACTCTCAGTTACATGATTTATCATCTAACAAAACATCAGCTGAGTTAATTGTTACAATTTGGATCTAATAATGATAAAACCTGTAAGTAAATGACGTAATCAGTAGTACATACACCATTTTGTTAAAGTAGTGATCCGTAGGAGGTATGAAACTCTGAGTTTCATGTAGGTATGAAATTTATAATTGAAATCTCTTGCATGACCTTCTGAAACATGTTGAGGCACAAATAATGGCTTATCTGATTCAATGGTACAATAGGTAACTGGATCAATGTAAGGATTTGTAAAGTTCCAGGTACCATAAAATGCCACAAATGTGGCATTAATTTATGTCTTGTTAAAAATTTGAGTTATAGTAGTTTCTACTTCAGAGGTCACAATCTTAGCATAGTGGTGCACTGATGCTTTACAAAATGGTGCAATGATGAACTGCAGTTTACCCCAAGTCACTGTTGGAGGGATCTGCTTCACAGGAACTACTACATCCATAGTACAGATTCCACCATCATTGTATATTTGACACTCCACCACACTCTTTTCCGCTAATAACTGTTAAAGTTTTATTTGTACCATTACCAGTTAAATCATCTTCAGCTCAATGAGAAGTATTTTCATCAAATGTATCATGTAATAATATAGGTATTGCCAGCATTGATAGTAGTAGTTGGATGGCTTGAGTTTTGAGTGTCTTCTGGAACTTCTATCATCTGTGTACGTACAATGGTTCTAGTAGTGTTTTCCTCATTTCCAACTAAAAGAAATAGACTCTCATCTTTTCCCTCCTATCTATTGATAATGCATAATATTCATATCATTATAGTCCCATATTGATATATGGATAAGCTAAGTATTCAGTAATTAATTTATAGTTTGCATTCATCACAACAACTGATATAGGAATGTTGTCATCATTGGAATAGATATGAATTCCTTTGAATTGTTTAGTATATAATTTCCATGATGTGGTTCAACATTGTAAGGTAGTACTACAAGAGCAGGACTATCAATAGACACACTACTAATGTAGTATCAACCTGTACAATGTGGTTCCACCCAATAACTAGCTGTATTGTGAAATTAACTGATTGGACTGATAGTACTATACAGCATACATTATCCTTACATTTTAAAGATGTTAATATTACAATTAAACTGTTCTTTGAAGATTAGAAACTCAGCAAACATTGTGATGCAACTACATCTAAATATAAGCAAGCAAGTTATGATTAGTCAATTCTTTGATGTATACTGAATGTAACAATATTGTTTTCATTACTATTGTCATATTGCATTGACTTTGTATGAAGATAATAAAAAATGAAAGAGAACTGTTTAGACCACTTGGACAAGTAAGATTCACTTTTGCTAAGGTAGCCCACACACATTCAACTTCCTTTACTATCACAGTTACTACCCTCAAAATCACAGTAGACTGTTATTAACTCACATAAAAATGTTAGCATTGCATACTGCATAGTTTTATAATATCTAACGAACTGTTATTATTTTTTCACAATTAAAAGCAGTAATACAATAATGCTATTATTGTTTAACTATTTTAAATAAACACAATAAAGCAGAAACAGTTATATGAATATACTAATACATTCTCATATTGTATATATATATATATTTGTGTGTGTGTGTGTATACTTAGCTCCAATACAACTTTTTTTGTTTAGCGAACAAATAACTTGATATCTATTGGAATGGCTTCATCAGGATAACCTTGACTGGTACACAATCTCACTTCAATGTTATTAGTAATAAAATTAGTTAGTGTCTTCAAGAACCAAGGCATTTTGAGTGAAGTACAACAAGTGGCCTCAATACCAGGACAATTTTGTCCATCCCATAATATATCAGTAAAAACATCATTAGGCCAACCATTATTTTGTCCAGCTGATTCACAGTAATAGTCATCACCCACATATGAAAGGGAGTAGCTTAGAACAACTGTTATATACAGGGACAGGTTATTGTGACACCATCAACAAAATATCCTTCAATACTGTTATTAAAATTATCATCATTAGTATAAATGAATCTGTCACATAAAGGACGATCTGTGCTAATAAAGTTATTAGCATAGAGTCCAGGAGAACACAAAGCATTAGGTTCACTCATGTTGAGATAGCCCACTCTCATCCAACCTCCCATACCATCATAGTTTCTAAATTCCATATCACAATAGTATCATATATATAAGAGAACCATTTGGTGTTTTTTTCAAATAGTACCCAGAAGAGCTGAACTGTTTTCTTTGGAGACTTGAGCTGGTGAATCTTGCAAACATTATGCTTCTAATAAAAGCAAATTATTTATTATTTACACAAAGTGTGTTTGTCAGTTTGTTTTAAACTACATGATGTATGTATGTATAATAGTCATAATAATCATTATCATTATAGTACAGACCACACATAAGGACACCTTTACGTAATTTTTAGCAAGCTGCATAATAACAGTATGTACATCTCAGTTGCTATTTAGTGTGTCTAAAATTTCTTTTGCATAACTAACTGTTATTCAGATTATGTATTTATACAGAGAGAATTTTCTCTCTAAACAAAAATAGAACATACAAATGATACTGTCAGCTATTGAGGATCTGTCCTTTCTAATTATACGAATTATAGACTTATAGTTATTTCCGGTATTTCTGTCACTCCTCCACTCCACCATAGTCAGGGTCGCCCTAAAGGATGGTTCTTACTGTTTAGTTAAATCTACAGTTTTTTATTAGTTATTGTTGATCTGTCGTGTTGTTTTCCTTGAAGTAATTAGGTATGATTCTATTAATAATTCCTTTGTATGTTCACAAATAAGAGAGTGTGGGGTTAAATGCCTGATTATTTATGAAGGCTTATGATCAAAAGATTAGTATCTAGTTGATTGTTCATTGGTCTTATATACAAGCTTGTTGTATTAAACTGGTCATTATTAATGTTAATACTATGTGAGACTAAAAGTATAGCTCTTTAAAAATAATCCTTGAAGCTATCATAATCATAAGTTTTTAACTACTTTTGTGTGAATTGTTTTCATTGAGATCCATTCTCTTGCTTACAAGTGATGTATTATGACACATTGTCAATGGATTTGACTAAATTTACCAGACATCCTCTCTCTTGTTAGTAAATTGGCATCTCAATATGATACCATTACAAATCGTTGAGTTGGCAATTATTGATTTCCTTGTCATTAAAGTATTGAGCATGCCTATCAATAATAATTATTACATGAACATCACTTGATAAAATTAACTATATAGCTGTGCCCCTAATTGATATGTAATATTATTTGGTAAAACCACACACGTCGCACTAAAAGTTTTGAATAAATGTGTATGTATATGTGGTTGCTATACAGCCACTTTGTACAGGATGTTTACCAAATTTGGTATCAAAGTAGTTTAATGATCCTTGATACCAAGTATTGTATACATCCTGTGCAAAGTGTCCACGTAGGTACCACATATATGTAGCCGTTTATTTAAGTTTTTTAGTGCAATATGTGTTTTCTCAAATTAGGATACATATTCATGAATATGTCTTCATTCACAGCACTCTCTGCATGCTAAAAATTTAACCTCCTTTAAAAAAGTCTTGTATTATGGTACTGATGTATATATATAATATAGTTATCACTTGTGACTAGACACTCTACAAATAGAAGGTTCACTGACCACTAGACCACCTTGGATGTATATGCTGCACCATAATTTTTCCACAGGTGTCTAATTTCATCAATTTTTGTAATATGAACCAGTTATATTTTCATATTTTTAGGATACAGTTATTCTAAAATTCTCAACAATCAATAAGAAATATGAGTTAACTCGGTAGATATTACACATTTTGATATCTATATATGTAGATGAGTATTTCACTCATGCAAAAATTATAAACTGATGTTATGCTCATTGAACCAGAGCTGATTCATATACACACATAATATAAACAGCCAATTATTCTTATATTCTTTTGTATTATTGTATACATAAAGATATCATTGACAAATCATTGATGCATATCATATTACATATACTTTCATTTTAATTGATGTGATAAAACTTTTATTGTAAATAGATCTTTTCACATTGTAGTAATGATTGATACCATTCAATGGAGATTGAGTATTGGATTGTGGGCATGTCATCAGACATCTTATAGCAGTCACACAAAAGGAACTCCAAACACTGAGAGCAGTAGTAGGATAGATGGAGTGACTATGATCAGGAAGATTAAAGATGTTACCTTCTCGTTAGGAGTCTTTCTCTCACTTCTTCTCATTTTATCAGGAGATGTTGAACTCAATCCTGGCCCTGAAACTGGTAACTCTACTATTAAAATAAATGGCTTGTTTCCCTTTTATACATATCTATGTATCTATTAGTCACTTATGAGTTAGAGTAATTATCCCTGTTACAGATAAAAAGTTTATTCCGAAATTTGAATTTTATAAAGCAATGTCTGACACTACTCAGGTCAATAACAGTTGACAGTTACATTAACAATGATAGCTCATCAAACTATGATGAACTTAATTACTGTCAGCTTAGGTGCCATTAGTTAATTAACTTAGCTCTCCAAGTATTTCAAGCACTCATGTAGGCTATTATTGTTCTCAATTGTAATTATTCAAACTAGTTTGAATTGAATATGAAAAGAGGTTAGTCCAAAAAACCTATTAAATACATATAGCTTTTGTGTTCTATAGTTTTATATTTGTCACTATTGGTGAGATCTATAAGGACTTTAACAAGAAATAAGTTTTTTTGAAATCATAATCAAGACAACAGAATTGTGGCTGAGTTTTGTTTAGACATTTGGTATAGTAAAAATGCTTGAGACTGTCCTTTTTATGGGCAAAGTGTTCCAGAATTAGAATTTCATCAAACTATAAGTTCAGTTCTACATTTCTTTAAAAGCTGACATTATTGTGTTCAATTATATTCAACAATTGCACAAACAATAATGGCTTGCTAATATACAGTGAACTCTGTATTTACATTTTAGTGACAGTCTTTCTAATTATGTCACAACTAACAATGAGCTTATGCCATGTTTTAATTATTGATATTGATTGGTTCATAAATTCAGCTCTCCAACTGTTGTGCCTTTTCAGCACTTATACACATATATGCTTATCACACAAGCTACATTTGTTTATACTCTTTATTTATATAAACTAGTTTGGATTGAAAATCCAAAACCTTTGTCCAAAGAAAGAAGCAATAAGTAAACATAAATAGAGAATATATAAGCAGTTTACTACTTCCACATTTATGTCTTAGTTTGAGTGCTATAAAACCATTATAGTAGTGTTGTTGGCTGTGTAATTTTGAATGCCTCTGGCTATTTTGATAACAGAAAGTGACATTTATGTGTTAGATCCTATTGATTGTTGGATTCCAATGGCAAACTCAATAACATGTTGACCTCAAATTTAATGAGAACAGATAAATGTTTTGCAATATCCTTTTGTAGCTACACAAGCCAAAGAATTTTATTTCCTTATTTATAATAATTTAAAAAAATTTTATTTCCTTATTTATAATATTTTGCTATAACACTCTATATGCTGATGATGCTCATGCAATGCTTTGTACTATATGAGCATTGAAACATATTCTATTAGGGATGTGTCACATACATTTTCAATGGCATACCTTTGTCATACTATAAATTATGTGCCTTCGAAGATTTAACAAATAACACATTTCACCTTGAGAAGTCAGCCATATGTCACATGGCAATTCAAAATTACAGTTATAATTATAAACAGATGTTCTATTATAATGATTATTATTATTAATACGGTAATCAGGTATTGTCTTTTACAATTTAAGGCAGCTATAAAGCCACCGTGGTTCTGAAAAAACCTTTTTACAAAGAAGGAAGACTGAGAATGTCTAGAACTTTCTCTTTTCATAGCCTCTTGATACTGTTACGTGAAACTCCTGTGGCATCAGATGTTCATTTATGAGATCCTTGAGTCTGTTTACACCTGTTGAGTTTTCTCAAAATAGTCATAGACATTTGTAACAACCTCCTTTGTTTGTGACATCTGTCTCTTTGCTTTGGTATCTTAACAAACATGATTGAAAACATGATGTGTTCACATGACATCCATGTGACCAAATAATGAGTAACATTAAAATGTACTTCAGTACTAAATGCCTATAATAGGTGAGGAAATACCTCACCTTACATTCCATGCATAAAACACCTTTTTTTTAATGAGGAGCTCTTCTCAACTTGGACAGAGTATAGTATTTGTTTGACATACCACATATTCTATTTATAGCCCACTCACAAACCGTTGTATTATAAGTAATAAATTTGTTAGATCAGTGTGAGTGAAGTCATTAAATTATAAACAGTAAATGTTATTAACAGTAGAAGAATAGTAGTACATGTAGATGTCCTAGTTAATTGTATAAATATAATTACAATTTTATATTCCAAGTTTCTGTATTAAATTCCATGTCCATTTATTGATAATTGAAGTTTTCATTTGTCAACACTTAATCAATACCACATATATTTAAAATGATAATATTTAAAACATTAATTAATTTATAATATGACAGTTTGTTATAATAATTGTTTTGTTTTTATCTCAGATATTACTAGTATATTAAAGGAGACTCCTACAATTCTTGAACTATTCAATCTATTATATGATATTAGTGACAAATGGTATGATATTGGATTATCATTACAAGTACGTCGCAGTGTTTTGGATAATTTGAAACACAATCAGAGGGGCAATGATGATAAACTCTTTGTAGTCATTGAGAACTTTCTAACTAGTCAGTCATCCCCCGTTAACTGGGCAACAGTGATAACTGCTATTGAGAGTCCTACTGTTAATGACAAGGAGACAGCTGATCTAATACGTCAATATCTTAGTACAGGTAAGAGTAATAAGTTATTATTATTAAGTAATGAGGTTATTAATAGTGGTGTTCAGACTACTACTGTAAAGTGTATTCAATTCAGTTATAATCAACATTGTTCACACACAATGTACATCAGTTGAATGTGATTGAAAAATCAAATTAGTCTCAATTCACTTCAAAGTGGTTTGATGTTGATTGTATCAGTTATAATTTGAACACAGGAATGTTTTGTACATGTTATGAATAATTGTGATCAGTTTGTAGGTAGTCATGTCTTGTTCTGACCTTTCCATATAATGAAGGTCATTAACAATCCTTTTTGAATGGAATTAAGTCAGTTTATAGATGTAAACTTTATTGAATTAAATTAAATATAAACCACACCTAATGTCACTGTCAATACACTGTACCAAAGTAACAATGTACAGTAACAAGGACAGACTAATTAAAAATAAAGAGACAACAGACTAAGTTCTAGGAGCCAATTTGTCCAATATGGTACAGAGGTTATCACATTTACAAAGTTGAATGGAGTCCTGAGGTAGGAGACAAGTTTCAGGAGAAATAGAAGAAATGAATAGTCATGATAGATACACAGTAGTGATCATAATAAATAGAAGAATAGTAGAACATGTGTCATGAGAATATTCCAAACTGATCTACTATTATGGTATTAAAATGAATAACAATGATAATCATTACAGTAAAATACTGTCTTCTCTGCTTTCTTCAATGTCCAAATCACCATCTTCTCCATTGCACAACTTACCAAATAAGGAGATAAATGACAAAATTATAAGTACATTAAGCTTTAATTTTACAAAAGAATATTAGAGAGAAAAATTATAGAAAGGTTACAAACAATTAGTTATTATTCAAATTAGAGGCACAAAATTTTCAAATAATTACAGTATTGTGTCAATAAGTTTTAACGTACGTATAATATGTAGTACTTGTATTAAGATTGAACTTCTAATGTGTTTGGATGTGTCTAAAGATGGGTTCAACAAACTACACTTGTATATGGGTCACTTTTCACTCTTGGTGTCACATTGTGTAGTGTAGCATCAATGCTGTTCATATAAAAAAGAGGATACATGTGAACAAAACTCCATCCTCATCATTATAAACTCTATTACTAGTACAAAATGGAGACTGAAGTGAACAATGTAGGTGTATCCTATATTTACTCAACAGCTATGTATAATTTCTGTTTGTTGTTTATTCAGTTACCTAGCTTGCCACTTCCTTCCATGTGTTTTCTCTTGCTCTTGCATCCTTGTAGCTTTTGCTAGATACTTTCCACAAGCAAGGGAAACAATGAACAGTCTCAATAAGTTTCTCGTCTGTCAATACTCAAAACATGTGGTTATTGAAATTTGATTGGATGAAGACATTGCTTGAAACTTGATTCTATCCTCGCGTTGTGACATGTCACATTTGTAGGTCGTGCACACACTGTGTTCATAAATTGACGTGTGTACACACTACACAACATGACGCAATGTGATGCAAAGCTTTGTGTTGTTATGTGAACCAGCCTTCACTCACAAGATGATCTCATAACATGTAACATGTACACACATAGAACATACCATACTAACACATTGACTTGATAGTAATCCTTATCTGTTTAACTCACAGTTACTGTTCATTGACCATACAGTAGATTCAATCAAATGAAAACTTTCCCAGTTTTTTCTAGTTTGTTTTTCATTACAATACAGTGTATTACATGTCTATCTACCTTATGTATACTTATACACTTGATTTGATGACTCATATGATATGAACAGTGACTGATTTCATCTGATATTTTAAGGCTTACCATTCTATTGTATGTTACATAGCAAACTTGATGTTATCTGCTTTAGAAGACAGAGTCCAACTCTTTTCATAGTCAGCTATAATATAAAGGAAATGAATATATATCATTGATTTATTATTTTACTTTAATTATGACTACTTCATTGTTAAAGGATTAGCTCATGAATGACTTTATCATTGATTCCAATTAATTGTTACATGTACAAGTAGTAGTTACCAGTTCATCTAGTCTATCCAGTTATACCCTCCTCTTAACTGATGTGTTAGAAATGTCTAGTAAAGGTCTTATCAGAATTTTAATTAATGATGATAAATGGAAATAAAGAAGCCACACCCTTTCCTGGAGCATACTAATTTCCTTTACAATGCATTTATGTTATGTTTGTAGATTTACATACTTTAAAACATCATAGTTACTGACTTATAGAGTCATAAAACAGTCTTAGTTTGAAAAAAAGGACTAAAATATCTTTCTTCACTTCAAAAATATAAATATAGAATATAAATAACAACATTTATATTCTACTTCCTACCACCCACACTAGCCAGAATATGAGTAGTGGAATCTAATTGTTCAGTTGAAGTTAATCAATTGTGACTTTTACTAGACTCTTCTTGTGCAAAGAGGAGGGTCTAGCTTGATAGATTACAACTCATCCTTCCATTGAATGAATGTCTGGGTATGAGGCTAAGTTCTACTTTGTCTCTGTGATGTAGTTACTGTTTATATCATTGTCTCTATATAATATAGAAAATAGTTAAAAATGGATAATTTTCTGTTATTATAATGACACAAACTATGATACATTAGCACTGTTTACTATGAAAAAGAGTGTTAGTATTATACTTTGCTTTTTAAGTTACAATGATCAAAATGACTTTAAATACTATATACATGTCTGTTAATTATTAATATTAGTATACGTCAACAGTACACACACAAATTACTACTTTACTTGTTAACATGTACACATGTACAACTAATTTATAATTAACCTAAACAAGCCACACCCTAAAGTACTTAATATCCAGTATTAGTTGAAACATTTACAACATATTCTATTTAAAGCCCAACCACAAACCATTGTATTATAAGTAGTAAATTTGTTAGATCAGTGTGAGTGAAGTCATTGAATGATAAACAGTAAATGTTATTAACAGTAGAAGAATAGTAGTACATGTAGATGTCCTAGTTAATTGTATAAATATAATTCCAATTTATATTCCAAGTTTCTGTATTAAATTCCATGTCCATTTATTGATAATTGAAGTTTTCATTTGTCAACACTTAATCAATACCACATACATTTAAAATGATAATTTTAAGACATTAATTAATTTATAACATGACAGTTTGTTATAATAATTGTTACATTGTTATCTCAGATATTACCAGTATATTAAAGGAGACTCTTAATAAAGGTGAACTACTTATTGCATTAATTGATATCAGTGACAAATGGTATGATATTGGATTATTATTACAAGTACGTCGCAATGTTTTGGATGAGATAAAACAAAGTGAGGACAATGACGTAACCAAATTCAAGAAAGTAATCAACATCTGGGAAGAAACAAAATCATCACCTGATACTTGGGAAACATTGATTACTGCTGCAGAGAGTCCTGTTATTAACAACAAGGAGATAGCTAATAGTATACGTCAATATCTTAAATTAGGTAAGTTATTATTATTAAGTAATGATGTTGTTTTATTAATACTGTCACTGTCAATAAACTGTGTAGTACAAACATTTTGAATTACAAAATGTTATCATTCTGTTATCAAAGACTTTGATATAGTTTTTTATTAACTACTTCTATACATCACAACATACATGTAGTATGTAGTACTGGTATTTAGAATGAACTTTATTGTGTTTTTAGGATGTGTCTATCTTACAATATGTCTCATAACATATACACACATGGAACCAACATACTGACTTGATAGTAATTCTTATCTGTTTAGTTAAAGATGTTATAGACAACTACCGTATAGCGCTTTATTTTCGAGGAGCTTAAATTTCGAGGTTTTTGCAGATTTTGTCTTAGAGACGAAAATTGGGTCCTTGAATTATATGGTATAATCAAGGTCAGCTATGGGGTCGATTTTAGCCACACACCCACACATGTGATAAGTAGTAGTTCCATGAAGCACAGCCAAAGCGAAGGGATCTTGAGTGTTTCTGTATTTCTTTCTGCATGGCAGTTCTTTCCCAACATTAGGAGTCCAAATACGCACTGGTATACATGGTAGCCATGAACCATCGCTTCAACTCTAAAAGTAGCCATTGCAATAGGCCCACGTGCACTACTCTTGCCGGCTAGGGGCAGGAGTTTAACAATTGCAGTAACCTCGAAATTTATTCCGCAAAATAATTCAGTTACAGCAATCCTCTAAATTTTAGCTCCTTGAAAATAAAGCGCTATACGGTATACTATTATATACAGAAGCTGTACACTATGTAAATGTCCCTGAATCTAGACTTATGATGATCATAGTAGTCCCCATAATATTCTAGACACATCCATCATTAATAGCAATAAAGTTTATAAATATTCATCAAATTAGATTTGTTTAGAGGTAAAATTTGATGTTTCTTTAACAATAATTATTTTTGACAAAGTTAGAGGTAGATGTAGAGCTTGTACATCTCTATGATATCACATATGAACACACTTGTCAAGTATAGAGGGATGTGTCAGAATTAGAATACTTAAGGAAATTAATTTTAATGATGAATTATTAGAGATAATATCAGAAAAAATATCTACATAATTAGTTATTTAAAAATTAGAGAGTTGAATTTTTGTATAACAGACTTGGACCATGTTGACCAATCAGATTGCTTCATTTCAATTGCTATATTGGATACTCAGCATCTGCTGCTTTGGATACATGTGTGTCAAATCTACTTGTTAGCTTTAGCTAAGTTCTAATATCAATAGTAGTAAGAAGATAATAAGTTGAATTGTTTTGTCAAATCAAATCTTTTGTCGTCTTATGAGGAAGCCATTGTAAACTGGAGAGTCTGTTTTGTCAGTGTAATAGCTTAATCCTTCATAACAACAAGATTTTTTTATAAAGAAAACAGATATCTTTAATATTGAACAATCTAAGTGTCACCAATGTTCCTAGTCTCATCCCCAGATAATCATTCCTTAACATGAAAAAGTATTCAAATGCTTTCTTGCCATTACTAAAAGTATAAAAGAATTGTTGATGGTGTGACATCAACATAATAGTAATCCTTATCTGTTTAACTCACAGTTACTGTTGTAGTTAAAGCTAGACTGAAAGGATTCTTAAAGTTTTTACAAGGACCATACAGTAGATTAAATCAAATTATAACTTTTCTAGTTTACATCACTAGCATCACTATTAAAGAATGTTACGATGAGTTTTGTAATTATAATGTTATAAATTATAGTCTTGTTCACTAATTTGTTTAACAATTTATCATATTATATATAAAACTAGATACACTAAATGCTTAATAACATCATGTGACTTTTCTTTTGTCATCTGTCCAGTTTAGAGTTCAGTAAAGGGAGGGAACACCTTGTAACTATATATATCACTTAAAATAGGATTTTATCATTTCAACTGTTGTCTTGGTTACCAGAATCTTATCAATATGATGTAGGCCCAACAAAGCCAAAACTGGTACAATTCAATATGTATAAAGCTGACTAGAAGTCAAAAATTACTCTTTATAGTTTATGTCCAATAACTGAAACTATGAGTGACAGATAGATACTATTTCAACTGAATTAACTGGGTTAGTTAACTTGAAACAATATGTGCTTATAGCTTCAATTGAAGCCATGATTCAATTACTATAGTAAAATGGATGTAACAACAATGTGGTTGTAAATGCAACTAGTTAGCTTTATGCATATATTGAGTTACAGTAGTTTAGACCTTGTAGCAACTTAGATTTGGGCTTGTATCATATTGATGTAAGTGTTGTAACAAAGATTGTATTAGAACTTATATACCTTTATGGGAAGTGTGGAAGTTATTTATTGACCTAAATATGGAGAAACCTTATTGGTTAATTAATGCATAGCATAGTACAAGTTACTGATACATCAGAGTTATGTAATACATACAGAACATGTGGTCCAAAATATGTAATGTTAGGTTTGAGTGAAAGAACTGACAGTTCATTTAATTATAGTTTATGAATTTATACAATTCTGACAACAACATAACTAATAACTGTATTAACTTGTAGTTAGTATATCCAAACATTAGGTCATTATTAATTAATTCATTATTATTATTGATATTATCTATAATTTGTTTGTTCATGTAGAAGTAATTGACAGACTTCGAATTGAGAGACTTCCATCTAATCGTAATCCTGACACTGAAATATCTGATTCAGGTAATTTAATTTCTATATAATATGTCAATACATTATGTTAACTGTTACACTGGACATTTACTGTAGTATTATAATTATAGCTTCTTCCCAGGACTAACTGATAGTTTTATATTATCATAGTAAACAATGTGAATAATAACAAAGGTCCTATAAGACTATTAGTATTAGATTAGAAACAAGTGTTCACAGGAGAGGTTGTATATTACTTAATTTACTTGACATACCAGACAGTCCTATAATTGCTTTTAAACAAACAGTTTTCACTCACTTGTTCTGATCCTTATACTTTTATGTCCAGTACTACCACATGTTGTCCTTTTTATTAACTAGTAATCCTATATATCCCTGGATACTAAGTAGTCCCTAAGACTGGACCAATGTCAACACTGAGTGTCCTTAAACTTGATACTGGCTGTGTTTAGTACATGTATGTTCCTCAATACCAAGTATCACTGGTACATCTTGATATGACCCCAACTCAAGGGATATACACATTCCTTAGTCTTAAATACCGTATTTCCTCGTAGAAACACCTATCCCAAATAAACACCTTACCCCATTTAAACGCCAAGCAGCATGGCTGAAATAGCATAATAAATGCCCAGTCTCGAATAAACGCCTGGGTGTGGTCAATACGCCACATGGTTTCTCGTGTTATAATTACGGCGGCATCTAAAGAAAGTCACCGAAGCTTTAAATTTCATGCTGTACAAGTTGCTGAAGAAACTTCAAAATCTAATGCTTCTCATTTTATTTTACTTCAATGCTTTAAAAAGTGCCATGAAACTTTTGAGATGGAATGCGGCATGTGTTCTATGATTTTGCTGTCTCTCGTTAACGATTCGGCGTATCTATCATACAAGTTGCCTTCTTCTATCTTAGCTGGCAGCATCTCTCCAATAAATGGAGTCCATATAGTCTTGTAGATATGGTGGCCAGTAACAACGCTATTTTTCTTGTGTGTCTCCATATCGGTAGGTGGGACCAACACATGCTTATTTTTTAAATTACTGATAAACGTTCATCACCAAATAAATGCCTACCTCAATTAAACGCCTACTTTATAGTCAAGATAAGATATAAATGCCTAGGTGTTTACATGAGGAAATTCGGTATTCATATTAACTGTAGTAAATCCTGGAATGGTCAATTCATTAGCCCAGTACATAATATTCCTAAACACTGGTATCACTAGATACTTTGTACATCCTGGGATGATGAGTGTCAGGAGACCAGTGCATTCCTATGTATCACTTAATACTGAGTATCCTTTAGTACTTATTTCATGCTAAGATAGTTCATTTAAGGGTTCATTTTGGAACCCAGTGTATATGTATCCCTTAACACTATGTTCTTGATACTTAATACATCCTGGGATGGTCCTTATAGTAGTCCAGTACATGTGTATGTAACCATTAATACCAAGTATCCCTTGATACTTATTACGTACTGGGATGGTTTATTCAGGGGGTCATTTGGAGCCCAGTGCATATATGTCCCTTAATACTAAGTTTTCCTGGTATGGATTCTCACCATTGTCACTAGAGAAAAGTTTAGTGTTTAATTCTATGGACCATTACTGATAGTATCCTCAACAAGTGCTTGTTTTTGCTTCTCATACTCACTTGTCAATATATCTAGGACAGTGTGTAAAGGTTTCCAAGTTATTTCAGTGATTCCTAACCACAAGACCTTATAACTTTAATATGCTAATATAAGTTACTAATCAATCTACTTGTGGTTTATTTATCACAACAATTATCACAACATTACACCCACTGATTTAATAAAAAGTGATTAATATAAATCAAGTACACTTGTCATCTTAATGTGAACACTATATTGTATAAGTTTTTGTGAACTTTATATATAACAATGAAAGTTCAAACATTACATACCTTACTACTGTAAACATGTTGTTTGTAATTGTTACTGAAATTATGACTCCAGTCAACTGTACATGTGTCCATTTTTATGAAAGCCATATAAATTTATGTCCTATTATAACCACACCTACAAGTCTTATCCCTTTCCTTTACTAATTCTAACTGTATTAACTTGTAGTTAGTATATCCAAACATTAGGTTATTATTAATTAATTCATCATTATTATTGATATTATCTATAATTTGTAATTTACAATGTTCGATTTATTAGTCTTAGATTAGAAACATATGAGAGGTTGTGTATTACTTAATTTACTTAGCATACCAGGTAGTCCTATAATTGTTTTTTGAACAATCAGTTTTCTTTCACTAGTTCTGATCTTTAGCTTTAAAGAGCGATGTCCAGTACTACCACATCTTATCTTTTGTATTAACTAACAATTCTATATATCCCAGGATACTAAGTAGTCCCTAAGACTGGACCAATGTCAACACTGAGTATCCTTAACCTTGATACTGGCTGTGTTTAGTACATGTTTGTATCACTAGTACATCTTGATATGATTCCAACTCAAGAGATGCATACATTTGTTAGTGCTAAGTATCCATACTAAGTGTAGTATATATTGGAATGGTCTATTAATGTGGCCAGATATACCTAAACACTAGTGTCATTAGATACTTAGTACATCATGGGATCGTGACTGTCAGTAGCCCAGTGCATACCTATGTATCACTTAATACTGAGTATCTTCTATTACTTAGTGCATACTGGGATGGTCCTCAATAGCCCAGTGCATGTACATGTGTCACTTAATACCAAGTATTTCTTAATCCTTTTTAGATCTTATTGTATATGTATATACCTTAATACTAAGTATGGATTCTTACCTTTGTCAATGTTTAGTGTATGAGTAACTCTACCAGGACCATTACTGATAACATCCTTAACGAATACTTGTTTTTGTTTCATATACTCACTTGTCAATATTTCAAGGACAGCATGTGAAGGTTTCCAAGTTGTTTCAGTAATTTCTAACCACAAGACTTTTAGTGTGCTGATATAAATTATTAAGTAATATACTAGTGGCTTATTATCACAATAGTTATGACAACATTACACCCACTGATTTAATAAAAAGTGATTAATATAAACTAAGTACACTTGTCACTTTAAGGCCAGGACACTATTGTATAAGCTTTTATGAACTTTATATATTACAATTAAAGTTCAAACATTACATACCTTACTACTGCAAACATTTTGTTTATAATTGTTACTGAAATTATGACTCTAGTCAACTGTATATGTGTCCATATTTATGGTAGCTATATAAATGTATGTCCAAATTTAGCTATACCCCAAGCCTACCCTTACCTATTATTTATTTTTCATGTACACTAGGATTTATTTCTACAAAAGACAATTTTCACTGTTTTTAAACATTACATTTAGTTAGTGAATGTTTGTTGTACATTTGTTAATAATCTGGAATTATGCATGATATTTTGTCATGGTGGTATGTCAACAATGCTATTCCTTTTTATAATGGTTTTCTTTTTCAAATATCTAACACTCCAATTTACTCAAGTTTTAAGTGGATTTTGAAGATTTAATGAATAAAACAAACCTTTTCTCTCTAGCTTATCCTAAGCCTTAGATATATCATTGAAGCAGTAGTCATCTTGGACAAAGTATAGTTTATAGGTTCATTTCAGTATTATAATATATGCATATCATAGTGAAAAGGAAAGGGATTAGAAACCAATTCTCATTTAAAAGGTGATTTTTGGGACCATTTTGCTCAATTTACTTGTCATACATACCATGTCAGACAGTCATATAATTCTTTGTAGAATAAAAAGGTTTATTTTACTTGTTCTAATATTTAGTTCCAAGCTGACACCTTGAGCTTTCTCAAAATAACAATTTATTTTATAACCTAACATTTGTAGCAAATGTGTTTCTTGAATTAAAAATTAAATAAAGTTTAAAGATAATTATAATAAGTATTTTTCGTTTACTAGATAACAATGATGTGTTACTGGACAAAGCTATGAAGAAGGGTTTTGTAACTGCTGAATTCTCCAAGTTTTCAATATCTGGTGCACCTGGAACTGGTAAATCATCTTTTTTAAAAATACTATATAATGATAAACGAAGTAATGATGACAATATACATAACAGTACTAATGTAGTTGCTCCACGTCCAGTACATGTCATGACTGCCATCAAAGGTGATGATCACAAATCGTTATGGAAAGAGGTGAATCCAGATGATATAAAGGAAATTATTGCTGGAAATATTAAGAACAACATGGAAGTATCACCAGAAGTCAAAAGTCATCAAGTGGGAAGTGATGTACTTGGCAGATCAATTGAAGAAACAGAAGCAACTGAGTCTCGTCATCCATTACTAGACTCTAACGAAATAACCACAATAGAAGACAGACCAAAGTCTGATGTATGTGATCAAATCATTAAATCGTTAGATCATGTACAGGATTCTAAAGAACTTTATAAAGCTCATTGGATATATGGTATTGATACTGGTGGTCAGGCTGCATTTATAGACATTGCTCCAGTCTTGTTACGATATAACTCAGTCAATATTTTTACACACAAGCTGGATGAGCCCCTTGATGACAACGCTAAGTTCTTCTTCAGTGTTCAAGGTAATCTAATTGGTGATCCAGACGAAAGGCAGATTACAAATCTACAGCTTCTTGAAGCTTCATTTCGTTCATTAACATCAGTTAATCCTCTAACAATGTCTGAAAATAAGAAAGAATTAGAGAATGTTCAAAAGCCACACTGCATAATATTGGGGACATATTACGATGAATTGCTGAAGCCTGGTTATATTGGTGAGTCAATAGAAGCCAAAAATTCTATTCTTTGGTCAAAATTGGAAGAATTTAATCTAAAAGATCAAGCTATTCTGTATCGTGAAGAAGGAAATTCAATCATCTTTCCTGTCAATGCTATTGCCAGAGACACGGACACGAAAGAACTAGCTGATGAAATCCGTTGTCAAATATGTGAATATTCCCTAAAAGCTCCAATCCCTATTAGATGGTTTTTGTTTAAGCTAGAATTAGACCAGAAGTTTTGTCAATCTAACATATTTGTTGTAAGTAAATCTAAATGCCAAGATATCGGCAAAAGCTTAGAAATGAAAGCTGATGATGTTAAAGCAGCTTTAATGTACTACCATAATCTGACTGTCTTCCTTTACTTTCCTGATATCTTACCTGATGTAGTGTTCCTTCATCCACAACCACTATTTACTATACTTTCTGATTTGATTAGTATCTCTTTTGCTGAAACAATTGATCGTTTGAAAGTTCCCAGTATAGAAGGTAATCGTATTGTTATTAAATCAAATGTTTATAGGGAGCTCAAAGATGAAGGTTGTTTTACAAGAGACTTATTGTCACTACCCCTTTTTAGTGGATTCTCTGATGACTTTACAACAGACAATTTTCTCCATTTAATGACCAGTTTACTCATTTTGGCCTATCTACCCAAGGAAGAAAAATACTTTATTCCAACTGTCCTTCCTACTACATCTACCAACTTTCAGTCCATACCATCAACTTTCAACCAATATGTTGATCCTTTAATTATATCATGGGATATGAAACCATTTCCTCGAGGTATCTTCCCTGCATTAGTTGTCAATCTTTTATGTCCTAAAAATCAGATTGCTTTTCAACTTAAACGTTCTCTACGTTCCACACCACGTTATCGTAATATGATCAATTTACAAGCTATTTCATATGGTGGTGATGTTCTTTTAGTTGATGGGATTTTTTGGATGGCAATCTACTATTCTGGCCCTTCCAAAGAATGTAATTCTCTACATAATGCTGTACATGAAGGAATTGTTAAAGTCATCAGCAAATTCCAATATACAGTTAATGAATACAGTCTTAAAGATTACTTTTATTGTAAAATACCAGATTGCCCTAATAAGTCATCAGAACATTTTTGTCGTTTAAGTGATGATAAATTAACACTTACTTGTCAAGATAGCTCTAAAACAACTAACACTGATAGGTCACGTCAAC
Organism: Xestospongia muta; assembly: GCA_963693285.1. Lineage (NCBI taxonomy): Eukaryota > Metazoa > Porifera > Demospongiae > Haplosclerida > Petrosiidae > Xestospongia > Xestospongia muta. The sequence goes on along the minus strand of OY848920.1, from coordinate 3,957,977 downwards.
TACCTTGGTTTGAATGTGAGTTTTAATTAGAATAAGACTGTTCATATTAACTTAGACATTACAACAACATCAACTTTTTGGTTCAATAAGGTACTATTATTATTCCAATAGTACTTGGATTTAATATAGTGCAAGTCTACACTACAAATAACAAGTTTGACTGGTTTTTTTGTATAGCTCACAAATACAGTATGGCAAATAAATTTTAATTAAGCAATAAAGATATTTACAAAGATGTTGGAAAGTATTGAATCTTTTGTTAGGATGATTACATTTATCATTATGAAGTTCCTCTAAACTGCAGTTATTCTCAGAGTATAGCAAACTATTGGTTAACCACTAATAATTATTAAAGTCTTTCTCAGAGAGAGCTGTGTTGTTACTAAATCTTTGGTAAATTATAAGCTATATATAAGAAGTTAGGTCATAGATAATCAGTATGGTATTATTCATTTACGATAGGTACAGTTGTAATAGGTCAACTTGACTGACTTAAATTTTGGTCCTAAATCATCTGATTAATAAGGTTGCTATCATTTAGTGAACAATATACCTAATAAGAGAATGTATTAGAGGCATAATTTACTCTTTCATGGCCAAACATTTTCTGAGTCAAATCAAACAGCCATAACAAATTGCATAATGACTGGCATTATATAGTGAATGATAGTGACTGCCTGTTAAGTTAAGACTATAGCCATAGCATTTTTTAGTTGTTCATACAGCTGTTCATACTGTGTTAAGTTGTAATAGCTTCAAGTGGGAGTTGTACCCTCCTTCTTCCTTTGCTAAGCTATAGGTTCCTGGTAAAATTAAAAGTCATTGTTTTAATGTATGAAATTTATTGACAGGGCTTAATATCCTATTTCAATACCTTTTTGGGCATTCATACATAATATATTAGATATTGTTAGCTTATTGCTTATTATATTTGGTTTTTCTAATACTGGCAAACATTTATTGTTCATTTCTACATAGGTGAAAGCAGTACCATAAAAAAAAGGTATTTCTCTAGTACTGATAGCAAAAAGTCTAAAACAATTCATACAAATAAAGAAGGTATGTTAATTGTTATGTAAGATACAGCAATGTGGAGATTTATTTCATCCAAACCCAACATTCCATCATTGATAGTATTCTCCTAGATAAAGATTGTATAATGCAGACAGTACATTATATTATTATATTATAGTTGCACACAAATGACAGTTAACATTTGGTTTAACAGAATGCAGTAGCAGTAGTATAACTCAAAGGATGAAATATGTTATTGCAATGGGTAATTCAAGGATTTTTCAAAGTAGGTTTATATTTTATTTATTTTCACTTAATAATCTGACACTTTGATTGTATCTTTTCCATTTTTAGTTATAATTAATAATTTTAACAACAGTTCAAGCACACTACCGGTTGTCATCATGGGACTGATAATTATTTTTGTTTTTGTTTTTGTTATATTGTGCATTATAATTTTATATTTGGAGATCAATTAACTATTATGCATTAGTCTATCACTTGGTCTCAATCATCAAATGTGCCGTGATTACTTTGTTTATAATTAAATTTTAACGGTTAAATTTATTAATATCAAAGTAGTCATAATACGCCTCGCCATGAATATTTTTATGGAAATATTCATGACTAAGGAGTCTAGCACATGTATCTTGGAACTGTTGTTATACCTAACTAATCCCAATGCTATCAGACATACCTAGAAAAGTCTAGTAGGGTAGTGAAGTAGATGAGAATCGATATTGATTAACATGCATATATGCATAATGTATAAATAGACTTGACTATAATGATATTATAAATATATAATTCAACTATTTTATACATCTTGTAATACTTACATCCAGTTTGGCATAGAAACTATTCAATAATTTTTATAATGGATCATGAAAATAGTCTATTTTACTAGCTTTATTGAATAACTTATACTCATGACCAGTTCAGTCTGGCCAGGTCCAAAACGTATTTACTTTTTTTGCTTCAAATTAAAATGGAAGTACAATGTGTATACTTTGTAATCTCTCCTTGCAAAGCATTTTATTACTAGTATGCTCAAGTGAAACCAACTCTTGACTTCTGTTTTTGTCTCAAAAGTTATATTACACTAGGAGACTACAATAATATGCCATGCCAATCTCTGCTTTGGTCTCTAGCCTATATGCAGTGGTGGAGGAACCTATGGGGCACCAGGGGCATGTGCCCCGCCAAAAATTACAGCATGCTCATTGTGCCCCTCAAATTTTTTACACTGAAGTATGCAATATGTAGAGAACAACGAAAAACACTCATTGTAAATTTGTAATTATTATATATTTGTGGCAATTGAGTATTTACCACATTTATTGTATATAAACATGTGTAGCCATGGTTACAGGCATTAATCAAATTCATTGTCACATGAGTTCTCAATTAGCCAGTTAAATAAAGTAAATTCAGTGAACAGCTGCAAAAAAAGCTTAAAGAATATGTCTAGCTCTAGCAATCAATAGTCCATAATGTCCTTCTTCACAGTGTCATCATCAAGTAGAGATTCAGATAATGAATCAGATGAAAAGTGAGTTTAATTAGTTTACTTGGAATATGTATGTATCATGCCTGTATATATAGTACTGAAACTGACTAGAGAGTGAATCACACTTATACTGTAAAATTATTCATGTAGTAATCAAGACATCACATTTGAGCCAATGGATAGTAATGATTATGATGATCAAGAAGACTTAGGCACCAATGATGATCAAGGTACAACATTTGATCGAGTTACAATGAGCTCTACAACAGTATCTAATACTACTTCCAACTGCTCTGCTGTTTGCTGTAATGTTTTACACTATGAACCAGTACAAATGAGCTCAACTGCCATTCTAAAACAAACCAGGAAAATTCAGGGTAAGAAGTCACGGAAATTTTTAGCAGACTGGTTCAAAATGTATCCTTGGTTGCTTTTATGCACAACCAGATTGAAAGCCTTTTGCTCGTTCTGCCGTTATAGCTTCCAAAATGGGTTTGATTACAGAGAAAAGGGGAGGAGATACATTTAGTAACTCAGGCTTTGACAACTGGAAAAAGGCCCACCAGTGTTTCATGCTACATGAAAAGTCAGTTAGTTAACAAGAAGCTGTACTCAAATATCAGCTTATGAGACAAGCAACAGTAGAAGCTCAATTAACTGAGAGCAAGAGGCTTGAACAGAAACATAACTGGGAAATGCTGCTTAAGCATCTATCATTGTTATGTTATTTGTGTTGTCAAGGTCTAGCTTTGAGGGGACATGATGAAAAAGAGGACAATTTAATGCAATTACTAATGCTTCAAGTTGAGGATTGTGCTGTTTTAAAGCAGTGGCTAAGAAATAGTAAGTATTTGTCACATGGCATTGCTGCTGAGCTTGTGAGTATAATGGCCAAGAGTGTTTTACGGGGCATACTAAGTGAGATACGAGAAGCTTCATTTTATGCTCTACTTATTGACGAGGCCACAGATATAGCCAAGAAAGAGCAAATTTGTATAAATATCAGATGGGTTGACAAAAACTTTTCAATACATGTAGCACCTGTGGAATTGATTCATGCCCCCCAAACTGATTCATCTACTCTTACCTTACTTATAAAAGATAGTTTCATATGCTTTTCACTCCCCATCAGTCAGTGTCGAGGTCAGGCATATGATGGTGCAGCTTGTATGTCAGGTCATAAGACTGGTGTAGCTGCACAAATACAATAGGAACAACCACTAGCTTTGTATGTACACTGTTTAGCTCACTGTACAAATTTGTGCCTTCAAACTGTTGGAAAGCAGTCAACTATCATTCATGATGCAGTTGATCTTGTAATGGGCCTTAATCAATTAATCAACTGCTCCCCTAAAAGATCTGCTATTTTCCAGTCCATTCAGCATGAACTAAGTCCAGGTACCCAAAGCTTAAAATCTCTCTGCCCTACTAGGTGGACCATTAGAACTAGAGCCATTAACTCTGTTCTTACTAATTATGTAGTTTTTTCTGATACTTTGGAACAAATTCATGATTCAGGATCTGATGAATATTCTATAAAAGCTGGTGGATTCCTGACAAGGATGGAGAAATTTTCCTCGTTTTTTGGCTAAAATTGTCACACTTTCTGTTTGCTGCAACTGAACAGTTGTCCATCGCTTTGCAAGGTCAAGATACAACAATCCAGGAAGCTGTGAATGCTGCTAAACTCACACTGTAATTTTTACAAAACCAAAGAATGATACAAAGTTTGAGGAGTTTTACAGTAAAATTGTTGAAATATCAAAAGATATAACAGAAGAGCCAACATTACCTTGATGTTGAAAATGACCTCGACGTGTAGAGGATGGAGAATCAAATTACAGGCATGATAACCCAAAGTCTCTATTTCGCAAGCATTATTTTGAAGCACTGGACATAGTGTTCTGTGAATTGGCAAACTGTTTTCAACAAACCCAAGGAATGCCAGTAGCTGCAGCTCTTGAAACCTCACTAATAAATGCTGCAAACTCTTCAAGTAATGAAGATAAATATCCTGATGAGTTAGAAATGTATTCAAAAGATCTGAACATAGAGAGGTTGTTGATACAGTTGAAAATGATTCCTGATTTGTTGAAGACATACAATGAGAAGAATTCACATGTACAGATAAAAAAGGTCAGTAATCTTTGTACACTTGTTGAGGTTATGAATGATTTAAGTGGTAGTAAGAGTCTTTTCAGTGAAGTATTCAAGATGCTACAGATGTTGCTCACAATCCCTGTTTCTACAGCAATGGCAGAATGCAGCTTTTCTGTGCTTTGACGATTAAGAACTTTTTTGCTCTCCACATTGACACAGCCATCACTTAATTATGCTATGTTACTACATAACCACAAAGATAGGACAGATAAACTTGACCTTCAGAAAGTTGCAATGGAATTTATAGAAGTTAATGACAGAAGGAGAAGCTTTTTTGGTAAATTTAAATGACTGAACATTACCTGTGACCATTTGTGAAGAGAATCATGATTTTGTAACCATATTATATCATTCAATAAAATAATTTCTTTCATATAATCATATTATACAAAATTATGCCAAACTTAATGTGTATGTAAGGGATTAAAAGCAAAAACACTCCTCAGCTTCCCCTTCTTTGGTGCCCCTCAAATTCAAATATGTTCCTCCACCCCTGGCCTATATGTAATGCCCGGCTATTGCCACAATTAACATGACCACTTATAACTCCTTTAACTGTAGTTATAGAAGAAACATTTGAAATTACCTTTACAACAGACTTACAGAGTTTGATTTATCCTGTGAAAATGTGTCAGTTTTTATATAGTGAATAATGAATCAATGAAACAACACTTGATGAAATGAAGACTTCAGAAAGTCCATTGGAAGAAGATTACTCTGTTATACACATACAATAGTATCTTCAGATCACAAAAAGGTCAAAATAGTAGCTACTGTATTGTTCAAGTTTGAGAAGACAAAAAGTCTATCAGACAGAATAATGAACATATATTGTAAGATACCAGCATTTTAATTAATACAAATAAATGTATCTTCATCTAGCTCAAACTTTCTCAGATGACAATATTGGTATGCTAGACTATGACATAGCAATTAAAGATTACAACAACCATGTCAATCATGCTAGCTATATACATTTTATGTTGTCACTGTGGCACTCTCTCTCAGTCTTTTTTCTGACCAGCTATTGTTGCTCATTTACTCTCTTTAGAGATTTCAGGGATGCCAGAAAATATTCTGAGATTGACTGTGTGGTCTATCTCTGAAGATATGGCAACATTACTTCTATTAAAAGCAGTATGTCATGCTATATATACCAACTATTACAACCTTAAAGTGCTTGCCTGTGTACTGTTAAAATTTAGTAGCAATGTACACTGTGCTAAGGCTATCTTATGTGATTATTGTAAATATATAACTTATATCAGACTCTGTTGTTACAATCTGCATGATACTTTAGCAAAAATGTTTTGGAACGACCCTATCACACATAACAATTTTAGAGTCAAAGTAGAAGGCAATAGTTTTTAAAATTTATTATTATAATAATTATTTTGAAATCAAAACATTATGTATATTATTGACTGCTGAACCAATAGTATGTATCATCATTAGTTCAATCATTGAAGAAGTTTAGTATTGACAGCAGAGTTTAGTTTTATATTATGCTTCAGGATGAGCTCAAAGTGCATTTGAATCAATAAGAAGAGAATTAGATATACCTTTCAGTAAATTTCAAGAAGCTATCATTTCAAGCCTTCCACCAATTGTTAAATTACAATGATTTCTTGAAAATAGCTACAATTACCTCCACCCACAAATAGTTCATTTCATCCCCATTAACAAAATACTAACTGATGTGAGACATTATTGTACACTGATTGATACCAGTTGTCTGGAGGGCATTATGGATCAATTTAGGAAAGAGATAATTAATATTAGACAACAGTTTCTGCATGTGTTGTTTATTGATATATAGTATATATAAGTCAGAGCTATTGCATAAGAGAACAAAAAGTTTAGAAGTAGATTAATACTACAGCAAACCATTAGTAGAAAAATTATTAGACAAAATGGATGCACAATATTTGTATCTATTACATATCTGATCACATTTTATGTGCCTGTATGAACATGACAAATGAATAAAGAAATACAAAAAAGATTGACATCACTTCTAAAGGAAAAGGAAGGTATAGCATAATTTTATAATCCCAATCTGCATTTCATATTTAATTGTACTATAGTCAGTGTCTGTTGAGAAATGGAAAGAGCTAGAGACACAGTAAGAAATAAGAATGTCATTGACTTTATAGTTAAGGGAGAGAGACAAAATATTGAAAAGTTAAAGCAGAGCTTGAAAAGTAATTTTTAGTAGTCACTTCTCATTACATGTCAATGTGACTAGTTCTAGCATTCATACGAAAGGCTCATAAACCAGTAACGGATTATGGAGTGGATACACAAACACAACCTAGTCAAGAAGAATCTACAAATAAGATAGATGACATGTGCAACACAGCATAACAAATTTTATGTATTTTCTGTTTACTCATGTAGAGTTTCTGCTAATATTAAAAATGAAAGATTGGTTAGAAAGTTGAACTATTAATAAAGGTGATAATTGATTATCATAAGTAGATTAATTATTTGTATATTGGTAAAGAATATTTTAACTGTACAATGTACTCAGTATACAGCAACATATTAATAAACTGTGATTTGATGCATAGGATATTAATTCATTAATATTACTTGTAGTCAATATGGTGATATTATTATACTGCTAACATCCATGCCATATACCTCTATATTAGATGTTTGTATTGTTCTGTTAGCATTGTTTCCAATTAGCATAAGTAGTTAATAATTATATGTGACATTGCTTCACTTTTCATTAGACCTAAATAACCAGTGAAGTCAACTATGTAGTGTGGAAGAAATACAGATTAAAAAGGAACAAGTCATGTTACAAAGGAAGAGAACATACAGGAGTATGATCAAGTGAATGATATAAACATTAAGTGGAATACTAAAAATAAAAACTGGTACTGGTATGTCTTGATATGACCCCAAGTCAAGAGATATACACTTTTCTTTAGTGCTAAGTATTTATACTAACTTTAGTACATTCTGCAGTAGTCAATTCATGAGTCCAGTGCATACGTGTCCCTAAACACTAGTATCACTGGGTACTACTTAGTATATCCTGGGATGATGAATGTCAGGAGCCCAGTGCATACCTTTGTATCACCCTTTAATTACTGTGGATGTGTATGCATGTTATTAATCAGTTGCCATTCAGTTCCATAGATCTGTATGTCACATAACCTTGGCAAACTTTTCTTGCTTTCTGGAATCTGTAATAACTGTATTGACAATAATAAAGGCTGATATAGTGGCTTGGAAGGTTGCTCAAGTAATTGGACCTTGGAATACCTCATTATTGCGCTTGATAACCTTGTATTTCTTTTTTGCTTCACTGCTACCTTTATACATGTGAGATAGATATACATTATATTATTCTATAGATACAACTTTCAAACATCTTCAAAATACTACTACTAAAATAAACCATCATCTTGAAAACTTACATAAGACATAAAGAAGCTTCCATGCTAACACACTTACCTTAAATGCCTATACAAATAACTTAGAAAATAAATTGTTAAATTAGGGTGTTACAAATTTTACATTTTAGTTTATATTTCAATTAATCTTCAAATTAAAAAAATCCTTTCCCATTCTATTACATAATTGAGTACATTGTGTATTATTTTGTAGCACTTTGATACTTCATTTCATACAATATCTGTGTATGAACTTGTAACCTAAATGTTTATGTTACCAATAATTATTAGCTAATTCACATGTATACAATACGTTATCTGTAAGATAGGTTACTGCAGATAGACATTGATTCTCACTAAGTATGACAGTTTAAAATGTGCATAGTCTTTGTTTTCTATACTTATCTATTAGTCACTAATGGTGAGTTAGATTGTCCTTATTATAGGTAAAGTGTTCCATCCAGAATTAGACATTTATAACCATATTAATTCAGTTCAGTAACTTTTTATGTCATATATCCATTGAATATTTATTTACAATGATAACGTCAATACTGTATCAACTCAAGATTTACATGAACAGATTAAATTTTTCCATATACATTTGTAGCTACATAAGCTAGTCCTGCCTGTTTTTTAAACATTATAGTTGCTTCTTTATATTCAATTTCCTATGAGAAGTAGATATGTTTTGGGGCTGCCTATGGCAAGTGTTGGACTGTCTTTCTACAGCAGATAGCATCAAGTTTGCTCTGTTTTAGACACATACAGAATGGTACAATTTTAAATTTCAAATGTGATCAGATATTTTTCATAGCCTAAACCTATAAGTCTGTAAAGGCAACAGGACTAATGTGTCTTATATAGAGACTAAAATTGCAAATCATTGTAAGATTTCTTTTAAATGAACTGGTACTAGTAAATTTTTGAGTTGGTAGAACCTACTGTCAATGGTCAGTATAAAGTAAGAGCAATGGATTTCTGTAGTAATAGCTTCCATATAATTTGTGTGAACTTTGGATTTAATTAAAGGTCAGGATATGAATATGTATTGTCACAATTATTGATTCATTATTTAACTTTAATTATGATGACATCATTTGTTAAAAGCTTAGTCTGCAAATGACTTCATCAACAATTTCAACATTCAATAATTAATAGGCAAATCTACAAATCTACAGAAGTTACTAGGCCCTCCTTCCCTTCAGCAAATCGCTGGATATGAGAATAATTAAGTTTAAAACATTCTTTGTCTTTCTGATGTTGATATTGTCTGTTTGTATATACTATAGAAAATAACAAAACATGAATTTATTTCTCTAATTAAAAACAAAATTATATAGTGATATAGTAGCTCTTTTTGTTATTAAAGAGTTTCTGTATTACACTTTGTTTTTATTCAAAAATCATTACATCAATAAGATTAAGCAATGAAGAAACAAACATATCATCAATGTAATATATACATATGTGTCTGTGTGTGTACATAATAAATCGTCCAAGAATGGTGAACAAATGTCAAAGATATGATAAAAGAAATTATACTATGAATATTATTAATGGTACAGTAACACTATATTAATGCATCAGTTAATACCACATGCAATTGAAATAGAAATTTTTAAAATATTGAATAATTAAGGATATGACAGTCTATATTATTTTGTTATTATCTCAGATATTACTGGTATCTTAAAGGAGACTCCTGATACTGACAAATTATCAAAGATATGATAAAAGAAATTATACTATGAATATTATTAATGGTACGGTATGATTACATTAATGCATCAGTTAATACCACATGCAATTGAAACAGAAATTTTTAAAATATTGAATAATTAAGGATATGACAGTCTATATTATTTTGTTATTATCTCAGATATTACTGGTATCTTAAAGGAGACTCCTGATACTGACAAATTATGCCATCCTAATACATATTGATTACATGTGGTATGAGATAGGATTATCTTTAAATGTGCATCGCCATGTTTTGAAAACTTGCATGATAGCTGAGGCTACTCGTACCACACTCTCAAGAAAGTTATTCAAAGCTGCAAAGAGACTGAAGCATCACCTCTTACCTGGGAAACAGTGATAACTGCTATTGAGAGTCCTATTGTTAACAAAAAAGAGATAGCTAATGGCACACGTCAAAATCTTAAATATGGTAAGTGATTAGTATTAAATAATTGTATTATTAATAATAAACATGTTGACACAGTTAATACAATTATAGTACAGAAGGTTTGAGGTACAAATTGGTGATTACTTTGTCAAATTGTTTTTGTGATAAATGTTTGCAATAAGATACCAACACATGTAAATAATTTTGACTTCTTGACAGCTATGTAATAGAACCAGCCAATAATCTTTGAAAGTGTCACTGGAGGCTTTTGAAAGCAGACCTCCCTTGACCAACAGCTATGAAAGAACAAAAGTGCTGAACCCTTGCCACACTGATTAGATAATGCTGTGATGACTTGTGATTTAAATGTGTCCTTTACAATACAATAATCAGTAAGTGTGATATAATGTAGTAAAAATTCCATATGTATTTTAAACCAATCTTTCCATTTTTACTCTATTATCAATTTTTTTCTTTCCATATTTATAATCCTGTGACTACTAGTGATCTGAATGTCCTTTACCATATAATAGTTGGTAAGTGTGATAAAATGTGGTATAAATTCTAAATACATTTCAATCCAATGTTTTTATTTTATTTACTCTATTGTTTCCTTTCCATGTTTATGATGCCGTGACTAGTATTGATCTGAATGTGTTATTTACAGTACAATAGGAGGTACTTGTGATATGATGTAGTATAAATTCTAAGTGTATTTCTTCAAGATATGACATGTGAACATACTTGTCAAGTATAGAGTGATGTGTCAGAATAATATACTTAAAGAAATTAATTTTAATAGTAAATTGTTAGAGACAAAGTCAGAATAAAATTTTTAAACAATTATTTATTATGTTGTATAAAGGACTTGAACCAGGTTGACCAATCAGATTGCTTCATTTCAATTGCTATATGAGATACTATGTATCTGCTGCTTTGGATACAGTGTGTCATATCTATTGTTTAGCTTTAGCTAACAAAGGAACACTTACCATTTTACTTGTAGTAGAAGAAATTGACTTTATTATTTATATTTTTGTTTACAGTACATGACAAAGGTATTCTGCTTGTTTTAAACCTTTATTAGCCCTATCCTCTACTTTGATGTTCAGTCAAGCGTTGTAGTGATTAACTGGAGATTCCAACTTGGCTTGATAGCAATAGTTGTTACTTCTAAACCGAGGATTATGCTCCAAAATGAACAATAATGTTTAAGCTTATGGAAAAGTCTTTTTCTATTTAATTGCAAAATTGAACCACTTAATCTCATTATGACAGCCCCCTTTGCTTAGAGGGGAAGGCCTCACCAGACTACCATTTTAATTTACTATCAGTCTACTCAGTGTTCATCAAGTTCATTCTTTAAATCTTGACTTGAGTTATGTAAATTTTGATATTGCTAACCATTTTATTACTAACCACTTCAAATTTTCACAATATTTGTTATAATAAATTTACTGATTTGTATAAAATATGAACATAAGGCAACAATTTCATCAAAATTGTTTGTTATAACCTTAGAAATCATAGCCTCAAAAAAGATTGTATAAGAACTTATGCATCTCTCTTGGAGGTTATACACATCTATGAGAAGTATGGAAGTTATTTATTGAACTGAAATGGAGAAATCTGATTGGTTAATTAAGCCACAGCATGGTACAAGTTACTGATACATCAGAGTGTGTAATATAATGTAGTATAAATTGTAAATGTATTTCTATCTAATGTTTTTATTTCATTTACTCTATTGTTTTTTTTTCCATTTTGATAATGCTGTGATGACTTGTGATTTAAATGTGTCCTTTACAATAAAATAATCAGTAAGTTTGATATAATGTAGTATAAATTCCAAGTGTATTTTAAACCAATCTTTCCATTTTTACTCTATTATTAATTTTTTCTTTCCATGTTCATGATGCTGTGACTACTAGTGACCTTAATGTGTCCTTTCCCAAAAATAGTTGGTAGGTGTGATAAAATGTAGTGTAAATTCTAAGTGTGTATAATGTAGTATAAATTGTAAGTGTATTTTTATCGAAGGTTTTCATTTTATTTAATCTATTTTCTTTCGAAATTAATGATGCTGTGATTACTTATGATCTGAATGTGTCATTTACAATATAATAGTTGGTAAGTGTGATCCAGCCACGGCCAGTGAACTTCACAATAACCTTATATAAAGTAAATATTAGGTTTGTCTCAACACTTCATATTTTATGAATTATAGTATAATTGGAAATATACTGGTGGTACTAACAAACATACTGACAACAGCCTGCATAGTGGAAGCAACACATCATGTCAACTATACAGATGTGTTCTCAATCTCAGGTATAGTTCATTAATATGTTTAGAATAAGCACTACATTTTATCACACTTACCAACTATTGTATTGTAAAGGACACATTCAGATCACAAGAAATCACAGCGTTTTAAACATGGAAAAAAACAATAGAGTAAAAATGAAAAGATTGGTTTTAATACACTTAGAATTTATACTGCATTATATCACACTTACCAACTATTATATTGTAAATGACACATTCAGATCACAAGTAATCACAGCATCATTAATTTTGAAAGAAAAATAGTAGATAAAATAAAATGAACACCTTTAATAGAAATACACTTAGAATTTATACTGCATTATATCATACTTACCAAATATTATATTGTAAATGACACATTCACATCACAAGTAATCACTGCATCATAGATAAGAATAGAATAATAACAAAGAAAATAAAAATGCACTTAGGGGCTTAACCTCACTGTGGTGCCCAGTGTAAAACTATACTGCAGAGTGCATGTAACATGTACATTTAAGATTGCACAAGGTGTGGTCAAATTATCGATGGATCACGTGATGCACATTACACACTGTTGTTTGATGACTCAGCATTTCTCTTCAATCAAAGGGAAGAAAACTTTGTTGTTTACTGCGTACCTTGCACTCTGATTGACATGTCTGTGAAGCTGTAACTGAGTAAGTAATAGTATCATTCAATTACCAAGCAAGATTAAGTGCTAGATTTGTGATGAATTTTTCTCTGAGCCTTTACATGACACTTTAAAATGTTTTAATATTTTATATACAAAATTTATTGTAACTTGAAAATGAAGCGTTCGTTGGAAACGTCCCGTAGTACAAATATAAATCGATATATTATATCTATTAGTAGCATTTTTTTCAGTGCTTTGAGACGTTTCCTGAATGCGTTACTTCGCTCCAAGTCCACAAAACACTTTTCAGACCTTTTCTAACGATTGCTTGGACCAACGGCCTTCTGTCTTGCTGATCCGTATTCCTTTAAGATTCTCTATAGCATACTAAATAATCTCCACGTTAATTTTTTTACTTTTCGAGAAACGGCACTTGACCTCTGCAGCCTGAAAATTCTTTTGCGAGTTTTAAGCTTCTGTTTTTCTAGACGATGTTCTTAATACTACTGTTGTAAAGTCCACATGTTTTTCTATTCGTTGCTAAACGTTGATAGCTGCTAACGCTTCGGTTGCCAAGTTCTAGCAGTTCAAAAACAACCCCAGTAGCACGCACACACGCACACACACTGACAGACTACAGTACCCTCGCCCACGCACAGCGAAGTTAATAAAATGAAAACATGAATACAAATACGCTTAGAATTTACACTAAATTTTATCACACTTACCAACTATTATATGGTAAAGGACACATTCAGATCACTAGTAGTCACAGCATCATAAACATGCATCTCTTGTCATGTATTTTAATTTAGTTATAGTCATAGACTTAAATAAAACACGGATAAAGAAATAATTGTAAACTACGTATAATTTGTCTATTTTTGCATTTAATCTGATATATATTGACAAGAAAGATGCTGATAATTTTGATCAGTCATTGTCTTAAATTCCCCAAACATCCCAGTACAAGTATCTACTAATCCTAGTATAAGTGACTTTATAAATGATCTCAAACATCCTATACAATTGAATTTATTAGAATTTATAGTATATTATATCACACTTAGAATTTATATTGCATTATATCACACTTACAACTATTAATTTGTAAATGTCACATTCAGATCACAAGTAAACATTGCATCATAAATATAAAAAGGAAAATAATAAAAGTAAAAATGAAAACATTGGGTTGAAATACACTTAGAATTTACACTACATTTTATCACACTTACCAACTATTATATTGTGAAGGACACATTCAGATCACTAGTAGTCACAGCATCATAAACATGAAAAGGAAACAATAGAGTAAATAATCATAGCATCATAAATATAGAAAGAAAAATAGTAATGTAAATAAAATGAAAACATTTGATTGAAATACACTTAGAATTTATACTATATCATATCACACGCACCGCCTATTGTATTGTAAATGACACATTCATGTCAATACTAGTCACAGCATCATAAATATGGAAAGGAAACAATAGAGTAAATAAAATAAAAACATTGGATTGAAATACACTTATAATTTATACTATATAATATCACACTTATTGACTATTGTATTGTAAAGGACACATTCAGATCACAAGTAATCACAGCATTATAAACATGGAAAGAAAAACATTAGAGTAGAAATGAAAGATTGGTTTAAAATATACTTAGAATTTTATACTACATTATATCACACTTACAGACTATTATATTGTAAATGACACATATTTACTTTATTCTTTTTTTCTTATCTATGATGCAGTGATTACTTGTGATATGAATGTGTCATTTACTATATAATATTTGGTAAGTGTGATATAAATCAGTATATAAATTCTAAGTGTGTATAATGTAGTATAAATTCTAAGTATATTTCTATCAAAGGTTTTCATTGTATTTAATCTATTATTTTTTATTCGAAATTTATGATGCTGTGATTACTTGTTATCTGAATAGAAATACGGTTACAATTTACACTACATTTTATCACACTTACCAACTATTATATGGTAAAGGACACATTCAGATCACTAGTAGTCACAGCATTATAAACATGGAAAGGAAACAATAGAGTAGATAAATTAAAAACATTGGATTGCAATGCACTTAGAATTTATACTATATAATATCACACTTACTGACTATTGTATTATAAAGGACGCATTTAAATCACAAGTCATCTCAGCATTATAAATATGGAAAGAAAAACAATAAAGTAAATAAAATAAAAACATTGGATAGAAATACACTTAGAATTTATACTAAACAATATTACACTTACCAACTATTATATGGTAAAGGACACAATCAGATCACTAGTAGTCACAGCATCATAAACATGGAAAGAAAACAATAGAGTAAATAAAATCAAAACATTGGATAGAAACACACTTAGAATTTATACTACATCATATCACATGTACCTCCTATTATATTGTAAATGACACATTTAGATCAATACTAGTCACAGCATCATAAACATGGAAAGGAAACAATAGAGTAAATAAAATAAAAACATTGGATTGAAATGCACTTAGAATTTATACTATATAATATCACACTTACTGACTATTGTATTATAAAGGACACATTTAAATCACAAGTCATCTCACCATTATAAATATGGAAAGAATAAAAATGAGTAAATGAAATAAAAACATTGGATAGAATTTATACTTAGAATTTATACTACACAATATTACACTTACCAACTATCATATTGTAAATAACACATTCAGACGGCAAGTAATCACACCATCATAAATACAGAAATATATCATAAATGACACATTTAGATTGCAAGTAATGACAGCATCATAAATATAAAAAGAAAAACAATAGAGTAAATAATCATAGCATCATAAAGAACAAAAGAAAAATAGTATGTAAATAAAATGAAAACATTCGATTGAAATACACTTAGAATTTATACTACATCTATCACAAGTACCTCCTATTGTATTGTAAATGACACATTCAGATCAATACTAATCACAGCATCATAAACATGGAAAGGAAACAATAGAGTAAATAAAATCAAAACATTGGATAGTAACACACTTAGAATTTATACTACATTATATCACACTTACCAACTATTATAGTGTAAAGGACACATTTAGATCACAAGCAGTCACAGTAGCATAAATATGAAAAGAAAAAAATAAATTAATTAAAATAAAAACATTGCATTGAAATACACATAGAATTTATACTAGATTATTTCACACTTAATTATTATATTGTAAAGGACACATTCAGATCATAAGTAGTCACAGCATTATACATATGGAAAGAAAATATTAGATCATTTAGATCACAAGCAGTCACAGTAGCATAAATATGAAAAGAAAAAATAGATTAATAAAAATGAAAACATTAGGTTGAAATATGTTTAGAATTTACACTACATTTTATCACACTTACCAACTATTGTATTATATAGGACACATTCAGATCACAAGTAATCACAATATTATAAACATGGAAAAAAACAATAGAATAAAAATGAAAAGACTGGTTTAAAATATACTTAGAATTTACACTACATTATATCACACTTACCAACTATTATATTGTAAATGACACATTCAGATCACAAGTAATCACAGCATCATTAATTTCGAAAGAAAAATAATAGATTAAATAAAATGAAAACCTTCAATAAAAATACACTTACAATATATATTACATTATACACATTTAGAATTTATACTACATTATATAACACTTACCAACTATTATATTGTAAATGGCACATTCAGATCACAAGTAATCACAGCATCATTAATTTCGAAAGAAAAATAATAGATTAAAAAAAATGAAAACCTTTGATAAAAATACACTTACAATTTATACTACATTATACACACTTAGAATTTACACTACAATATATCACACTTACCAACTATTATATGGCAAAGGACACATTAAGGTCAATCGTAGTCACAGCATTATAAACATGGAAGAAAATAAATAATAGAGTAAAAATGGAAAGATTGGTTTAAAATACACTTGGAATTTATACTACATTATATCACACTTACTGATAATTGTATTGTAAAGGACACATTTAAATCACAAGTCATCACAGCATTAACAATATGGAAAGAAAAACAATAGAGTAAATGAAATAAAAACATTAGATAGAAATACACTTACAATTTTTACTACATTATATTACACATACCAACTATAATATTGTAAATAACACATTCAGACGGCAAGTAATCACACCGTCAAAAGTATGGGAAAAAACAATATAGTAAATAAAATGAAAACATTGGTTTGAAATGCATTTAGAATTTATACTACATTATATCACACTTAACAACTATTATATTGTAAAGGACACATTAAGATCACAAGCAGTTATAGTAGCATAAATATGAAAAAAATAGATAAAATTAAAATGAAAACAGTTGGGTTGAAATATGTTTAGAATAAGCACTACATTTTATCACACTTACCAACTATTGTATTGTAAAGGACACATTCAGATCACAAGAAATCACAGCGTTTTAAACATGGAAAAAAACAATAGAGTAAAAATGAAAAGATTGGTTTTAATACACTTAGAATTTATACTGCATTATATCACACTTACCAACTATTATATTGTAAATGACACATTCAGATCACAAGTAATCACAGCATCATTAATTTTGAAAGAAAAATAGTAGATAAAATAAAATGAACACCTTTAATAGAAATACACTTAGAATTTATACTGCATTATATCATACTTACCAAATATTATATTGTAAATGACACATTCACATCACAAGTAATCACTGCATCATAGATAAGAATAGAATAATAACAAAGAAAATAAAAATGCACTTAGGGGCTTAACCTCACTGTGGTGCCCAGTGTAAAACTATACTGCAGAGTGCATGTAACATGTACATTTAAGATTGCACAAGGTGTGGTCAAATTATCGATGGATCACGTGATGCACATTACACACTGTTGTTTGATGACTCAGCATTTCTCTTCAATCAAAGGGAAGAAAACTTTGTTGTTTACTGCGTACCTTGCACTCTGATTGACATGTCTGTGAAGCTGTAACTGAGTAAGTAATAGTATCATTCAATTACCAAGCAAGATTAAGTGCTAGATTTGTGATGAATTTTTCTCTGAGCCTTTACATGACACTTTAAAATGTTTTAATATTTTATATACAAAATTTATTGTAACTTGAAAATGAAGCGTTCGTTGGAAACGTCCCGTAGTACAAATATAAATCGATATATTATCTATTAGTAGCATTTTTTTCAGTGCTTTGAGACGTTTCCTGAATGCGTTACTTCGCTCCAAGTCCACAAAACACTTTTCAGACCTTTTCTAACGATTGCTTGGACCAACGGCCTTCTGTCTTGCTGATCCGTATTCCTTTAAGATTCTCTATAGCATACTAAATAATCTCCACGTTAATTTTTTTACTTTTCGAGAAACGGCACTTGACCTCTGCAGCCTGAAAATTCTTTTGCGAGTTTTAAGCTTCTGTTTTTCTAGACGATGTTCTTAATACTACTGTTGTAAAGTCCACATGTTTTTCTATTCGTTGCTAAACGTTGATAGCTGCTAACGCTTCGGTTGCCAAGTTCTAGCAGTTCAAAAACAACCCCAGTAGCACGCACACACGCACACACACTGACAGACTACAGTACCCTCGCCCACGCACAGCGAAGTTAATAAAATGAAAACATGAATACAAATACGCTTAGAATTTACACTAAATTTTATCACACTTACCAACTATTATATGGTAAAGGACACATTCAGATCACTAGTAGTCACAGCATCATAAACATGGAAAGGAAACAATAGAGTAAATAAAATAAAAACATTGGATTGAAATGCACTTAGAATTTATACTATATTATATCACACTTACTGACTTTTGTATTGTAAAGGACACATTTAAATCACAATTCATCACAGCATTATAAATATGGAAAGAAAAACAATAGAGTAAATGAAATAAAAACATTAGATAGAAATACACTTAGAATTTATACTACATTATATTACACTTACCAACTATCATATTATAAATAACACATTCAGACAGCAAGTAATCACACCATCATAAATATGGAAAAAACAATAGAGTAAATAATCATAGCATCATAAACATCGAAAGAAAAATAATAATGTAAACAAAATGAAACATTTGATTGAAATACACTTAGAATTTATACTACATC
The DNA here is from genome assembly GCA_963693285.1 of Xestospongia muta. Taxonomy (NCBI): domain Eukaryota; kingdom Metazoa; phylum Porifera; class Demospongiae; order Haplosclerida; family Petrosiidae; genus Xestospongia; species Xestospongia muta. The sequence continues at coordinate 3,938,590 of OY848920.1, read as the reverse complement.
ATATCACACGTACCTCCTATTGTATTGTAAATGACACATTCAGGTATCTTTGTCCATCATTTTAATATATTGTTGTATGCAATATTTGAGAGTGACAAATAAAATAACCTACATACAGTAACTGCTGACACACATACACGTATAGCAGCCAATGAATATTATTACTTTTACTGCTAGTGCTTTGAATCAGTGTGACTTATCAATGCTTCTGAGTCTGTTGCTTTAGAAATGTCTTCAAGCAGCTCTATAACTTCTGTCAACTCTGTAGCCTATATAATCCAGCCATTACAGGAACAGTACCATCAAAATTATCTTAGGATAGTCTTTATTAGTTATATTATTGTTACATTTGTAATACATTAGGTCTACCATTAATTACATGTTAGCATTTTAACAAGTGCAAAAATAATTGATAAAATGCCAATGCATTATAATTTTAATAATAGGAATGGCTTTAAGAATATAAATGTTTGGTGGTTATAAAATAACCACAAACATTCTCCATTTAAACTATAATTTCATATATATATTAACCATTTGAGTATGAGGTTCATGTTCCTCCACCTTTTTATAAGCGTGTAATTTTCAATTCCTGATACACATGTAACTATGTTAATTATGTAACATAGAACAAGTGATACCATATGTAGAGTTAGAAAGTGTTGACAAAACATATAAACTTAATGAAATGATATTGTAGCATAATGTACAGCCTCTAATACTAGAAATGTGATGCATTCACTATACATGTCAAAACCACTAATAATATTTAATTTATCACAGGAAAGAAACTGAGATTAGAGGAACTGCATTCTGATCAATCAGAGTCTGATGAAGATATACCTTGTAGTAAACAAAGATCTCATTATGTATCATCTGACAATGACTTAGAATCATATGACATATCAAGTAGACATGGTAAGGAACCAGTTTATGAAAGACCTTACAAGAAGAAAAGAATATCTCACAAAATCACACCTTCATTACCATCCATAAGAATACCAATGGAACATAAAAGTATAGTCTATTTACTGACATGTAATGAAGATAGTTTACTGATTGACATTAGGCACACAATAGAGAGATAGTTGTAGACAATATTTTTTGATCATTTTCAATGGCATATTGTTATTATATTATATTATGTATGTTTTACTTAGATCATTGTATAACATGTTAACAGTTTTTAGTCTGTTACAAGTGCAACTTATATTAAACATTTAACATCAATCATAATATTGATAATTTATATTAACTAGTATAATGTAATTCATTAGGAGTTTAGTTTGTCATGTTGTTCTTTTATAGGTCATGAACTACCCAGGTAGATGGAGGAAATCACACTACCAAAAAGAGAATGTAGTCAGTAATTGAATTTAATTATGTTCAACATAATTTGAATTAGTTGTCTTTCATATTAAAGCTAATTTAAGATAAAAGTACATGTGATACTTTCATATATTGCTTTAAATCGAAAGAAATGGTAATGATAAGTTAAATTTATTTGTGTTTGACTTTTTTGATGGCAAAGTACACATATATACATTGTTTGTTCATGTATAGAGACTCTTTTTCATTATAAAGTCGATAGCTGCTATCAAATAGATCAATAAGTAAAATAAATCATGCACTTTACACTTCAGAATATATATTTTGATTTCAAATATTCTCATTAGTTAGAAGCTGGTAACTAATTTTTCAATTTTCCCTTTGCTTTAGAGAACCCCTGCCTATCTATGTTTGGCTTCATAGTTACTACTCTTGAGCCTATAATTTGTTATAATTTCTTTGGTGTTAGACTCCAGTCTAGTTTTAATTACTATTGTACATTGAATGAGACTGATCTCATTATTAACCTTGTTGTACTTGTATATACATTATCTTTTATCATCTTAGCTTGATCCTATATACCAGGAGGATCATTTTGGCCAGGTTCACAATATAGCACTATAAATCTCCAAGAATTTTGATTTCTAGATATAGTACATTGTATTGCAGTTGGTGGTGCCTCATTCAATCTAAGAGGAGTAGTTCCAGAATTTGAAGATACAGTTGGTAGTGCCATACTGAGTCATGGAGGAACTAGAGTAGTTCTAGGAAGTGAACGTGGCAGTGACATTGGATATCATTATGCTACTAGTATGTATATACTGATCACTTACATATATATGAAATAAATGTTTAGAACAGTGTTGTTGAGTCAGCAATTGTTAGTTGTGTAACATAAATCATAACTTTGAATTAAACTCCAAAATATAATTAAGATACTGATCTTCCTGACTACAACTATTGATCTCATATCTTATACAAAGTAATAAATATAAGAACATGGATGATGGCGATTCACTGTTGTTCAAGATCTGTATTCGAAGGTAATAAAGTTAAGTTATTATTTGATCATCAATATTTCTTAAATAGGCAATTCTAAAAGTGATATCTAAGTTTTGTAAGGAATAATTCAACCTTCCATTTCATTTTGCTACTGAGACATTTCCATTAAGTGAACAGGAGGAGGGAGCAAGAAGTATTGAAACAGAAAAGATGTTAAAGTTATTTGTATTTTTGTATTCAATTTCTTTGATATTATGAAATATGCTGATGACTTTAGTCAGTCATTGAGTCTTGATCCTCCTAATATTCCTGTACAAGTATCTGCTAATCCAAGAATGAATATCTTTGTAAATGATCTAGAACATCCTATAGCAATTGAAGATATTGGAGTTACTAATAGTCTAACATCAGCCAACAATAGATTTAATTTTAGAATTACTGTTTCTAATACTTGTATTTGTAGTTTCCTAATTATATGACCTTACTCTGAGCATTTTTAATAATATTATTAATAATATTGTTTTAACCCTTGATTACCAAATACAAAAACACACATTTATAAGACCAAACATTTGTAATTATTGACATTACACTACATTGATAAATAAAGTCAAGTCCTCTCTGCAGCTGGTTTTAGAAGTAACTGTGTTTGTATCATTACCAGTTACTCCTTTGTGTTACATATTTTTGATGCATTTTGAAGCCATTAAAATATTATTTTTGATATTTCTTGTAAAATTATAGATGCACAATCTCTTAATTCTGGATATCACCCATATTGAACTCCTCGATCCCTTATATTATACTCTACTCCCAACCCTTCTTATCCAGCCTATAACCTATAATGATATCAAGTCATTCATCATGTAATCAACATAGTATCATTGTTGGCAAATACGGAATACTTCCAATTTTAGTGCTCATAAAGTGCATTTTCTTTATTAGAGAATTATATTATGAGTTGCTTTGTCAATGACACTATCTAAGAGATATGATCACTTCATGTCTTCAAACTAGATATGATTGTATCATAATTTGTTTGAAATAAAGATCATGCAGATGGATCTGTAATAAATGTTATGTAGTGAGTACAGACCACAATCAGTTATCCCATCTCATTATTTTTAGTTTACTGCCTGTATACTGCATAAGATCAGTAATCATTTTTATACTTCTAGGTAGTGGCTTCAAATACAATGTATCATGTACATTGAAATTCTCAAATCATACACCTCTCAAACACTCACTCACACACCACTAATAATACTATAATAGTACTGGATTTGTGCTGGTTGTGCATGGACTAATAATAATTAACAAAATATAACTATGTAGAGAAAGAACTGATATACAAATAAGATGATAGATTGGGGCAAAACAATAAAATGGACTTTGAGGAATGTTATAGTCTTTAAATAAAATAGTATGCCAGGAGAAAATCCATTGAAACACCTCAAAAAAGACTAATGAGAGCAAAATTAACACTGAACAATAAAAATTACAGAAAAAGACAATAATAAGATAAAGCTACATCACACAAACATCCAGCCATAACATCCTGGACCTGATTGAAGAGCTAGCACTACTACACCTTGTAATTAGACTAGTAAAAATTGTCAACACCAGCAAAATTTAATTCAAATAGTAATTCAATAGGATACTTGTTACCATCATTATCATTATTATTATTATATTAGATTGTTTTTTGAAAATTCTACAGCTCCTCTCTCTAGAATCTTTTAATGAGTTGTTCAGTTGCTTTATCTTTAAATTTCAAGGATTCCCCTCTATAGACTTTTTTGAAGATATGATTGTATCTATTAACAACAAGAAACTGAGCTTGAGTTACTAGATCATTAGTTATTGGATAATTAATAAGTATGTTCTCCCTGTCAGTCATGATTCAGAACAAAACTTACAGTAAATAAGACAATGTGTGTATATGTACTACTGCACTCTAGAATGACAACTAATCATACAACTTCCTTTATATACACTGACTATACAGGAAGTGATATCTTGTTAAAAATATTATGTGGGAGTTGTGTAATTTGTTGGGGGAGGACAAAAACAGTGCACTTACGTTGTGACAGGTCACCTAATATTCAATTATTCCAATTTTACGAATTACAGATATTTCCGGTATGTATGGGTGTATGCAATAACCGCGCTATCTAGTTGAATACCAGAAGAAAGGCTGTACTCGGTCACTCAATAAAAGCTCCAATTTGTAAATAGTTGCAGTTAATTCGTTGTACTCGTTGTACTTGGAAGTAATAAAAAGGTATAAATCTATTGATAGTTTATCTTGTACATGTTGTGTATTGCATGGGTCACGCCCCTTTTAAGAATTGTTTATTGAAGTGAAAGATAAAGACTTAGTCTCCCACATCACACATATTATGAGGAAAAGGTTGCTTGCACAAAACAAAAGCTTGTTATGAGAGGGATTACTTAGTCCTAATCAAGTTTAAGATAATGTGTTAACTTCAATATGTGATGTATGTTTAAAATGGAATTTGGAATATTGAAAAGTCATTACTATTCCTTTGTGGTTGATACAAACTAGGTATTCTAAGAAAAAGGTGTAAGCAATTAAGTTTTTCTGCATTAAAAGACAATGCATCTTAGTTATATATTGGCTAATGTAAAGGTAATCTAATTTATAAGGTCATATCTATGTTTACTTAATTGAATAGCTTCAACTATTTAAATCTTCCTCGTAATGTGTGTGTGATATATTAGACTAAACAAGACTGGTCAGTCTAAATGACATTGTCCTTTGTATATATAAGTTAAGCTATATACCTATATATACCTAGTGTATACTACTTATAGTCCAGTAAAGTGGACCCTCCTAGCCAATCTTCAATTAATATAATAAAAATACTAATAATCATTAGTTGTTTGTACTGTAATATGATACATCTTGTGATGACACTCGAGGGAGATATCACTAGATGTATTATGTTAACTTTTATATAATTAATCAACAATGAATATGATTAATTATGAGTAAGTTTACATGTAATTAGTTGTTACATGTACTGGTCTTGGTTGGTTTATAGGAACCCTCTTTTGTGGATGCTAAATTTACTTTATTCAAAAATTCTTATTATGTATACATTTTAAAATTAGTTAATGATAAATTTTGTATCTTTTAGATCTGTGAATTGGTACTTTAGAAGAAACGTCAGACCTGGCCTGACACTTGTTAACAAGTCAGGTGACTCCTGACTACACTGTGAAGTAGTACTGAGAGAGTATATTTACATGAAAATGGCAGCAGGTAAATGATCATTATAATTGTAGACAGTAACAAAGATAACTGTCCATGTATTACTAGTTAATAATTAGCCCCACCCTAATGCGTTCAATGTCTACTTTATTTATACTCTGTCCGAGTTGAGTTGGGCCACCCAGACATGTAAATAACTTTGACGTTTTACATGCTATCTACATGGGACTTTCACAAATGGATTCATCTTGCAAACATGCTTTTATATATAAAATATGGCTCTCTAGTGCTATGAGAAAGTAGCAAACTATAAAACTTCATACATTTTCAATGGCATACCTTCATCATACTGTAAGTTATGTGCCTTCAAAGATTTAACGAATAACACTTTTCACCTTGAGAAGTCAGCCATGTGTCACATGGCAATTCAAAATTACAGTTATAATTATATGAACAGATGTTCTATTATAACAATTATTATTAAAACGGTAATTAGGTATTCTCTTTTATGATTTAAGGTAGCTATAAAGCCACCGTGGTTCTGAAAAAACCTTTTTACAAAGAAAGGAGGCTGAGAATGCCTAGAACTTTCTCTTTTCATAGCCTCTTGATACTGTTACATGAAACTCCTGTGACATCAGATGTTCATTTATGAGATCCTTGAGTCTGTTTACACCTGTTGAGTTTTCTCAAAATAGTCATAGACATTTGTAACAACCTCCTTTGCTTGTGACATCTGTTTCTTTGCTTTGGCATCTTCACAAACATGATTGAAAACATGATGTGTTCACATGACATTCGTGTGACCAAATAATGAGTAACATTAAAATGCACTTCAGTAATAAATGCATATAATAGGTGAGGAAATAGCTCACCTTACATGCCATGCATAAAACACCTCTTTTAATGAGGAGCTGTTCTCAACTTGGATAGAGTATGGTATTTCTTTGACATACCACATATTCTATTTATAGCCCAATCACAAACCATTGTATTATAAGTAGTAAATTTGTTAGATCAGTGTGAGTGAAGTCATTGAATGATAAACAGTAAATGTTATTAACAGTAGAAGAATAGTAGTACATGTAGATGTCCTAGTTAATTGTATAAATATAATTCCAATTTTATATTCCAAGTTTGTGTATTAAATTCCATGTCCATTTATTGATAATTGAAGTTTTCATTTGTCAACACTTAATCAATACCACATACATTTATAATGATATTTTTAACACGTTAATTAATTTATAATGTACAGTTTATTATAATAATTATTTTGTTGTTATCTCAGATATTACCAGTATATTAAAGGAGACTCCTACAATTCATGAACTATCCTATCTATTAGATGATATCAGTGACAAATGGTATGATATTGGATTATCATTACAAGTACGTCGCAGTGTTTTGGATTATTTGAAACACGATCAGATGGACAATGATTATAAACTCTTAGTAGTCATTGAGAACTTTCTAACTAGTCAATCATCCCCTGTTAACTGGGAAACAGTGATTGCTGCTATTGAGAGTCCTACTGTTAATGACAAGGAGACAGCTGATCTAATACGTCAATATCTTAGTACTGGTAAGAGTAATAAGTTATTATTATTAAGTAATGAGGTTATTAATAGTGGTGTTCAGACTACTACTGTAAAGTGTATTCAATTCAGTTATAATCAACATTGTTCACACACAATGTACATCAGTTGAATGTGATTGAAAAATCAAATTAGTCTCAATTCACTTCAAAGTGGTTTGATGTTGATTGTATCAGTTATAATTTGAACACAGGAATGCTTTGTACATGTTATGAATAATTGTGATCAGTTTGTAGGTAGTCATGTCTTGTTCTGACCTTTCCATATAATGAAGGTCATTAACAATCCTTTTTGAATGGAATTAAGTCAGTTTATAGATGTAAACTTTATTGAATTAAATTAAATATAAACCACACCTAATGTCACTGTCAATACACTGTACCAAAGTAACAATGTACAGTAACAAGGACAGACTAATTAAAAATAAAGAGACAACAGACTAAGTTCTAGGAGCCAATTTGTCCAATATGGTACAGAGGTTATCACATTTACAAAGTTGAATGGAGTCCTGAGGTAGGAGACAAGTTTCAGGAGAAATAGAAGAAATGAATAGTCATGATAGATACACAGTAGTGATCACAATAAATAGAAGAATAGTAGAACATGTGTCATGAGAATATTGATCTACTATTATGGTATTAAAATTAATAACAATGATAATCATTACAGTAAAATGCTGTCCTCTTTGCTTTTTTTAATGTTCAAATCTCCGTCTTTTCCATTGCATACCTTGCCAAATAAGGAGGTAAATGACAAAATTATAAATACATGAAGCTTTAATTTTACAAAGGAATATTAGAGAGAATTATTATAGAAAATTTACAAAAAATTAGTTATTATTCAAATTAGAGGCACAAAATTTTCGAATAATTACAGTATTGTGTCAATGAGTTATAACGTACATATAGTATGTAATACTTATATTAAGAATGAACTTCTAATGTGTTTGGATGTGTCTAAAGATGGGTTCAACAAACTACACTTGTATATGGGTCACTTTTTACTTTTGGTGTCACATTGTGTAGTGTAGCATCAATGCTGTTCATATAAAAAAGAGGATACATGTGAACAAAACTCCATCCTCATCATTATAAACTCTATTACTAGTGCAAAATGGAGACTGAAGTGAACAATGTAGGTGTATCCTATATTTACTCAACAGCTATGTATAATTTCTGTTTGTTGTTTATTCAGTTACCTAGCTTGCCACTTCCTTCCATGTGTTTTCTCTTGCTCTTGCATCCTTGTAGCTTTTGCTAGATACTTTCCACAAGCAAGGGAAACAACGAACAGTCTCAATAAGTTTCTCGTCTCTCGAACTCAAAACACGTGGTTATTGAAATTTGATTGGATGAAGACATTGCTTGAAACTTGATTCTACAATAACTTACAGTATGATGAAGGTATGCCATTGAAAATGTATGAAGTTTTATAGTTTGCTACTTTCTCATAGCACTAGAGAGCCATATTTTATATATAAAAGCATGTTTGCAAGATGAATCCATTTGTGAAAGTCCCATGTAGATAGCATGTAAAACGTCAAAGTTATTTACATGTTTTATATATTGTGGTTTTATATATTGTAGAATCAAGTTTCGAAATTTATGTGTGTCAAATCTACTTGTTAGCTTTAGCTAAGTTCTAATATCAATAGTAGTAAGAAGATAATAAGTTGAATTGTTTTGTCAAATCAAATCTTTTGTCATCTTATGAGGAAGCCATTGTAAACTGGAGAGTCAAATGTTTTGTCAGTGCAATAACTTAATCCTTCATAACCACAATATATAAAACAGATATCTTTAATATTGAACAATCTAAGTGTCACCAATGTTCCTAGTCTCATCCCCAGATAATCATTCCTTAACATGAAAAAGTATTCAAGTGCTTTCTTGCCATTACTAAAAGTATGAAAGAATTGTTGATGGTGTGACATCAACATAATAGTAATCCTTATCTGTTTAACTTACAGTTACTGTTGTAGTTAAAGTTAGACTGAAAGGACTTCTTAAAGTCTGTACAAGGACCATACAGTAGATTCAAGCAAATTATAACTTTTCTAGTTTACATCACTAGCATCACTATTAAAGATCTTACGATGAGTTTTGTAATTATAATGTTATAAATTATAGTCTTGTTCACTAATTTGTTTAACAATTTATCATATTATATATAAAACTAGATACACTAAATGCTTAATAACATCTTGTGACTTTTCTTTTGTCATCTGTCCAGTTTAGAGTTCAGTAAAGGGAGGGAACACCTTGTAACTATATATATCACTTAAAATAGCATTTTATCATTTCAACTGTTGTCTTGGTTACCAGAATCTTATCAATATGATGTAGACCCAACAAAGCCAAAACTGGTACAATTCAATATGTATAAAGCTGACTAGAAGTCAAAAATTACTCTTTATAGTTTATGTCCAATAACTGAAACTATGAGTGACAGATAGATACTATTTCAACTAAATTAACTGGGTTAGTTAACTTGAAACAATATCCACTTATAGCTTCAATTGAAGCCATGATTCAATTACTATAGCAAAATGGATGTAACAACAATGTGGTTGTAAATGCAACTAGTTGGCTTTATGCATATATTGAGTTACAGTAGTTTAGACCTTGTAGCAAATTTAGATTTGGGCTTGCATCATATTGATGTAAGTGTTGTGACAAAGATTGTATTAGAACTTATATACCTCTATGGGAGGTGTGGAAGTTATTTATTGAGAAAAAAATGGAGAAACCTTATTGGTTAATTAATGCATAGCATAGTACAAGTTACTGATACATCATAGTTATGTAATACATACAGAACATGTGGTCCAAAATATGTAATGTTAGGTTTGAGTGAAAGAACTGACAGTTCAGTTAATTATAGTTTATTAATTTATACAATTTTGACAACAACATAACTAATAACTGTATTAACTTGTAGTTAGTATATCCAAACATTAGGTCATTATTAATTAATTCATCATTATTATTGATATTATCTATAATTTGTTTGTTCATGTAGGAGTAATTAGGAGACTTCCATCTAATCCTAATACTGACACTGAAATATCTGATTCAGGTAATTTAATTTCTATATAATATATCAATACATTATGTTAACTGTTACACTGGACATTTACTATAGTATTATAATTATAGCTTCTTTCCAGGATTAACTGATAGTTTTATATTATGTTAGTTTATACCAGATGCAAATACTGTAATTTGATTGGCCAGCCTTAGGTTTTTATATTTATTAGTAACCTGTACAGAGGTTACTATATAAAATACTATGGTAACGCGATGTTATTGCATCTCTTTACTAAGTCGCCTAGAGCCCTACGTGTCGATTATTTAGTTGCTCAGTAACCCTCGAATTCTAAATAATGCCCTCGTCTGCGGCGCGGGTATTATTTGGAATTTTCGGGTTACTAAACAACTAAATAACCTCGCGTAGGCCTCTAACTATTACATAGTAAACAATGTGAGTAATAACAAAGGTCCTATAAGACTATTAGTCTTAGATTAGAAACAAATGTTCATGTGAGAGGTTGTATATTACCTAATTTACTTGGCATACCAGACAGTCCTGTAATTGTTTTAAACAAACAGTTTTCGCTCACTTGTTCTGATCTTTAGTTTCAATAAATAGTGATCTTCAGTACTACCACATGTTGTCCTTTATATTAACTGACAATCCTATATATCCCAGGATACTAAGTAGTCCTTAAGACTGGACCAATGTCAACACTGAATATCCTTAAACTTGATACTGGCTGTGTTTAGTACATGTATGTTCCTCAATACCAAGTATTACTGGTGCATCTTGATATGATCCCAATTCAAGACATATACACATTACTTAGTGCTATGTGTTCATATTTACTAACTACTCTAATACATCATGGAATGGTCTATTCATGAGGCCAGTACATAATATCCCTAAATGGTGGTATCACTAGATACTTAGTACATCCTGGGGTGATGAGTATCAGGAGACCAGTTCATTCCTATGTATCACTTAATACTGAGTATCCTTTAGTACTTATTTCATCCTAAGATAGTTCATTTAGGGGTTCATTTTGGAACCCAGTGTATATGTATCCCTTAACACTATGTTCTTGATACTTTGTACATCCTGGGATGGTCCTTATAGTAGTCAAGTACATATGTATGTAACCATTAATACCAAGTATCCCTTAATACTTATTATGTACTGGGATGGTTTATTCAGGGGTCATTTTGGAGCCCAGTGCATATATGTCCCTTAATACTAAGTATTCCTGGTATGGATTCTCACCATTGTCACTAGAGAAAAGTTTAGTGTGTATCTCTACCAGGACCATTACTGATAATATACTCAACAAATAGTTAATTTTGCTTCTCATACTCACTTGTCAATATATCTAGGACAACACATGAAGGTTTTCAAGTTGTTTCAGTGATTCCTAACCACAAGACCTTATAACTTTACTGTGCTAATATAAATTATTAATCAATATACTTGTGGCTTATTATCACAACAATTATCACAACATTACACCCACTGATTTAATAAAAAGTGATTAATATAAACCAACTACACTTGTTACCTTAATGTGAACACTATTGTATAAGCTTTTGTGAACTTTATATATAACAATGAAAGTTCAAACATTACATACCTTACTACTGTAAACATGTTGTTTGTAATTGTTACTGAAATTATGACTCCAGTCAACTGTACATGTGTCCATTTATAGTAGCTATATAAATTTATATCCTATTGTAACCACACCCACAAGTCCTATCTCTTTCCTTTACTCTATTATCTATTGTACATGTACACAAAGAGTTATGTACTTGTACTTGTTAAACTGGACAATAGGAACTGACTATATTCTAGCTAGTATTAAAGAATTGAATTGGAAATTTAAAATATCTATAATTTATAGCTACCACAATTAGAAGTCTAATCATTATAATATATTATGTAATCCTTGTTAACATTGTTTACTTAAATCAAAGTTTAAAATTTTATTTCTATTATATATTAGGTGCTAACAAGAAGTTACTGGACAAAGCTATGAAGGAGGGCTACGTCACTGCTAAATGGACCAAGTTTTCTGTCTCGGGTGCACCTGGAACTGGCAAGTCGTCCTTTTTAAACCTGCTCTATAATGAAGATCCTCCAGAATGCCATAACAGTACTCCAGTAATTGCAGCAAAAGAAGCAAGGATCATATCTGCCACTGTAGATGATGATTCCATGTGGAATAAAGTAGACCACGAGTCTCTTAAAGAAAGAATTACTCAAGGAGTTAAACATAGCGTTCGACCTCTCAAACCAGAGGTAGTAGAGAAACCTGGCTCATCAGAAAACAAACCAATAAACCAGCCATTAGAGGAATCAGTTGATCACCCAACAGATCAACAAGAAGAAACATCAGACAGTGATGATTCTGAATCATCAACCATAGCAGGACATGATCAAACAGTTGATCAGAACTCTTTACCGGAACCTACTATAATTCAGGAAATCATTGACCTCTTAGCCTGTGTAGAGAAGTCTGAAGAGCTTTATCGATCTCATTGGATATATGGTGTTGATACTGGTGGTCAGGCTGCATTTATAGACATTGCTCCAACATTGTTACGATATCACTCTGTCAATATTCTTACACACAAACTAACTGAGAAGCTCGAGGACAAAGCTAAGTTCTTCTATAGTGTCGAGGGAAAACTAATTGGTGAGCCAGTAGAAAAACAGATCACAAATTTACAACTTCTTGAATCATCATTTCGTTCAGTATTGTCAGTTGATTTTCCTGAATTACCAAACATTCGTATAAAACATCTTCAAAAACCCTTCTACATAGTACTAGGGACATTCTTGGATAAAATGCTAGAATCTTATGAGTCTCTCCAAAAGAAAAACGCAATTCTCTCGGCAGCTTTAGAGAAATATCGGCAAATCACAATTATGCATCGCAGAGCTGGAAATGAAATAATTTTTCCAGTCAATACTATTGGCAGAGGTGATGATGAAACAATAATGGCTACTAGAATTCGAAAAAAAATCTGCCAGTATTACATTGAGGCAGAAATCCCTATTCGATGGTTTTTGTTTCAAATTGTGCTCCAAAAGTCTTCTAAATCCAACATTGTAAGTCTGTCTAATTGTTTAGAGATTGGTATGACCTTACAAATGAGTGCTAGTGACATCAAAGCAGCTCTAAACTACTACCATGATCTGACCATCTTTCTGTACTTTCCTAAAATATTGCCTAATGTAGTGTTCCTTCATCCACAACCACTTTTCAATAAACTCTCTGATTTAATTAGTATCTCTTTTCCTGGTGTTGTTGATTACTTGGAGGAAGAAGGTATCCCTATACATAGTTATGCTGATCATGAAGAACTAAAAGATGAAGGAACATTTAAAGAAGACTTGTTGACATCACCCAATTCACATTTATCACAAGGATTCTGTCCTGAGTTTACACCACAAGATTTTCTCAAGTTAATGACAAGTTTATTTATAATAGCCTCTCTACCTGAGAAAGGAAAATACTTTCTACCAACTGTCCTTCCTACTACCACCTCCTTTATAGAATATAAATCTATACCTGCTTCATTCAAGCAATACACTGACCCTCTAATTCTGTGTTGGGATATGAAACCTCTTCCTCGAGGTGTCTTTCCTGCATTAGTTGTCAACCTTCTACATCGTAATCATTCACCAAAGTTTCAACTTAGACGTCCTTCACATTCCACTCCACGTTATCGTAATGCTATTACTTTACGTACTGATTATGGTGACATTCTCTTAGTCGATGGGATTTACTGGATGGCAATATACAGTACTGACCCATTGAAAAGATGCTGTGTTTTACGTGAAGCTGTCCATTCTGGCATCCGTGAAGTCATCAGCAATTTCCAATGTATGGCTAACTTTAAAAGCTTCGAAGAATATTTTTATTGTAAGATATGCTCCAATGAATCTCCAGAACATTTTTGTTATTTAAATGATGACCAGAAAACAGTTACCTGTTGTGACAACCATACAACTGCTTGTATCAATGAATCTTGTCAACTACCTTGGTTCACTGTGGAGGGTGAGTTTAAAGTAGTCTAATATATAGTATTATTGTTTGATGTGTAGGTACATTAAAAATATTGCCTTTACATTATTGGTCATATTAAATTGATAATGAACAGGAGGAGTGTCTTAGTGATTACTTTGTTTGTTTCAAGTTAATTACTTTTTAAGGCAACATCAGTAATTCAAAACCTGTTTTAAATAGCAATTTAAATTTGTTGTTATAGCTAGATCAAAGAATAAATTAGATATCTTTTCACTTGTACATGATGTTGTTGTCAATGACAATGTGATGAGATTTTAGTTAAGAAACAATGAAAAATGAAATAACAATAATTTTACTTTAAAATATTTACACAATGGACAATCTTGGAATTATAATTTTTTTGATTTCCTTGGATTCAACAAGCTGAGCTTTGCCTGATGTGTAAACAAACAAATCATTCAATTATATTTGGGAATATATGTTCATATAACATACTATATTGACATTATAACACATTAAAAAATCAAGTCAAGGATTTTGCTAGATGTTTCAAAAATAGCTTTGTATTATTATGTTAGTATTGTATCATTACTAGTTATTTGTTTATATTACATTAAATATATAATATTGTACTTTTATTTCTAATTATTATCTTTATTTATTCTATAGCTACACTACCTTCACCTCCTCATCCTGCTAGTCAAGATCCTAAACTAGTTGGTATGTCAATGAACATTTCTTCTACTTTGTTAACCTGTAGTGTAACTTATTCTATATAAAGCACATTTGTATTACAGTACAGTAATTGTTGACATTAATCAACATTCTGAGGAGTCAGACAGGACATGGTAGTGACTTCAAAACTGACAAAGCTATTGTTGGAAAGTTTGTTGTCACTCTGCTTATGTAATTGCTTTTAAATGAAAAAATGATAACTAGACTTTGTTTTAGTTATTATCAGACATAATATGATGGTACATGTGAACACATCTATCAATATCTATTTTAGAGTGATTTAAGAAATATTTACCATCTAAATAGCATTAATTAAGACCACATATCACTCAAAGTTTGTTATAATACTATACTATGTACATGAGTTTGTACATTATGTATCCTGTCCTGACAATATCAACACACAAGCTCCACCTTTGTTGCTTAGAACCAACCACTTTCAAGCCTACTGTATTTGCTGGTTGTTAGGTGCATATGGTTATTAAGTACATACTGTTTGTTAAGTGCATACATTTATCTTGATCAGAACTCTTTTTTATTAAGCAATTGATGAATTATTAATAAGCAATATGCATGACCGACAATGAATCCATCCTTCATCACAGATACAGCAAAATGGTTGTGTTCTTTTGCTTCCACTTTCACTAATAGAAGAACTTCTCCAATTGAAGTTGTTCATACTTTTTGTAAATGTGATGACCTTGAATTATGCTATCAAATATGAACTCAGTAGAAACACCAGTCATATCCTCCACGTGCTCGAGTGAGAGCCACACCCAGAAAAGTGACATCATCCACAAGCTATTTGTTAATTCGTATCCTTATTAAGCGCATATTTTCTTCCTGTGGAGATACAAGCGCATACGCATAATAACCTGCAAATACGGTACTATAAATATTATCAATTCAGATTTCTTTGATCAAACAATAAATTAGATGTGATTTCTCTTGTACATAATGTGGCTGTTAATATAATGTGTTGACTTTTGCTTAACAAACAATGAAAAGTGAATAAAATTAATTTGATTTTATAATATTATTTACAGTGTAATTCATCTACTTCATATAGGGCATAGTAAGATGTCACTGGATCAACTCTTGGATCAACAACCTCCTATTCAAGAAATAACTACACATGCTAGAACTGAAAAGTGGAATGAATTGGGTACACAATTACAACTGGACAGTGTCAGTCTAGCTGAATGTCATAGCTTAACTAGTATGTATCAGTTATGGATTCAAGAGAAAGCTGATAAAGCAACAAGAAGGAGTTTGTTAGATGCTTTAAGAGCTATCAAGCAGAACAATGTAGCAAGAATTTACGAAGATTATCTGATGACAATGGTAAGTTACACTGTGTATACATCAATGTGTATATATAATTAATAGAGTGGACCTCTTAGCTAAGAAATACTTCCCTGTCATTGGCCTATACATTATATACTCATATGTGTATTATTTATATACTTGTGGCTTTCATATAAATTATAACAGTATAGACTATATAAATAACTTGTGACCACAAGTTAATATTACAAACTCATTTCCTCATTTTTGTAGGTGAGAAATAATGAGAGTGTTCAATCTATATAAGTGATCTTATGTATATCAACAAGTACAATATAGTAAGTATACTAGTTGCCTTAATACAAGTATGTACATGGTATGTGGATATATACAAGTATAAATGTAAATGATAGTTCATTTGAACTATAGAAAATAATTGAATGAATTGTGGCCAGTGGTTTTCATTCTAAGATTGTCCCTTTAGACAAAACAGTTCTACTACATGTATAGGACTAAGTCCATGATTATAGATCTGTCAAAAAAGAGGAGAATGTGAACCTCCTACACAAATAATTAAAGTGTCTCCCACACTGGTTATTTTAATCGATGGATTTGCATGTATGTTTATATCAGAGATATCTGTACTACAGGCTTATGTGTATTTGGTTTCTGTTGCTGCTTCTATAACAGTCTTCTACTAAAGCCTTCATACCATCTTAGACTTTTGTTACTCATAGCCTACTTGTTGTTATTAAGATTTGTGTAGTACAAGAGTGAACCTAAACAACAAAATATAGTTTAGTTATCCCTCACTCACAGTCAGTCTTGTTGCTCAAGTTTGTGTCTAATAATAGTAACATGACTAGTGCAGGAACATTTCACATTTTAACCATTTACATAATAGCCATATATTGATAGCTAGATATATTGTATAATACTGCATATAATTATTATTTATTAATTCCACAGATACATACCTCAATATCCT
The DNA here is from genome assembly GCA_963693285.1 of Xestospongia muta. Classification (NCBI taxonomy): domain Eukaryota; kingdom Metazoa; phylum Porifera; class Demospongiae; order Haplosclerida; family Petrosiidae; genus Xestospongia; species Xestospongia muta. The sequence continues at coordinate 3,921,347 of OY848920.1, read as the reverse complement.
AGAAGAGAGATCCTTGTAACTGCTCTAGACATATTATTTAAACCAAGAAATGACGCTGATTACACTACTTTAATTAACTACCTATGACTATGTACATCACTATACATCTGTAGAATAATGTTTGGTCTTGAAAATTGTTTTGTGATATTTAGCAAATTAAATAGTGGGCGTTACAGAATACGGTAATAGATGCAATTGTGATATTGTGTTCTTTAAAAGGGCTTCGGTCAGTTTTTAGACTCCAGATCACCATAACAGTACTCCAGTAATTACAGCAAAAGAAGCAAGGATCATATCTGCCACTGTAGGTGATGATTCCATGTGGAGAAAAGTAGACCATGAATCTCTTAAAACATTAGATAGTAGCTCAAGGAGTCAAACAGCGTTCCACCTCTCAAACGAAAAAGATCATTAAAAGAATCAGTTGATCACTCAACAGAAGAAACTTCAGACAGTGAGGACTTTGAAACATCAATTACAGCTGGTCATGAAATGGACTATCGGAGCTCTTTTTTCCTAAACCTATTGTAACTCAGGAAATTATTGAGCTCTTACCTCATGTACAGAAATCTGAAGAGCTTTATCAATCTCATTGGATATATGGTGTTGATACTGGTGGTCAATTTGCCTTTTTAAATAGTCCTCCTGGTTTGTTATGATATCACTCTGTCAATATTCTTACATAATACTTTCTACCAACTGTCCTTCTTACTAAACCATCCACTGAATATAAATCTATATCATCTCCTTTTAAGAAACATGTAGATCCTCTAATTCTGTCTCGGGATATGAAGCCTCTTCCTTGAGGTGTATTCCCTGCATTAGTCGTGACCCTTTTACATTGTGAAGATCAGCCGAGATTTCAACTTAAACGTCGTCTACGTTCCATACCACGTTATCGTAATATAATCACTTTACACACTAATAATGGTGATGTTTTATTAGTTGATGGTATTTGTTGGATTGCAATATATTATTCAGATCCTTACAAAAGATGTAGTACTATACGTGAAGTTGTCTATACAGGAATTGGTGAGGTGATACATAACTTTCAATATACGTCTAACACAGGAAATCTGGAGGAATATTTTTACTGTACCATATGTTCCAATAAAACTACAGAACATTTTGTCAGTTAAAAAAGACAAGAAAACACTCATAAGCTGGCTGTGAAAGCTGTACTTCTAATGTTATTGATAAAACTCATCAGCGACCTTGGTTTTCCACGATGGTGAGTTTTGATTTACTGTATCACATACACACAACAGTGATATTGCTTTGTTATCAGATAAGTGGGACAATTATTACATAGAAAACTCATCTTCAAATTCATTGAAAGAAGTTGATTATGTGGCAGACAATACATACATACTTTGTGTATATGATGTCTAGATAGAAATTGACTGATCATATCCTATGTCACAATGTTGCCCTATATTGTGTATAATTTAAAGAATGATACCCTATTCTGTGTTCAATATAATGTCCCAATTTTACCTTACTGTGTCTTAATTAAAGTCCAAATTTTCAATTGCTATGTTCTAATGCCAGTAATGTTCCAATTTCATCTTAAACTTTGTCCAAATGTAATGTCCCATTTTACTCTACTGTGTCTAATGTAATACCCAAGAATAACTATATACTGTATCTTACTATAATGTACTAGTTTTACTATACCCTATACTGTGTCCAAATTTAATGAATCAATTTTACTTTACTGTGTTCCATTGTACTCTCCCAATATTTGACTTGTCAGAATTTTATCCTACTAATGTAATGTCCTAATGTTACCTGAAACAGTGTCCTAATCTAACAACCCAATCTTACCTTACATCAGAGTTATCGTATACTGTCTCCTATTGTAATTTCCCAATTTCACTTACTATATCACAATGTAACATCCTAACTTTACCCTATGAAGTGTCTTTATGTATCCTAATGTCCTAATCCTAGTAGTAACTTCCCAGTTTTAACCTACACTGTGTCCTTTGTAACATCCTAATGTTATTCCAAACTGTGTCCTAATATAACATCAAAATAAAAGCTATTCTGTGTGCTAATGTAGCATCTAAATATCTAATGTTCCAATTTTATCATCCCTTGTCCTAGTGTAACATCTCATTTTTATTCTACTGTGTCCTAATTTAAACAACTATGTTCTAATTAACCATTGTTACATTTTGCCGTGTCCTAACATAATGTCCCAATGGTTACCCTATACTGTGTCCTCATGAAATGTCTTCATTTTATCCCAATATTGTATAAGTGTAACATCCCTATGTTGTCCTATATACTGTTTCCTAATGTAATAACCTAATTTTACACTACTGTGTCCCATTGTAACATCCCAATTGTAGTAGATAATACTCAGCGTTTTTGTTTTTGTTACTTTTAATTAGTATCAGTTAGTTTTAGACTCTTTGAGTTAATTATTAAAGTCATTACATACCAATCATTGTTATACCATGTCATCTAGAGTAGTCACGTGGTCACATGTGGTCATTTTACATTCTTGTAAATATAGTTGTCTTGTTTTTGGCTTTTAAATTATCACTAATATGTGCAAACATATTAGTGGCTTAACTGGTTAGATTTTCTGAGGGTAGCCTAAATTTATTCTAACCTTCTTATCATTTTGATCTCTTTATTTATGTACAGGTATGTGGTAATGAAATTGTAGTGATTAAGAAAATGGATGAAAGTAATTAACTATATTTTTCGAACAACTCAACAACAACTAAGACAACTCTCAACTGACGATCTTGTACAAAACAGTTAAATACACAACACTTATATGGATTCAACAAACAATAGTTAGATAACTAACCATAATAATAATAATAATAATAATAATAATAATAATAATAATACACACAGAATACAAAGTATAATTTGTGTTTCAGCTTATCACACTTTCTCCATCTAGCTAGACATAAAAGGGCTGAATTGAGTAATTGGTTTATGAACATGAGTCAAACAAAGGAGAGTTGATGAGTTAGAACTAACCGTAGGAGAAGAAGGGGTATCAATGTTTGTTGTTGAATTAGGCATAGGCAACTCATCAACTTCGAAAGAGACAGAATCCTGACATTACTACCAGAGAAATGATAACGTAATTGGTCAACATGACTACACAAAATGATGTCAAATGCAGTTTTCATCATATATGATAGGCGACCAGTAATTCGAATAATTTCTGCAAAATTCCACTTAAGGGGTTCATAATAATTATGTGCAAGCACTTGATCTCTTATATTGAAGGTACATAGTTTTTTGTTGACACAAGTTGGTTATGTATATTTGACACCTTGTGAGAAAGGTCTTCATGGATAAGATCTAATTTTGAGCTTGTAATCATCTACCAATTGGAAGTTCTGCTGGGGACAATCCATGGTTGAGTGTGATATAACATGATAACATGATAAAATGTAAGAAGGCAACACTTGACATTTCCTTCTAGCTTCCTTAAACATGTTTAAATGCTTTTACTGAATATCCAGCGAGGATATTAGAACTGGGATGATAAGGAGTGGTCTGGATGTACTTCATATCACATTGGTTCATAAATAACTGAAAGATAGGACTGGTAAAGGCAGTTCCATTATCAGAAAGTTGTTGTTCTAGTGAACAATGTGTTGAGAAAAGTTGCTTAAGTTTCTTGATAAGTTCAGAAGAGATAGAATCTACAATATGAACTTCGAAACATTTTGAATGAGCATCTTTAAAAAGGAAGAAATGTTTGCCCAAAAGCAGTCAAACATGATCAACATCAACTCTGGTTCAAGGTTGTCGAGGGAACTTCCAAAATTGTAAAGGCACTCTGGTAGAAAGTGGACAATTAGACTGTTAAGTATTGCAAACTTGCACTTTTGTTTTTGATATCAGAATCCCTACCAATAAACTAGCTATCATTTTTAATTATGCAATTCCTGGATGTGTTTCATGAAGTTGATGGAGAACAGTATTATGTCCAGCAACAGATACTATGACACAAGAACCCCATAATAAACAACCTGGAGGGAACAATAGTGGGACATGCTTTAATTGCATGCAAAATACGTAACTACCTTACTAAACCAGAGATATACTCTAAGTATCAAGGTATGTAATCTAATTAATTTGAGAGCATAAAATATTATTATTACTACATTTAAAATATGTTATAACAATTAAGGAGTAATTATGTTTGCATTAATAGTGTTGTTTTAGTATTTATTTTTATTCCAAGATATACAAAATCAGATTGTTCAAGTAACTGTTATGGTAGATGTACATTTATATTGACTTATACATGTAAATGTATGTGTCAATATAAATATATTAAATAAATAAAAAATAAAATATTAAAATAAACTATTTTCTTGTGGTTTACATTGTTCTAAATTATATATATTCCTAGTAATTCTTAAATCTCCTTATATAGTTAAAATGAATGCAGTATCCTTATATCATCATATTTCTCACCCAATTAGTATGTCAATAGTAGTCAACCACACAGATTGTACATACTAATTCATTGAATGACATGATCATGTTTCACTCTTATGTTTTGTTATTCTACCTGATGCACAAAGCATGTCAAGTGATCCTCACATTGTTGTTGATCATGTGTTATATGTATATAGTACTTATATGTCTGTTTTGAGTGTGTTAATTATTGTTGTGTATAACATTTGAAACTAATAAAGAAATCAACCAATGTAACCATACACTATACTCTGTTCATGTTGAGAATGACCATTAACTTAGTGTTATTACTCTGGCTAGGATTGACTTAGAGAGAACTGGTTTACACCATTCAAAGGCCTTACAAGTCTGCCAATTTATCAAAACAAGAGGACTATAAAAAATAGTTATTTAAGAAAGCTGCAAACTAGTACACTTATATAAAGTGAATGGCATTCTTTGCATTCTATCATGACTGTTGTCAGGTAAAATTTGCATATTATTAACGAATATTCAAGCAATCATTTTCCAGCTTCATCAGAAAAGTTTAGAAACTGTCAAAAATAATTATCTTTAAAAAGTAAGGTAGATAAGAGAAGAAACAGTAACAAAGAAACACAAAATGCTTCAATCTAACTCACAAGAACCATAGATAGTATAGACTACGTAACCGGGATGGAAACGCCCACGTACATCTGGTACACTCCTTGTCATCTTTACCTGACAAGCATATATGTAAACTATGGCTTGCAGTGCTCCTGTTTCTTCTGAAACGAGCATGTAGTATTTTCGGAATTTTTCTTTAATTAAGTGTTAGTTTATAATAAATATTTATTAGTGTTAGATAGTGCAAACCTCCTGTTAAATGGTGTTCTAGATCTGAAAACAGGGAGATTGTATCAACATTTGCAATCAGCCTAGTACATGATCTGTCATCCACTCTTGAACAAGATAATTGTAAGAATATCACAACAAAAAGGGAGAGAATATGGGAAAGATACCATGACATCAGGATGTCAGAGCACTTTAGGTCTACATGGTGTAGTTTCATTCAAGCATCGATTAGTTGCTCAAACAATCCTGTCGTGTATCAGTACATTACTGATCAAATATTTAGTGGGATAACTATCCTAGTCACTAGTACTAATTCCTATAAAAGATCTATTATATTGGCCTGTGCTTTCTATAGTACAGTCTGAATTTTCTTTTACCATTTGAAAGGAAAATATTTATTAATAATTATTTTAGTGCACTATATTTAATTTTTGTACTGAATATGTTACGGGTATTTTGTATCTTACATAACTGTGACAGGAGATTGCCAAAGCAAATTATAACAAGCTAAACCAACACAGCAATCCTTCATCTCCATATGAAAAGTTGTAATTTATGTCTACATAGCTTAAAACAATGGCTATAGTCCCAAAAGTGCACCTCTATTTTATGTTGTTTTAGTGTTTTCCATAAAAATAGCCCGACTTTATTTAGAAAAAACAGTCTAAACCAACGTGTTCTTATTTGTTCTAAATATTTCGTCCTAAATCTTTTAGTAATAACAATGCTGTAAGATGAAAGAGCTGCAAAAGTATTTTTAGTGCTATTTTCATCGTAAAATAAGTAATTTAAAAGTGAATGTCTGTGTTATTAACTACTTTTAATAATAGAACATAAAAAAATTATATAGTCAATGCTTTGATAAATAAAAATCATATTAATGTCTTCATAGAGTAATATAATACTGGTAATAGTGTGTCCAGTTTACAATGTCAGGTAATAAAAATAATTGATTTCTTTGGACACGGAGTGCGTTTTCGAATGTTCATTCAGTTCTATGGGATCACGTGATCCGTTTCCAATCCCGGTTACGTAGTCTATACAATCTATGCAAGAACTTTGCAAGTACAATGCCACACCCAATTTATGCTGATGACGTAGCTCATTTATTAGATAAGCTGCAGCATTCTCAACGTGAGCGGAGTGTAGTGTATATACAAAAATAAATTGTAAGTTTTACTGTTATTGACCAATGAGATTGCAATTACGCTTTTGGTCCAGGTAACAATTAAATAAAGTGTAATTACAGTATGATTGGCTTTTGCAATGCACCTACATACAACTCTTGACTGAGTATAGAAGAGTTAATGGATTGAATCATTTTACAAATCAGAGTCAAAGGCATTGTGATTTAGAGCCACTCACTCCAGTATTTCATCACAAAATGGATTCTAATACAGAAAAGTCTTGATATCAATGTTCTGTACATGTTATTAGCTTCTAATGTTGTCTTTTAGTAATTCAGCAAATACTTCAGCTTTAACAGGAATTTTAAGCTAAAAAGGCTAGCTCTTCTTTCCTAGCAAAAAATACATGTATATTGTCATGAAGTTATACATTGGGTATGGCAGAAAGAATAGCCTCACATTTGTGGTCAAGCTGCCTTCTGTTAAAATGACAGTACATAAAAGTATAAAGATTAATTTGTAATAGAATAGGGTTGAGTATATATTGTGATATATTACTCTTTAGTTGTTTCTTAAAGTGGTAAATTTCATTGCATATAGGCTGAGGAAGAGAGGCTATATAGAAGATATCTTACACAATTGGACTGTTAAACATTAAAATGTATACCTATTACCTAATATCATACTGCTAAACAGCCAATCTAGTAAACATGTTTGATGCTACTCCATTTTGGTTTGTATCACCTGAATCTATAGATAACAAAATGACACAAAGTGAATGGGTTAATAATAACAACATCTATATATTAACAATAATAGGACTAGCTGTTGTTGACAATAATTCCATTAGTAGCTCATATATCAGAATAATGAACTTTAAATTAATTTTTAATAGTTGATCTATTGTCATCAAATAATTGATAGTATTCATGATTACATAATAACCTAAGGTCAAAAGTGAACAGTGAACTCGTGAGTGAAGGATGCTAAAATGTATGCAACATTCTAATGTTAATACTGAGTTAAAGGCGAATAGAAAAAACTTCACAAATGATTTAAGATGAAATGTCCTATGGATATGCTTGAAGTTATAACTTAAGGATCTTTCACTGTTGTGCTTAGCAGTGTTTCATGTTTGCTAGTGGGTATGATAAATGAATATCACCTAATCTCTGGTATAAACATCTTCCTCTGGTGTTTTAAACAATAATTTGAGCTGGTCATGTATGGACTAAATTTTGGTTACTTAAAGCTAGTGCATCATACTGAAATATCAAGTTCATCCTGGTCATAAACAGTCAGTATTATTATCAGTACTGTACACCTCCATAAATAATATAGATCTTTTACTATATTTAATATTTGCTATTAAATATCTAGCTGCCCTTTTGGTCTATTGTGAGACATGTAGACTTAGTCTAGCATACCCTGACCACTCCCACCCTAGAAGGAGAAAGATCTGGTCAAAGTAAACTGGTTTGTCTGTGTCCAGGTATATGCACCCAATGAACTACTGTCATATCACAATACTTACTATATCTCCATACTTATCACTAGACAGTCCATATAATACAGCAAGGTGACAGTGAAGCCTGTGGGGTAATGACTACTTCAGTATAAAATAAGTTAGCAATACCTATACTTAATCTGTGTTTAGCATGTATTTCAAGTTCTTACAATCCTCACAAAGCATTGATCAAACTTATCACAATTGAGTAGGAAGTAATGAAACTATTATGTTACAGTTGACCACTGATATCTGGACACAGGAGACAAGTTGATCTATTAATTTAGATCAACACATCTCCTTGTAGGTTAGGAAAAGATATCAGAATTTCAGTTAGTTGTTCATTTTGTACTAAATCTCAAGGATTACCTTCATTTGTATACTTAGTTCTGACAGTGAAACACAGCTAGCACTGCTGACCTGATTGCTATATTCTCAGTTCATACATTATATACTAAAATAACCTAGTGAAGTGAACCAATGATGTTTTCATATGTAAGCAAACCTAAACACTAACTTCTTCCACATACAACCACTGCTTCCAGCCTTGCATTCAAATAATCCAATTGAATAGGCGTTAGAATGTCCTTGAAGTGGTTTTCTTAGAAATGTGAGGCCCAGGAATTTGAGGCTAAGTCTGCTATAGGGGATAATGTGATAATATTAATATTCATAGCAACCAGAGTTGTGGCTTCACTATCTATAGGGTGTGGCTGCTTTGCAAACTATTAAAATGTTTATGTACCTCTTTCTCTATCTCTTACTTCATGTGACAGGTCAAGATCTCATACCATGTACTCCACCTACAGGACAACCTACCTGTGTATGTGAAACTAACAAAGGTACTATCAATCTTACTAGTATTACTAACAATGATAGTACATCAAGGTAAGTGGTGAGGATTGTGTACGAATGAATGAATAGATGAATAATTTAATGAATGGATTAATGGACAAAGAGTTACATAAATCATCTGTCCGTTGATTTAGTAGTCATATATCATTCATTCATTTTCTTTCCATGTATCCATTCATCTATTTTATTTATCCATTATATAGGAGGCAGCATGGACAATATCTAATATAACAGCTGGACAACAAGGACAGATACAATCAGTTATTGATTCTAACTTGTTACCTCCTTTAATTAATATACTAATTAAGGTGAGTGGGTGTGATTATGTGACCATACTTTCATCATTGTTTATATATCCATTCCATGTAGCTATTCATCCATTTACATCTATTCATCCATTATACAGGGTGAGTTCCGAACTCAAAGAAGGTAGTATGGGCTATCACTAATCTGATAGCCGGGGGTACAGTCCCTCAAATACTCTATGCCCTAGAAATGGGAGCCCTCAAACTCAATCTTGGACACTATCTCTAACATGTTAAATGTAAGCCACACCCACTGTGTGCACACTCTCTCTAATGGACAATATAGGGACATTGTATTATTAGTTGTTAATGTTTTCTCTCTCTCTCAGAATGATGAGGTATCCACTCTGGTACCCTCTACTATATCAGGACAACTTCAATTTGCTCCTGCTACTCAAAGTATGCCTTCTGGAGGATTTAATTTCTGATATAATGACCAGACCCACTGACTCCACCCACCACTTGTTACCACATTCAATAAACAAGTATTTACAATGATCTTCAAAGTTGTCATTATGACATCATAATTAAATTGTATTTCCTTTGTCTATTGTGTGTATATATTGTTAGTACAGTTATTATATTATGATATTATTTACATGTATTAATTGTTATTATTATAATAACATGTAGTATTGTTTATTTGCACTAGTCTGAATCCCAGACGTCTGCACATGGGAATGAGTCTAATAAATTCTGTCTAATAAAGTCTGTCTTTAATAACTTGATAACTGTCTAACTTCATACAATACTCTTCATGTTGTTTGGATAAGAGTAGTTTCTGTAATGTAGTATTTTCAATGAGTACAGTACAAATAGTCTTGATATCATCATTGTTCAGTGAAGTACCATGGACACGTAGTTCTGTTAATGATTTAGTTGTATTTATTAGTTCAGCTATTGTACTGGTATTGACTGGAGTGATCTGAGGATTATAGCTGATGTCCAACACAGTTAGCGTTTGGTTTTTAGTAAGGCGATCACAGATATATCGGATACCATTATCAGTCATGTTACAGTTGTAGAGTTCTAATCCATCCAATGTCTTATTAATACTTAACATGGTAGATAAGTTACTGGTATCTTCATCTGTGATAGTAACATTAATCAACGATAACAACTTAAGAGTAGTATTGGTAAAGAGAGCATCACTGATTTGTTTGATACCACCAGTAAGTAAAGAGTAGCAAAGATATAGGTTTATTATTGTTTTATTAGTAGTTTGTAGCTCTGCTGATAATGTTGACATACATACACTGTCCAATGGAGTGCTGTGTATATCAAGTGTCCACACTGCACACTTACTGAGATTGCTAATAATTACAAGAGCACTTTCAGGAGATGATGATCTGAGATGAATTTCCCATCTACTTCCTTTGGTTTGTTGTTCTTTTATTAATGTGCTAACAACCTCTTCACCTTGTTCAATGGTTGGTGAGATAAGCCAAACATTCTTTATATCATCTCTCCACTCAACTCTTCCAGTATGTCCTGTTATAAACAGAGTTAGTATGTAGATATAGTGTACACATATAATATATAGTGTTACAAACTGTACTATACAAAACATTATAAAATAAGTTCTAATGAACAAATTACAGGGATTACCTCCTAATTTGGGATCATCATGAGATATTTCAGATTCAGCAAGTTGTAGTTCTGTAAAATTTATAGGGAACATCCCATAGACTCCATTCAGAGTCCCCTCACACCATCCTTCTTCAATCTATCAAAATATATAATATAATTAGAAATGATCTTTAAATAATATGTTGACATAATGAATGGATAGACAAAAAGAATGTCTCCATACCTTAATGGCATTTTTGATAACATCTCCAACATTTAGAGTTAATTGCACAGGATATTCTTTGGTGAAAGAACGTTTGACAACAGCTTCTGTATAGACCACTAATACATCATTATAATGTAACTTTATGAAACATCAAAACATAACATACCATAACCTGACTCTTTATCATCAGTTGAACCCTTTGCCTCATCTCTCAACTCATATACTGAAGACTCTACAATAAGTAATGACAATATAGTTTGTATAATATATGTAGTCAGGAGTGGATGAAAAAGAGAAGGAGTATTCAACATTTATACACTAACATGTACTATCTGTTATGACAAGTCCTTATCTTATAATACCATATAAGGTATATGCTTTTGTAGACAAAGTGGTGGCTAACTTTTGTGGTTGTACAATTTTATCATGTGGTATTAAATGTTACAAGGAGATGATCAGGACTAGGCTAATAACGAAAAGGTGAGTGAGACTAATTAAGAACCAAATCTGTAAAGTTGTTTAGAAGTCATTGACTTGTCCATATCTGTCACCAAAATAGTTTATTTGTAAATAACAACATGTGATTACATGGTTTAAGCTCATGCTAAAATAACATTTCCATTTATGGTTAATGGACACATCCTAAGACATAGATATGGTACTATGACACTTACCATTGATAGATAGTGTGGACTCTTCTTGACTAGACTTATGAAGTCCTTCATCAGTTAATGGTTTCTGAGGCTTTTGTATAAATGCTAAATTTAGTAACAATGTCATATAATGAGAAGTAACAATTATCTACTAATATCAATTACCTTTCAAGCTTTGCTTTAACTCCTCAATCTGTTTGTCTCTCTCTCTTAGCTGTAATCTCAACGTTGTTATTATTTCTTGTAGTGTCTCTATCTCTCCTTGTCTCTCAACAGACACTGACAATAACTCCTTCTCAAAGACTATGGAATATCTCATTAATACAATAGTGTGTACATTATTAACAACATCTCACTTTCTTTTTCCTTGATGGTATTTGTTAACTGTTCTATCTGTAAAATTTTTGCTCTGTTCATTTTAGTACTTGCTTCTAACAATTGTTTCAACTCAGATTCTATAAACAAGAGAGAGCAAGTGTGTACACAATACTTGTTGTTAAGAGCTTACCTTTAGTTTCAGTGATACTAGACGTTTCTAGTATTTTGTTTTTAAGTGTGTCTAGTTCCTCTTCAAGAGCTATAAAGAGAGAAGCATTTATTGTTGATATAAAATGTTAAAAGTATCACAAAATTCATCATTACATCAGATTTCTTACCTTCCTTCATTGCTAACAATGATGTCAAGTCATTAATCTCTCTTTCTTTCTGTTCTAACTTTTGTTTCACTAAATTTAATTCCTCTTCAGTAGCTACAGTATATGAGATCAATACAATGATACAAGCTGTGTTACATGAATAAGACATTACTACCTTTCTTTCCTTGGTACATTTCTTCAATCTCCCTTTCTTTCATTAGTTTTTCATCTTTACAAAATATTTGACAGTAGTAAAAATAATTACACATAATATTTATGTACAATTATTTAACAAAGAGCTAGCACAACAGTATTCAAATAGAACTAATAAAGTAATTTTCTGTCTCTAGGACAAAAGAGATCCTATTATTATTGATACACTAGTGTACTAAATGGTATATGTTCCTTTATAGACTCAATCTACTGATGGACATATGAACTCTTAATAGTTTATTGTTCAATGAATAATTGTATTAAAGGCACTACCATACAGTGTTGGTCATATTGTACCATAAAGTTAATTTACATGATAGATGTGTTACATCAATTAAGTGTTTGTTGATTGTGGTATTAATTGATGAAGTCAGGTCTCTAAGACTGTTAGGATATCAAATGTTATACCAAAAAACATAAGAATAAATCTGATAAAATGTGTATTGAAAACATTCAAGACATAGGCTCTTGTGCTTTTTTCGTAATGTATTTGACTAACACCATATCTATTACTTCAAGGTTGGACTGACCTTCACTGTTTCTAAGTTGTGATTTCAAATCATCCATTTCTGTTGTCATCTCTCTAATAATTGTGTCCCTTGACTTCAGTTTGTGATTGAGATCCTTAATCTCCTATATACAATACATGTAGTAACTGTTGTCTAATACTACTCATCTCTTACCTTATCTCTCTGACGTTTATCAAAAATGGTGTGATAGCCAAATGTTAATTTTATCACTCCATTCTCTTTCAGTACGTTAAGATTCCTCTCTGCTGCTATTAGTAAGAACTCCATCAAACTTAGAGTAGCATAGCAGGTAACAATGATGGAGTTACCATCATTAACTGCTCTAACTTGTACAGACTTAGCCATGTCTCCAAATGCTTTTGATAGCAAGTGTTTGATATCTCTAAGTGTGTATTTGTCAGCCTCCCACTCCAGCACAAACTCGATAGTCTCAGAAGTGAGATGATGAGAAAATGAAGCTATCTTGAAATTCTGTTTAAGGCATATATCAGTTTTGATCTTCTCACAAAATGTATCAACAGCTGTCTTGAATTCTTCAATGTGTGGTTTAGCTGCTGTGATCTTGTAGTGATCAACAATAGCCTCCAAACAGCAGACATTAATAATGGTACATTTATCTTGTACAAGTTCCATCACATCATCAAATGATTTGGCTGTAGTAAGTTGAGGTCTCAGATCTTGAAAACATCTCCGAAGATATCTGATCAGCTCCTTCAATGTAGGAATTCCAGCTTCAATGATAGGTGAAACTGTTTCAATGAGATTTCCAAAGGTTACTTTCATTTGATCAAAATCATACTGATAAATGCACTGAAGATTGACTCGGGAAGGAAATGTTTGCTCTATAAAGGTGATAATGGAAGATTAATATTATATAAATTATTTACCATATTCCTTGAGTATATCTTTAGCAATCTGTACTGTTCCTTCAGATTTCAACAAGACACTTGCGAACACTTTTAAAATATTTGGGTCTTTAGACACTGTAGTATGCAGTGCTCTCAATGGACCTTCTCCTAGTACACTTCCCAATCTATTCACTTCATCTAATGTTTCCTTAGAGATCACTCTCTCTTCATATAACATCTGAACAATCTCCACAGGAAGAATGAGAGGTAAGAGTCTGTCAGTGTGTTGTTATAGCATTTGACATGCAGGAGTAAATGACTCTTCTGTTGTAAGAAGTAAATTATGTAAACCAATAATGAATTCCTTACTAAATTCCTTTATTTTGTAAGCAGTAGCATTTTCTCCTAACTTGTTAAGAGCACTAGCTAATGAGTCCCATGTAGGACCTCCACTCTCAGTCACCTTGTCAGCTTTACACAACCACAGAGTTAAACACTCCTGAAGACAACTCTCTGGAGCATCTCTATACTTGGCTCTAATGTCTGACAGAGTAGGTTGTAATAGACCCAGTTGTAGACCAAGAGGAGACCAGCGATGATTTGGGAAGTGACTTTGCTTCAAAGCTTCAATGATATCTTTCAAACTAGCTATATCAAAAAATAAAAATGATTTACATTTATAAATGAGAAAAGGATCTAAATTTTTAACTCACTGAGAATGGTTGCCATGGTCAAAACAATATCCACTTCTAGGGAGGTCAAAGAAGGGTGTGGCTACATACCAGTCTGAACTGTAAATAGCATTGGAAGTAGTACTATAAATAGCATACTTCCTTAGATGGTATATTGAGGACAAGCTGTATTAGTTAATATAGTGATAATGTTAGAGATGTGACAATACTTTAGTAGTGTATTCAGTATGACACTCAGATATATAGCAAAGTATAGTGGACTTCTTGTCAGAACATGTACCAATTAGCTTCTTTGTAGTTATAGAATTATTTAAAGAGAGAAGATGATTAACATTCTATACAAATAGTTCAAATTGTCCAGACATAATTATTAAAGTACTTTCAGGACATACTCTTCAGGTTTTAATTCCCATACATACTTCTTTACTTCTTTTTCTTTAATTTGTCTTTATTCAGTTAAAGCTCAGTGAAAAGAACAAAGTTGTTAGCAAGCTACTTTGTTTATATTGATTATTATGTCAAAGACATTTTTAGTAAAAAATGACAACTAAGTACTTAATTAACTCAGTACTTAATTAACAGAAGTTTGAACTGATATTGAAACTGAAAATAAACAGATAACATTTCAATACCTGCAGTTACTATGACCAGAAGCGGAGTCTGTCTTTAATGAACTGATAGTTACTGAATATTTCGAAGTTCTCTTTATTTTGTGGTGTTAATACAAGTCTCTGTATTGTAGTATTGCTAGATAGTTCAGTACATATTATCTTCATGTCATCATCTTTCAGTGAAATATGGTCCAGATGGAGTTCTATCAATGATTTTGTAGTGTTTATCAATTTAACTATTGTACTGGTACTGATTGAAGTGATCTGATAATTACCTCCGATGTTCAATGTAATCAGTGTTTGGTTTCTAGTGAGTCCTTCACAGATATATCGGACACCATTATCAGTGATGTTACAGTTGGAGAGTTGTAATACTTTCAATGTCTTATTACTACTCAACATGTTAGACAAGTGAGTAGTATCTTCATCTGTGACGGAAACATTAACAACCATAATTCTTGAAGTGTTGTGTTAGTAAAGAGAGCATCACTGACTTGTTTGATAACACCAGTAAATTGAGAGGAGACAAGATGTAAGGTTCTTATTGTTTTATTACTCATCAGTATTTCTGACAATGTCGATACACACTTACTGTCCAGTGGAGTGCGTAATATATCAAGTCTCCACACTGCACACAAGTTGAGATTGTTAATAATAGCTAGAGTACTTTCAGGAGTCGATGTAGACAGATAAACACTCCATTCTTGTCCTGTACTTTTGTTTTCCATTAATCTACTCATAACATTTTCACATTGTTCTATTGTTGGAGAAGTGAGATATACACTGTTGTCATAATCATTCCACTCAACACTTTCAATGTCTCCTATAGAGTTAACAACTAGTAATACATACTGTGAAATATAACAATACGCACATATATACACAGATATGGTAAAAATAATGTGGTAGTTCTTGTTTCATTAACTATTTGTCATGTTTTTTATTCTCCTATCAACCAAGATTGTTATACTTATGACATACCTCTGTTTAGAATTTCAGGGTTACCAACAGACCAATTACCAAGATATTCTGTGCCTCCTGTTTATAAACAAAGTTACTATGAGCAGTATATACTATATAACATATCACAATATATAAAAGAATAAGAAACCATATCGATCTAACAATGGTCATAAAATTTAAGATATTGAAATGAACTGATACTGTGAACAGACACACATGTTCTTAAAATGCTAATGAGATAACAATCATAACTCAACAAACATGTACATACTCTTGTTAGCTTTGTACATAGTTATACGGTGCTTGAAATGTACTATAACATTATAACAAGAATATATTAACATGAGTTCACATGAGATGTTAATAAATAGAGTCCATGAATTGTTTGACTTACTGGGCTTACTAAGTGCAGGAGATGAAATAGTATCAGGTAGAGGTGCTGGATCTTCTTCATCTACAAATGGTTTTACAAAATTACAGGGGAATACTCCTTCTTTCTCGTGAATTCGTCCACGCCACCAGCCATCTTCATCATCTTCTAAAATCTCTACAATATCAGCTGACATCAGAGATAATTCATCTTCATTCTTAGCTGTGTAACTGAAAGTTACTTTAGCTCGACATTTACATGCTTTATCTGATGAATAAGCTGCCAAGTAGAGAAAAAGAGAAAGGTTTATAACAAAAGATTTAACTGGTTAATCATTGAAAATGTAACATATTACAAATGTCTGTATATGCCTGTAAATTTTAGTATATGTCTGTATATGTTAGTATATGTCTGCATAAGTCTGTGTATGTCCATCTTTTTTGTACACTAAATGTACATGTGTTCATATACTGTTAAAGTAATTAAATCATACTTTGGGGAGAGGTTCTGATTGAATGAGAGAGAGAAAGTTGACAGGTGCCAGACCTTCATTGTTGTCAAGTTGTACTAACCACCAACCATCGTTCCCAGTTGCCATGGTGATTACATCAACAATGTCACCTTCCTTGACAGTAATCTCGTCCTCTTGATCAGCAATGTATGGAAACATAACTTTAGCTTTTAAACTTTTATGAGATTGATCTCTGGAGGACAGAGGAAGGCCAGGTTTCTCTGAAGGTAAGAATAAGTAGTATTATAACTCTACTAGGTCACTACAGTAAGTGGTTCACTAGTTTAATAGTATTTATCCTAGAGTCTAGAGCCCACTAACTATCAAAAGTAATTGTATAGAAGGTATTATTGTAGGTAGGTAGGTAACATATTACAATTAATAAAGTATTCCACAAAGCTTATCAGTACGGAAGCCGAAGTCGGACATCCAATTCCAATTCTACTTTCCATCGATCAATGAAGTGAAGCGCGAGCACCGTGAGCTGTCTCTTAGAATGAAGTGAAGTGACATGTTTTCGGTTAGGGTGGGGCTATAGGATTTTTGTTGTTAAATATTCCATCGAAGGATAACAATAGAGTTGGAATTGGAATATTTTTGGAAAACTGCAAAGTAGAATTGGATAATTTCGGAAAACTTCAAAGCAGAGTATATGAAATGCAAAGTAGAAATGGATGTCCACCTTCGGCTTCCGTATATGAGTATTCTAAACATGAGATTTTTACAAATATGTCTGTATATTTTTGTTTATCTCTGTATATGTCTGTACATGTCTGTATATGTTTGTATATGTTTGTATTTTTCTGTACAATATATATATATATATATATACTGACTGCACAGGAAGTGATGTCATGTTAAATGCATATCTATGGAGAGCTTGTTTTCTGTCTAATTTATTTCATTCAACTGAATACATCTCCCAAATCATACACCACACTGACATACTCACACATTCCTAATAATAATACTGAGGTTTTGTGCTGGTTGTGTACACACAATTATAATAAGCTTAAGATCAAATCTAACTATATATACATTATGTGACACTTTGGATTTATTGAGACCACCTTCTGACTGTCTTCTACCTTGCATTGGTGGCTGCTATAGCTTCAGCTGGATATGTGAAGAATAAATACAAAATGATCAACACCAAAACTATTAATTCTTCACTTAACCACCTTTCTAACTCTATTGCAACTAATTGCCAATACTTTTCCTTAATTTGTTCATTCCTACAGCTGACTATGCCATGGAATAATCTGAGATGAGATTCTAGTAATCAAATGAGCCACTTCCACTATATTTCACTAACATTAGCAAAGGACAGGGGACAAACCTAATTTAACTACAAGAACATGATTGCCATGTTGATATTTTTTGTCCATCTTAGTAAAATGTACAATAATGGACAAATATTGAAGAAAGAAAAAAAATATAAATGAACTCTCCTACCAGTCTTGAAACCTGACATATATTATTCATCTCAAAACAGAACTAGGGGCTTTCATTCACTATGTTTGTCCAGAATAAAATGGCACGTGTCAGACTTCCCTTATCATTATTTGTACCTGGAACTGTTATAGGATTTGGACTATTGTCCACTTCACACCACATGGCAGTGCAAGTCATAATGTCTAACTGTTCTAAACCATCACAGACAACACCAGTGTCAGTAACACAATTATAGACTTCAGTCATGTCATACACATCTAATGACTCTAACAAGCTTTAACTAAAACTTCTCTTTTGCTGTCCACTGCTATTAGGTTTTCCAACACTGCTTGTACAGCATACAAAGTCTTTTGACATGATCATCTTCATTGAAATTAAATGTGTTTTATTCCTCTCTCTAGAAAACTAGTAGCTTTTTTCTCTAGGGTCTTTTAATGACTTGTTCATGTACTTTATCTTTAAATTTCAAAGATTCCTCTTTATAGACTTTTTTGAAGATATGATTACATCTATTAACTGTAAGAAGTGAGCTCAAGTTACTAGATCATTAGTTATTGGATAATTAGTAGGTATATTCTCTCTGTCAGTCATGATTCAGAACAAAACTAACAGTAAATAAGAGAATGTGTGTATGTGCTTTGACTTATTTGATTGTGTGCTTTGAGGCTACATCTAAGTTGATGCAGGTTTAGTTCATGAAGTTAACACAGAAATGTTTCAATAGTGCCACACGTCTACACTGTTCATTATTGTCACAATACAACTTCATTTCTTTAGAGAGTGAGTGATACATGAATCTACCATTTAGGTACAGATGAGCATGAGCAGGTTCCAGCTCTTCCAATCTCTTAGAGATAATTATAATATCACTAGGCGCCAAGCGGTCCTACCGGGATAAATATTTGATATCTCAATTCCCATTCCAAAGGCAAACTATATCTAAGGAGAACACGCTCATATTACCCCCATGTCCAATTGCAGCTTTATGTCACTGCTGATCTTAGTAAGTGGTCTGACTTTTGCAAGTATACCACAGAGGGAGTAGCAGTAGAATACATATATCCAAACTTTGTGTGGTAAGATACATATTACCTTCAGCTTGATAGCTATTTCTTCAATGACATCCTTCCCAAGTTACTTTCTCCAAAGAACAAACCTAATTTTTACTTATAATATTGCTTATTATTTTCAAATTTGATTTTGTCCAAAATATATATAAATTCTACAGTTATTTTTACGCACAAAGTGGCGGATGAAAATTAGATAAACAACAACAAACAAAAAATTCTAAGCATTAACAGTGTTTACTGTAGACTCGTGTATGAGCGTTGATATGCAAATTCTTCCTCCCAATAGCGTGGACTCATTGTCTTGAAAGAGATATCTTACTTAATAGCAGTTGAAAGAAAGAAAAATGAGTCTTTAATAGAATTACTCGAACAACAGCAGAAATAAACAGCGTAGTGTGCTCACTCTATTTATCGCGCACCCTCCCTGGGCTGTATTTCTTATTCAAATGACTGAGTAATGATCACGTGCCATTTACGTCAACGGAGTACATGCGAAGTAATACCGTAAGTCTGGCACTTTTGATAGCTAACGTGAACGGAGTACGAGCAAAGTCAAGCTTGGTTTATCTAAAGTAACTTAAATTACCTTTCGGAATTTTCTGCTAACCTCAACGGAGTACAAGCAAAGTCATTGAATATAAGTAAGTACATTTAATTACTTTATTACTAATTTAAAAAAACTGTATACATCTGACTGTTAAAACGGACCTTCAATCACTGATATTAGAGGGTGAGGGGCCCTGGGTAACAACAGTTGTAACATATGTTTAGCCTATAGTTTAGTCTGGCCACAATTGCTATGATCTGGTGTTGCCCACTTTATGTAGAGAGTAAGAACCAGACAAACTCATTCTGTTCAGTAGTATGTCATTAGTGGACATAAGAGGACATAAATTCTCACATAACCATTTTTGTAATTATGCACTCATGATGGTAAATAAATCACGTTTTGACATGATATGTGGGTGTGGTAGTATAGTTTACATGCCACGTCAACGTTAGGATTATTTCCCATTGGGTGCTTCTGTTATTGATGAGTTTTGATAATCTTGATCATAACATAAGTAAACATTTAATATGGGATTTTAAGGAATCCATAGTCTTCTGCCATTTTAATTATTACTACAACTTTGTCTTTAAAACTGATAACATTTATTGTTCAATATACATGTATGAAATATAGGTCTGATTAATTGAATTGACTCTGTGCCCCAGCTATGAAATGTATAGGGGTTCTTTAATGTGTAATTATGTAAAATAGGGCAAGCAAATAGGATTAAAATATTTAGTAAATGTTTTTTTCTTATTTTCTTGTTCATGAAATGCTAAGTAATACACACTACTCATATATTGACATATTATTCTCTCACTATAGTAATGATTGATGTCAATCAATGGAGAGTGTGTATTGGATTGTGGGCATGTCATCAGATATCATACAGTACTCATTCTAAAGAGACTCCAAACACTGAGAGCAGTAGTAGGATAGATGGAGTGACTATTATCAGGAAGATTAAAGATCTTACTTTCTCTTTAGGAGTTTTTCTCTCTCTTCTCCTTATTTTATCAGGAGATGTTGAACTTAATCCTGGACCTAAAACAGGTGACTCTAATATTAAAATAAATAGCCTGTGTCCTTTTTACATACCTATTAGCCACTTAGATGGAGTTAGATTAATGGTCCTTATTACAGATCAAATATTTATTTCAAAATTAGAATTTTACAAAACAATAATCTAACACTACTCTAGTCAATAATAGTTGACAATTATACAAACAATAATTGCTCACCAAACTATGTTAAACTACTAAACTTCAGTCTTTCTCAATGTGAACAGAGTATAGATGGTAAAACACTCATGTCTTATTATTCTATTAGATGGTGGTTTATCAGGCATGTGGTAGCAGTGCCTATGTAGATATAGCCCTGATTATTCATTGAAATGTATTGTCAGAAAAAAAGAACATCTCACTAAAAATTGATCAATATCTTTCAATTCTTTAAAGTATTGATAATTCCTTAATTTTAACTTAGTTATAGGTTAAGACTAGGTACTAAGCATCATAGACACAATTGGAAAAAGGCTAATTTTTTCTCTCTGCCTCTTCCTCTGCTTTATAGATAATAATAACTCCATAAACATAAACAGTATAGACACTAAAGTCACAGAAGTAACATGCTAAAATATGATAGATGGTCTTTTGTAGGTCACATTTAAGCGCATTAGAAATAAGACTAATGATTTCAGTAGTGTATTATGAAGAGCTACTTTTGGGCAGCCATTTTTATGAATAATTATTATAAATGCAAAGAAACGAATATGAACAAAGAATGCTATTTCAATGTAGCTAAATTGAAGCATAGTCTCCTACTTTTTGCAGTAAGTATAAACTATTTCTTGCTTTGATGTTCAACTTAAAGAAGGTCCAGAATCATTATTGTATGACTGGTATATCAGTATCTGTAAGCCTACCTAAAAAACATCGAACTTCCTTACCAAGATTCACAGTCTTGTTTACTCTAACTTGAACTAATCATATTCATGTATACCCTTATTTCATCATACTTGTTATTGCTATTTTGCATAGTCATGCTATGAATATTGTTTTTGTTTGCTATAATATCTATAAAATAGCTAGTTTAGTCTTAGTTTATGTATTCCACTGATATTGTATAATTGTTGCCAATTTTTGGTTTATTTCCATATAATTTTTGTAATTACAGTAAGCAAATTGAAGCTAACTGTGCATGTGTCTAAAACAGTAATATAACTAGTTCAATTTACATACCTGAATATTCTGTAACTAACTGCCTTTTGTGATTTCTCTAGTAATTCAAAAATGAGTGTTTGTTTAATACTTGTATTTGTAAGATCATAATTATAACCTCGCCCTGAGCATTTCTAATAATATCATTAATAATAATTATTATTTTAAACCCATGATTACCAAGCACCAAAGCATAAGGTAATTAATTGTTGCAATTTAGATTTGAACTTGTAACTTAGTCAGAATATATATATATATATTATGTACATGTACCTTCTGTAAATCCAGTAACATTTGTGTTATGCAAGTTTTGTTGTTCATTGTAATAACTAAAACATGTCTAAAAGACCACACTTACAAAATACACAAACAACTACGTGTATATAGAAAGAACTTTTCAAAGCTTCAGTAATACAATTATCACTATTCAGGAATGCAATTATAGATGTATAATGAAAAATGACAGAGAGAATAGGAAGAAGGGTGATAGACAGAGTAATGTTCTAGCCTATTAGATGTGAGATGCTTCAAGTGTCCATCCACAATGAGACATTGGGCAAGGAAATTCAAATACAAATATAGTTTTATTCAGCAAAGTAGATTTGCCCCTCAAAATAAAGACTAGTCTCATCCCCAGACCTACTTGCAAGCTAAAGTAGGTCTGGTCACACGGCTTGAGTTTTGTGTCCCCAGTAAGGGATGTGGCGCGGGTGTTGGTATGCAATTAGAGGTAATGTGAAATATGAATATTATCAAATTGAAGTATGTGTGAAAGTGAATACATAGCTACTCTACATGAAATCTGCTTTAACACTTCAATTTGATGATATTCATATTTCACACTACCTCTAATTGCATATCAACACCCACGCCACATTCCTTACTGGGGACACAAAAGTCAAGCCGTGTGACCAGACCTACTTTAGCTTGCGAGTAGGTCTGGGGACGAGACTAAATAAAGACAAGTTCAACTTTTTTGATGGGAGAGAATTCCTTAATTACATCTTTTATCTAAGCATTTAACTAAGACTCCCTTATATTGCTCAACAGGAGACTTCTGTTTAAGCCATAACTACCTAGTATGCCACTAGCATCATGTGGCACAAGACTTAACTGTATATGCACATATATACCTAGTTCATAATAATGATAGAAATATATAGTGTTAGAAAGTCATGTAGATGCACATTGTATACTTAGTTATATGTACATGTATTTTATTGTAGAAGACCCTTTATTAAAGAATGGAAGGCTTATATCATTGAATAGACAGTTATACTGGGCAGCTTATGATGGAAACATTGAACAAGTCAAATTTGCTATTGAACAAGGTGCAGATGTAAATCATCATGGAAAAGGAGTAAGTTACCAATTCCTTTTATGTAAGTATAGGTTATATTTTAACTGTGAATGCTATATTTAGACTCAATGTGTTCCGTGACATGTACATATAATGCTTCATACTCAAGAGTTGTTACCTCACAAATCACTGCATCTCCATTGTAGAATCATGTTGTTTTAATTATATACCTGTGATATGATTTATTGTGCTTAATCAATACAATAAACCTCCATGGTGTCATACAATATATTATAGAAAATGCAATGATCGGGTCTGACAATACCATCACACAAAGCTCAAACACCAGAAATTCTAGTTCCTTTTCTGGCTCATATTTGTTTTTGTTATTATAACTGCTACATCCTTTCACATTGGAAGAGAAAATGACATTTTTAGGGACTTCAGAATTATTCTAGGAAATTAACTAATTGGAAAACACAATAGCTGTAACTATTGAAGAAAACCTTGCATATTGATCTGCTTCTAAAAATGATTCAACTCAAAGAATAAGATCAGCCTTACTCCCGTGTATGTACACATGTACATATAATCTTTTTCATTACACTTAAGGTTCCTATCATCTACAGACCATACTTGTCATTGTATGTAACAACTACACATTAAAAGAAACAACATTTAAAATGATCAACACTTTAATATCATATTAGTCTCAAAACATTAGCCATCATATTCTACGTTCATATTTACTCCCCATCAAAAATTAGTTGTCATTAAGTTTCCACCTGTGTAAATGATTTGATTTCTCTGGATATACTTTTAGTAGAATTTGTGATTAAGCACATCCTTACACTGTCATGATCCCTCTCCTGAAAAAGTCATAGTCATTATTTAATAACTTGTAGATAGAAGTTGTGAGAAATATTTGTTTCTCATCACATTACTAATCATTATCAATAAGCATCATAATTTACTCTTATTTAGGATGAGTACACACCATTGCATGAAGCATCATACCATGGACATACTGAAGTGGTATCATGGCTCTTAGAAAGACAGTCAAATCCAAACTCAGTTAATAAAGTACTGCTATTGTAATGTACAAATAACATATATTGTATATTAATACATTGTCAATACAGTACTTATAATTGTCACTTAAGGAGTCTCGTACCAATGATGTTACAGGTGTTATTGGGTCAACATATAGTTTATGCTATTGCTGATATCTCAACATTTCATAGTATTAGGCACTCTATTTTATTTGTTAGTGTTGTTGCATCAATTTTAAATATTGCAGTTGATTGTTTTAATATGGCTTACATAACGTTTTTTTGTACAATAAACTCGCTCATGATTGAATGAATGTAACAAAATTATGTCAATGTTCACATTATTGGATAGTGTAGGTTATATAGATAATCACAAATAGCCTTAATTTTCCATTTAATAGGTGATATTATGTACACTTAATTACTAATGCATTATTTTAATGTCATCTTTGGCTATTAACATGAGACTACAACTGTTGTATAATGTTGATGTACACTAGTTATAACTGTTAAAAAATCTGCACAGTTTACACTCTAATTACTATATATAGCTGTAACTCTGTCAATATTGAAAGAACTATGGAGCTTATTGATTATAATACCTTTATGTAGCACGAAGAGACTCCACTTCACTGGGCTGCTTATAATGGCCACACTGAAATCGCAGGCTTACTCATCAAAGCTGGAGCAGGACTGGATCCCATTAACAAAGTAAGTATCTCCATTACTGAGTATTTACAACTGTAGTCATTACTATACACAATTGTATTTTGTATATAATGTTGTTGTTGATACATGTACTTAATTGTCTTTTAGTCACTTCCTGTAAGTTTATATATAGGCACTTCTATAATATTTGTAATAACAAAAGTGATTAGAGTAGCAGCTACAAAGAGACAAATGTTTGTAATATCAGTGCTAATTAGCATAATTTACATCAGTTGGCTAATTTCAGAGATTATAAGATGCAACATATCAGTACAATTTAAACAGTAATGCTACATTTATTATGATTCTGTAACTACCTATTTGGCTTTTTGCTATGTTTATTATTATTGTACAAATTTTAATGACTTGATGGAATTTGTAGCAACAAAGTAAATACACCAGGATGCTGTTTATTACCTAGTGATATATGCTCTGATATATTTTATTGAGAGAAATTTGTATAATATATTCTCTGATTATTAGGATCTTTAATAAGCTTATAAAGTAACATATATATGAATTGAATCTTTCAAACTAATGTTCATATTAATCATTACATTTTAATAAGAATAAAAAACATCAAATGATACACCACATACAAAGTGGTTAACTCAATAATGCAACAGACAGACCTTGTATGCTTCTTTGTCTTTTATACCATACTCCATGTAACATCAAGCTTATATACTTTTTACAATCAATGTACATTACATGTTATAATGTGAAACATACACTTGAGACATATTAATATGCTCTTGTTAGACTTATGTAGTTTAAATATCCAACATAAGTTAACAAACAATACATTATGCTTTAGGAGATAAAAATATTTGTTATCAGTAATAATACAAAGTTATAATTTACATTATAGTCAGTTACTGCTTTTGTTCATATTGTAGGGATAATATGACTAGAAGGATGTGTAGGATTATTGTATATGTTAGTAATACATTATTAGTAAATATCAACATTATTGTATTTATTATAATATACCAATATATCTGTAATTAACAAGTTTCAATGTTTATATTATATGATATTATTTCATTATATAGTATGGTGAGACACCATTACATGATGCATGTTCTATGGGTAATATGGAATGTATCAAATTGCTACTGACTAATGGAGCTGATGCTACTATTAAAAATAAGAATAATGAAACAGCGGCAGACAAAGTTCAACTTGATGACAACAACAGAGATACTATATTATATTTAATTGAAAAAACCATAAAAAGTAATATGATTTATTGCAGTAGACATGTCTTTACAATATTGGTGCTATTAGTATGTAAGTATTATATTAGGTATATATATGTGTGTGTGTGTGTGTAATATCTATGTATATATATACATGCTTATAGTAGTAACTATTATAAGTATCTTGTGTAGCTACTGACTCCTTACTTTAAGTAATTCACCCTTTATCCACAACCAACATATGTAGCTCTCATGCATTTAACTTCAGAAATGATAGATAACATTTCAATCATAAATATGAGTTAGCTCTCCTTGCTAAGACAGCAAGCATCAACTTGTATGTTAGGAATATATTAGATGAAGCTTAGGTCTAGTTACACACTTCTCTCTTCCCTCTTGTGGCTGGATTTTATTTTGTCTTAACTAGCAATCCTATATATTCCAGGATACTAAGTAGTCCCTAAGACTGGACCAACATCAGCAACAAGTATCCTTAAGCTTGATACTATTGTCATTAGACAAAAAATTAACATAGAGTAACTCTACCTGTACTCATACCTTTCTCAACAAATGCTCATTTTTGCTTCTCATACTCCCTTGTTGGTATTTCTAGGACAGCACATTAATATTTCCAAGTTGTTTCAATAATTTTCTCTTCCTAACCACAAAACTTTATAACTTTACTGTGCTAATATAAGTTATTAATCAATATACTTGTGGCTTATTATCATAACAATTATCACAACATTACACCCACTGGTTTAATAAAAGTGATTAATATAAACCAAGTACACTTGTCACCTTAATATGAACACTATTGTATAAGCTTTTGTGAACTTTATATATAACAATGAAAGTTCAAACATTACATACCTTACTACTGCAAACATGTTGTTTGTAATTGTTACTAAAATTGTGATTCCAGTGAACTGAATATTATTCATTTTTATAGTAGTCTTATAAAAGTTTGTCCTATTGTAACCACACCCACAAGTCTTATCCCTTTCCTTTTATCCTTTTATCTATTGCACATGTACCCATTGAGTTATGTCCTATAAAAGAAATTATCTACTGTGTCTAAAATTTTATTCCAATTAGTGAATTATTGTGTGTACATTCGTTAACAATCTGGAATTATGCATGACATCATTGACATGGTGTCATGGTGGTATGTATAGAAAGTCATCCTATTGTATTGGATTTCTTTTCTAAACATCTAGCACTCCAATTTTTTCATGTTTTAAGTGGATTTGCAAGATTTACTGAATAGAACGAACCATTTCTCTCTAGCTTATTCTTAGCCTGAGATAGATTACTAACTCAGTAGTTAGCTAGGACAGAGTATAATTTGCGAGTTAATTTCAGTATAATAATATATACATGTCATAGAGTAAAGGAATGGAATTAGAAACTAGTTCTCACGTGAAAGTTGACTTTTTAGATCCATTTTGCTTAATTTATTTGTCACATGTAACACATCAGACAGCCTTATAAGTGTTAATAGAAAAAAGATTTATTTTACTTGTTCTGTTCTTTAGCTCCAAATGGACTATTTAAGTTTTCTCAAAAAAACAAATTTTGTTATAATCTAAATTTCTAGCAAAATGGCTGTGGCTAATCATCATGACATCGCACCCACTTAAGCAATTTTCTAACACGAGGTTATAGGATCTTGATTTTAACTATATCATCGAATTACTGGCAAAGATAATTTTCTAATCTCAAGAATATCAATGTTATATACCTGAGTATGATGTTTAATGAGAGTCATAAGTTATCAAAAGTACAATAATGTGCTAAACCAAACCTAACATTATTTACTCTATGACACATAGTGATGTCATCATAAGACATGTTGTACATCATCAGTCAAGTTACACCAAGAAGCACCTTAGACACTACTACCACATGCCTGATAATTATCATTAAAAAAACAACTTTCATTTGTTTTGATCTTTTACTTCAAACAAACAAGTTAAGTTTCTCAAAGTTATGATTGTTTATTATTAGTTGATTGTACTAACATTTCATGTTTTTGGCTAATTGTCACAATATTACACACACAGACTTTGTAAAGAATTATGAATATTCATAACTGTTTATGAAGTCAGTGGATGTAATGTTGTAATATAACCAAGCCACTTGGCTATGGAATGGTAAGCTATTTTATCTGTTTTATACAGACCATTGTCTTTGTCAGAATATGTCTAAACATTAGTCAAACTAGTAATTTGGAGATGACACATGTTAGTAGTTCATGTTATTTTTGTCAGTGATGTCAGTAAATTTTGTCACACCCTAATCACCAACTAATGAAATGTAGAAATTTTAGGTACAGTTGAAATGTCATAATTGAAGATATTATTGACAGAAGCTATTGTAAATTCATTTGTACAAATCCTTATCCTTAGAAACAGCCTTCACAAGGTTTCAATAGTCAAGATACATTTGTAGAAGGAGAGTCTGTTTAACATATGTTGTATGCAAATTGAATTGCATTGACAATTGTCACACCCTCACATAATTAATTAGCTTAACATTTATGCAAACCATCATGCTTTGCATGCTGTGTACTTTAAATGACTAATTGTGATAATATTATGATCATGTATGCCTCTTAATACCCATGTTAAAGCTTTAAGCATCAATTTTTATTTGACCACATTATTTAATTACCAGTCCACTTTGTGGAAACTGATTTGACTCATAATTGTTTTTTTTGTTAGTTTCACAGTTATATAGAAATAAAATTTTTAAATCTGTCTTTTACACCTTGTTTTGTAGTAATTTAACTATTCTTTTTAGACAATCCAGAATATTCAGTTGCAGTCAGTCCAGAAGATCTAGTTGTAGTAGACAAAATAGGTTAGTGCTACTGTAATGAATTATTAAGTTGTACTCTTATGATATTTTTAGTATTATAGTATAAACCATGGTATATAAGCCCAATTCTATGTGGAGTTCATTGAATATGGACTACAGAGTGGACTGACTTTAGACAATATTATACTAATCCTACAAGTTGTCTTGTGCATGTTGTACTTGTATTAACTATAAAATTATAAAACAATTCAGCACTCTTTGTTGTTATAGTGCAATAATATAGCAACTTTTTTTGAATATTTTTCTAACAGCTTTTTTGCAAATTTATGAATTTGCTTATCTCAATAGTAATCAAAGTGGACTTTGAATCATTTAATAAACAATAATGAGAGAGTTGCTGGTTGTAAAGTTATCACTATCTCAAGTTCTACTACTGACTATTAGCTTACTATAGCTCTTCTTTCAGCAGTGGCATGGTATTCATGATATTGCTTTTGTGTAGTACACAAGCAAGCCAAGGAGTCCTAAGATATATTTATTTCATAACAATTTATTGATTGCATGAAGTCTTGGTATATAATCATAGACAAATCTCTAGTTTTAATATGATAACTTGTTAGGATACTTATTATACTGTATTATACCATGTAATAATCCACATACATGTATGTAGAATAAAAAAGGGATGGGATCTGTTTATACAAACTTCCCTTCACCTTGTGTCGTACTAATATCTTGGACATAATGATCCCTCCCACATGTTATGTTACTAATACATTAGAGTTGTGTAA
This sequence comes from Xestospongia muta, assembly GCA_963693285.1. NCBI lineage: Eukaryota > Metazoa > Porifera > Demospongiae > Haplosclerida > Petrosiidae > Xestospongia > Xestospongia muta. The sequence continues at coordinate 3,891,282 of OY848920.1, read as the reverse complement.
TAGATACATGTTGTCCAAAATATATAATATTAATTAGGTTTTAGTATTGTATGGAAAGAACTGACTTTTTCTTTGCTAGATGGCAATGATGTGTTACTGGACAAAGCTATGAAGAAAGGTTTTGTAACTGCTGAATTCTCCAAGTTTTTAATATCTGGTGCACCTGGAACTGGTAAATCATCTTTTCTAAAGCTACTATATAATGATGAACCATGTGATAATGACAATGTACATAACAGTACTAATGTAGTTGCCCCACGTCCAGCACATATTGTAACTGCCATCACAGGAGACGATCATAATTTGTTATGGATGAAGGTGGATCCAGACAAAGTGAAGGAAATAATTGCTGGAAATATTAAAAACAACATGGAAATATCTCCAGAGTTAGAAAGTCAACAATCTCCAGAGTTAAGAAGTCAACAATCTTTAGAAATAGGAAGTCAACAATCAATTGAACACCCAGTAACAACTGAGTCACACCAGGCAGTAGAAAACATAGACACAAATAAATCTGAACAAACCACCACAACAGAAGATGTAACAAAGTCTGATGTATCTCAAGAAATTATTAACCTTTTACCTCATGTGCAGAACTCAAAAGAGCTTTATAAAGCTCATTGGATATATGGTGTTGATACTGGAGGTCAGGCTGCTTTTCTAGATATTGCTCCGATTTTGTTACGATATCACTCTGTTAATATTCTTACACATAAGCTAGATGAACAACTTTACGAAAAAGCTAAGTTCTTCTTTTCTATCAAAGGAGTTAAACTTGCAGAGCCAACTAATAAGCAGATAACAAATCTAGAACTTCTCCAAGCTTCATTTCACTCACTAACATCATATAATTGTCCTAAATTTACTCAAGTTTTAGAATATTCAATTGAGAATGAAAGTGAGAATGATGAAGAGAATGTTAAAAAGCCACATTGCATAGTACTAGGGACATTTTATGATAAACTACTGGAACCTGGTTTCTCTGGTGAGTTACTAGTATACAAAAATTCTATTCTTATGAAAGTGCTAGAACAATTAAAACTACATGTTCAAGTAATTCGATATCGTGCCGCAGAAAATCAAATTATTTTTCCTGTGAATGCTGTTGCCAGCAGTGATGAAGAAGTAAAAAAATTAGCTAATGAGATACGTTGTCAAATATGTAGATTTTCTTTAAAAGTTAAAATTCCGATTCGATGGTTCTTGTTTCAGCTAGAATTAGACCAGAAGTTTTGTCAATCTAATGTCTTAGTTGTATCCAAATTAAAATGCTTGGATATTGGAAAGACCTTATATATGGAACCAGAAGAAGTTGAAAAAGCATTAATGTATTACCATGATATGACTATCTTCCTGTACTTTCCTAAAATCTTGTCTAATGTAGTGTTTCTTCATCCACAAATACTATTCGATATTCTCTCTGTTTTGATCAGTATCTCATTTGCTGAAACATTTGATATTTTAAAAGGTCATAATATTTTTATCGATGAAGAACATTTTGTAGAGCTCAAAGGAGAAGGATCTTTTAGTAAAAAGCTATTAACTCCACGTTTATTTGATAAATTTTCTTCTGACTTTTCAGCAGACAATTTTCTCATTTTAATGACAAAGTTGTTTATTATGGCTCCTTTACCTGAGAAAGGAAAATACTTTCTACCAACTGTTCTTCCTACTACATCTTCCATTGACTATAAGTCTATACCATCTTCTTTTAAGAAACATACTGAACCTCTAATTTTGTCATGGGGTATGAAGCCTTTTCCTCGCGGAATTTTTCCTGCATTAGTTACCAACCTTCTAAATTGTAAAGATCAGATGACCTTTAAACTTAAACATCCTACCCCTACCACACCTCGTTATCGTAATATCATTACTTTAGAAGCTAATCATGGTGATGTTCTTTTAATTGATGGAAAATCATGGTTGGCAATCTACTATACTGACTCTAGAAAAAGATGTTATTCTTTACGTAATACTGTCCGTGCAGCAATTATTGAGGTCATTGGCAATTTCCAATATACAGTTACTGTATACAGTCTTGAAGATTACTTTTATTGTACAATACCAGATTGCCCCAATAAATCATCAGAACATTTTTGTCGTTTAAATGATGATAAATTAACACTCACCTGTCAAGATAGCTCTGAAACAACTGACACTGATAAGTCATGTCAGCTACCTTGGTTTGGAGGTAAGGTTTTGTTAGGAAGATAAGTACTAGAGACTGCTCGCATTATATTGATTTGACTTACCATAACGTCGACTTTTTTGCTCAATAAGGTGTTATAATTATTCCAATACTACTTGCAGTTAATGTAGTACAAGTCTACAGTCAAGATGTGTGACTGTTTTTTTTTAAATTTACAAGTAAAGTATGGTCAATAGAACATTAAAATATAATTAAGCAGTAAAGATATTTACAAGCTTGAGGTAAATGTGAATAGACTTTATTTAGTGTAAAGTAAATAGATTTGAATTACCTCCTGCATCAAAAGTAAAATATTATATAAGTTTCTTCTTAATACATTGGCCACAATGATATATTTCAAATTCATATTTTTGTTTTGTTCAGATTCATCAAACCAGGCTATTCCACATGATGGTAAGTTAATAAATATTATAGTGACAACTGCTAGTTTCAACTGCCTACCACATGTGTGTGGCAACTAGTCCTAAATTGTTTTGGTTCATATACTAACTGCATACAATATAACATTCTATAAGCTTTTGTTATACCTACCAAATATTGCAATACAAATGTAATGCATGTATAACACTGAACAATAAAAGTTTTGGTAAATGTTTCATTATATTGCTGTATGGTTTTTGGGTTGAAGACAGTGACTTGAGTAACTCATAATATTACTGACTCTGAAGTATGATTATCTATTTTTTACTCCTTTCAGATAAAATGTACAAAGAGTTTACTGTAGAGATAATGGCAAATGCACAGAATGGTCCTAATCCTAAAAGTGGTCTTGCCATCATATTTGGTGTGGTGAATAAGATGGGACCACAGGGAACTGATTTAGATATTAAAAACATCAAAACAACTTTCGATGGTCTCAACTTTGCCACTTGGGTAATTAAAAATCCGACACCTACAATAATGAAGAAAGCAGTGAAGATTGTATCAGAATATCTTTATTTCTCAATTAAATTGAAGTGGTTGGTGTTTTATTATGCAGGTCATGGTGGAAGTATAGACAAGAAGGGATACTTTGTTTTACCATGTGACAATGACAAACATGAGAAATTTTCTATTGATGAAGAAATCATTAATCAATTTCAACCTATCAATCCAAATTGTCATCTTGAAGATCGTAAACGTTTGTTTCTCTTCGACTGTTGTTTAAAGAAAGATACAACTGAAACATTACCTACAACAGCTCCACCTCCCTTAAATCCATATCTACCTTGTTACCAACCACCTAATGATTACACTATAGTTGCACATGCTACATATTACAGAGGAGTTGCTCAGGGTGATTTTTCAAAGGGAGGTGCTTGGACAATTAAATTGTGTGATAATATAAAGGAATACGCTAAAACTATGACAGTCAATGAAATACTTAACAAGACAAGACAAGATGTCATAGATATGACACCATACAAAGTCCAAGCCCCTTTTCAATTAATAAATTGTGGAGATGACTACCTCATTTCAGGTATGTTACCTGTAAGAATGAGTTTAAAGTCAATTTTTATCTTATTCTATTATGAGATATACAGTGCTAAGTATTCTCACTAACTGTAATACATCCTGGAATTGTTAATAAATGAACCCAGTGTACCTGTGTCACTGGATACTTAGTATATCCCAAGATGGTGAGATTCAGTAGTCCAGTATATACCTATGTTCACTGAAGAATATATTTTGGAGTCCATCATGTCATATATATATATCCCTTAATATTAAGTATTCAAGAATATGCATGAATTCTCACCATTGTCAATAGAGAAATGTTTAGTATATGAGTAACTCTACCAGGACCATTACTGATAATTCCACGACAAATACTTCTTTTTGTTTATCATACTTCCTTGTTAATAATTCTAGGACAGCATGTGAAGGTTTTCAAGTTGTTTTAGTGATTTTTCTACCTAACCACAAAACATTGTAACTTTACTATGTTAATATAAATTATTAATCAATATACTAGTGGCTTATTATCACAACAATGATCACAACATTACACCCACTGATTTAATAAAAAGTGATTAATATGAACCATGCAAATACACTTGTCACCTTAATATGAACACTATTGTATAAATTTTTGTGAACTTTATATATAATAATAAAAGTTCAAACATTACATACCTTACTACTGGAAACATGTTGTTTGTAATTGTTATTGAAATTATGATTCCACTCAACTGTACATGTGTCCATTTTTATGGCAGCCATATAAATTTATGTCCTATTATAACCACACCCACAGATCGTATCCCTTTCCTTTACTCTATTATCTATTGTACATGTACACAGAGTTATGTACTTGTACTTGTTAAACTGGACAATAGGAACTGACTATATTCAGGCTACTACTAAAGGACTGAATTTGAAATTTAAAATATTTATAATTTATGGCCACCAAGAGTGTCTAACACATTATAGCATGTTTTAACTCATAGTCACAATAATAGCAAGAGCCCTTAACCTGACTAAGGAGAAAGAGTGTGTAAAACTAATTCTAAAGCATTAGATAATCCTGTTTATGATCATATTTGGAAGCTTACCAATTATGAATGTGGATAACAATGCTATGAATATAGTTAAATATTTCTTTTATGTAGTCATTTACAAAAAAATGTCCTAAAAGAAATAGCTATGTGAATTGGATCAATATAGGACCAGTTGGCACTTACAAACAATATTATTTATATACATTATTTCAGGAAAGAAACAGAAGGGACTGAGATCAGAAGACCTGCATCCTGTTCAATCAGAGTCTGAAGACATACCTCTTAGTAAACGAAGATCTCATTATGTATCATCTGATAGTGATTTAGAATCATATGATGTTTCAAAAGGACGTGGTAAGGAACCAGCTAGTGGAAAACTTTACAAAAAGAAAGGAATATCTCACAAAATTACTCATTCATTACCTAAAAGAATACCACAGGAATATAAAGGTATAGTTTGTTTTACTGACATGTAATGAAGATACTTTACTGATTCATTGTCATGTTAGACAGGGAAGAGAGAAATAGTGGTAGACAATAGTTATAATCAATTTCTGTGTATACTGTATTAACTTGATCATTGTATAACATGTTAATGATATTTTTATCTCTGTTAAAACTATAATATTTAACTTTTAAAACAAATTCATAGTATTGATAATTTATATTAACTAGTTTACTGTGATAAATTAGGAATTTAGTTTCACATGTTGTTTGTTTTATATAGATTATAAACAAACCAAACAAATGGAGGAACTGCCACCATCAAAAAGGGAATATACTGCTTCTTCAAGTCAGTAATTGAATTTACTTATATTAGACATGATTTGAACTAGATGTATTTCATATCAAAGCAATCTTAGATGGTAGTACATTTGACATATAATATATTGCTTTCAATCTTAGTTATAACAATGATACAGGATTTTTAAACACTAGATTTAAGTATTGTCAAGGCCTATAACATAATATTTGAACTACTTAGCATATAGCACATAATAGCATGTGTCAACACACAAATAACTAACAGCAGGAGCTCTTCCTTACTAAGGAGGAAGAGTTTGCAAATTCCATTCTAACACTGGTACAGCGTTAAAAATATTTTGTGATCATATTTTGAAATCTTAACCATTATTATTAATATGATGAAGTAGACAGTTAATTTATACATTCCTGCATTAAAGTATCCTAAACAGTGACTGAGAATGTACTTTCTAATATAAGTTTTACAAAGATTGTTAGGTATACAAGCTAATGTACATTGTACAACTAAGAAGAAAAAAATACTGATGTTATGTTGACTTCTAACTACTGTAACAGTAAGGTTTCTTCAATTGATTACAGGAGAGAAAAAAAAGAGGCTGAGATTAAATTTATCAGAGTCTGATGAAGATATACCTCCTAGGAAGCAAAAGTCTCATACCTTATCATCTGACAGTGATGTAGAGTCATATGACACTTCAAGTAGATGTGGTAAAGAACCATCTAGTGGGAGACCTTTTAAGAAAAAAGGAATGCCTCACGAAAAGATATTTTCATTATCTAAAAGAATACCACATAAACAAAAAGGTATAGTCTGATTTAGTGACATGTAATAAAGATATTCACTGATTTATTGTCATGTTAGACAAGGAAGAGAGAAATAGTGGTAGACAATAGTTATAATAAATTTCTATGTGCATTGTATTAACTTGATTGTTGTATAACATGTTAACAATGTGTATAACACTGTTAGAAGTACAACTTACTTTTAACTTTTAATGCAAATCATAGTATTAATAATTTTTATTAATTAGTTTAATGTTATCTAGCAGGAATTTAGTTTACATTGTTGTTCTTTTTATATAGGTCATAAACGATCCACCCAGATGGACGAAATGCCATCATCAAAAACGAAATCTACTACTACTACTTTAAGTCAGCAATTAATAAAGCCAACTTAAGATACTAATAAATGTGTCATTTCATATATTGCTTTAAACAAGTATTATCATAGCCAATAACATAACTTTAAGACTGTCTAACACATTATAACATGTTTTAACTCATAGTCACAATAATAGCAAGAGCCCTTAACCTGACTAAGGAGAAAGAGTGTATAAAACTAATTCTAAAGCATTAGATAATCCTGTTTATGATCATATTTGGAAGCTTACCAATTATGAATGTGGATAACAATGCTATGAATATAGTTAAATATTTCTTTTATGTAGTCATTTACAAAAAAATGTCCTAAAAGAAATAGCTATGTGAATTGGATCAATATAGGACCAGTTGGCACTTACAAACAATATTATTTATATACATTATTTCAGGAAAGAAACAGAAGGGACTGAGATCAGAAGACCTGCATCCTGTTCAATCAGAGTCTGAAGACATACCTCTTAGTAAACGAAGATCTCATTATGTATCATCTGATAGTGATTTAGAATCATATGATGTTTCAAAAGGACGTGGTAAGGAACCAGCTAGTGGAAAACTTTACAAAAAGAAAGGAATATCTCACAAAATTACTCATTCATTACCTAAAAGAATACCACAGGAATATAAAGGTATAGTTTGTTTTACTGACATGTAATGAAGATACTTTACTGATTCATTGTCATGTTAGACAGGGAAGAGAGAAATAGTGGTAGACAATAGTTATAATCAATTTCTGTGTATACTGTATTAACTTGATCATTGTATAACATGTTAATGATATTTTTATCTCTGTTAAATCTATAATATTTATCTTTTAAAACAAATTATAGTATTGATAATTTATATTAACTAGTTTACTGTGATACATTAGTTTCTCACATTGTTTGTTTTATATAGATTATAAACAAACAAACCAAACAAAGGAACTGCCACCATCAAAAAGGGAATATACTGCTTCTTCAAGTCAGTAATTGAATTTAATAATATTAGACATGATTTGAACCAGATGTATTTCATATCAAAGCCAATCTTAGATGGTAGTACATGTGACTTAATATATTGCTTTCAATCTCAGTTATAACAATGATACAGGATTTTTAAACACTACATCTAAGTATTGTCAAGGCTTATAACATAATGTTTGGACTACATAGCACATGTCAACTCAGAAATAACTAACAGCAGGGAGCCCTTAGCCTCACTAAAGAGGAAGAGTTTGCAAATTCCATTCTTACACTGGTACAGCATTAAAAATAGCTTGTGATCATATTTTGAAATCTTAACCATTATTATTATGATGAAGTAGACAATTAATTTATACATGCCTGCATTAAAGTATCCTAAACAGTGACTGAGAATGTACTTCCTAATATAAGCTTTACAAAGATTGTCAGGTATACAAGCTAATGTACATTGTACAACTAAGAAGAAAAAAATACTGATGTTATGTTGACTTCTAACTACTGTAACAGTAAGGTTTCTTCAATTGATTATAGGAGAGAAAAAAAAGAAGCTGAGATTAAATTTATCAGAGTCTGATGAAGATATACCTCACAGGAAGCAAAAATCTCATACCTTATCATCTGACAGTGATGTAGAGTCATATGACACTTCAAGTAGATGTGGTAAAGAACCATCTAGTGGGAGACCTTTTAAGAAAAAAGGAATGCCTCACAAAAAGATACCTTCATTACCTAAAAGAATACCACATAAACAAAAAGGTATAGTCTGATTTAGTGACATGTAATAAAGATACTTTACTAATTTAATTGTCATGTTAGGTAGGCAAAAGAGAGACATTGGTAGACAAAAGTTATAATCAATTACTATGTACACTGTATTGAATAACTCTCTTGTTGTATAACATGTTAACAATGTGTATAACTCTGTTATTACAAGTACAGGTTTCTTTTAACTTCTAACGCAAATCATAATATTGATAATTTTTATTAACTAGTGTAATTTTATCTATCAGGAATTTAGTTTACGATGTTGTTCTTTTCATATAGGTCATAAATGACCCACCCGGATGGAGGAAATGCCATCATCAAAAAGGAAATCTACTACTACTATTACTACTACTTCAAGTCAGCAATTAATAAAGTCAACTTAAGATAATAACAAATGTGCCATTTCATATATTGTTCAAATCAACTATTATAATACCCAAAAACATAACTTTAGGATTGCCTAAATGATAGCATGTTTCCACTCATAAATAAGTGTAACAGGAGTCCTTATCCTCACTAAGGAGGAAGAATATGTGAATCCAATTCTAAAGCATTAGAAAAACCTGCTAAGGATCGAAGCTTACCAATTATGAATGTGATTAACTATGCTATGAATATAATTAAACATTTGTTTATATAGTCATTCACAAAAAATTGCCCAAAAAGGAATACTTGTGTGAATTGGGTCAATATAGGTCCACTTGACACTTACAATGTGCAGGCATAGGTACAGACAACTAGCAGGTACAGACAGTTTATTATTGTTTTGAGCAACATGGCTTACAATAACAAGTTCATTACTGTATATTTTTGCTTCAGTAAGTAGTAATTGTCTCACACACTATGGAGATTATTAAGTTATTGTGATATGAATATCACAAAATATAATATTATATGTAACAAACTAGTTTAACATGTGGAGTTATCCTAAGTATACACATAATTCACACAATTCTCAAACACAAGCCATAATCATTACAGAGAGCCTTAAATTCAACTTAAATATTAGGATAAGGCTTGGAGATAGGGCTTCATAATAGAAATAGTAATAAATAAATCAAACTTATTATTGGCTTTTCTTCTATATGAATTATTTTGATGACATAGTACATGTATGCACTTTGTATGTTCACGAGTGTACACTCCTTTACATAATAAAGTTGACAGCTGATATTAAAGAGATTGATAATAAAAAAATTCAATCACTTACTCAACATGAGTATCCTTAACTTTATACTGGCTATGTTTAGTACATGTATGTTCCTCAATACCAAGTATAACTGGTACATCTTGATACATAGTGCTAAGTATTCATACTAACCGTAGTACATCTTAGAATGGTCAATTCACGAGTCCAGGACATATGTATCCCTAAACACTAGTATCACTAGATACTTAATACATCCTGGGATGGTGAGTGTCAGGAGCCCAGTGCATTCCTATGTATCCCTTAATACTATGTTCTTGATACTTACTACATCCTGGGATGGTCCTAAATAGTCCAGTACATGCGTTTGTGTCTATTAATAGCAAGTATCCCTTGATACTTGTTACATCCTGGGATGGTTTCTTCAGGGATTTATTTTGGAGCACAGTGCATATATATCTCTTAATACTGAGTAGTCTTGGGTATGGATTCTTACATTATCACTAGAGAAAAGTTGAGAAACCAATTCTCATGTAAAAGGTGACTTTTTGGAACCATTTTTCTTAATTTAATTGTCTGTCGAAAAAAAAAGGTTTAGTTTTACTTGTTCTTGTCTGATCTTTTGAGTTGAGAAGTGCAACCCAGACATGTAAATGACTTTGTGATTTTACATGCTATCCACATGGGACTTGTACCAATCAATTCAGCTTGCAAACGCGCATTTTATATATGAAATTATGCTATCTAGTGCTACACAAAAGTAGCAAACTATAAAACTCCATTCACTTTCAATGGCATACCTTCATACTTCAAATTTTGCACTTTCGAGGATTTAACAAATAATACGAACAAATAATGAATAAAATAGGCGAGGAAATACCTCATCCTATATCCATGCATAAAACACCTTTTTTAATAAGGGGCGCTTCTCAACTTGGACATAGTATAATTATCATGACATTATACTCACTTAATATTATTAATGGTTATAGATATCAACCAAGCAATTTCCTATCATGAAGGTACAGGATCTTGATTTAAATCATATCAAATTACAGCTAATGGTATGGATGGTAGTTTATAGAGTCATAATTATCATGATTATCTATTACTGACTTATTTTCTTATCGGCTACTTATCTTCTGACAATTGAATGGACTTGACACATAATGTTAATGATGTTAGTACCAAGAATTTTTAAGTAAATGCACCAGACTCCCTTTTTGCTCAAGGAACACATCAGTTTGAGGATTAGACTAGCTATCACTTGCGAGTTATACTTAAAATGTAATGAACATGTATATACTATACACAAGGGTTGGGCCTGTTTATATAAACTTGCTTTCACCTTGTGTCATGCTACTATCTTAGACATAATGATCCCTCCCTCATATTATGTTACTTATATATTAGAGTTGTGTAATACATACATGTATACAGCATGTTGTTCGAAATATGTAATGTTAGTTATGTTTTAGTGTTGTATAGAAAGAACTAACAGTAGTGTTAATTTTCACAATTTTGGCATATGGACTAGTCTATATAAACTTGTAATTAGTATATCCAAACTTTAGATCATTATTAATCAATTGTAATCTTGACACTGAAATATCTAATTCAGGTAATTTAATTTCTATATAATATGTCTATACATTTTGTTAACTGTTACACTGGACATTTGCTATAGTATTATAATTATAGCTTCTTCCCAGGACTAACTGATATTTTTATAATATCATAATAAACAATGTGAGTAATAACAAAGGTCCTATAAGACTATTAGTCTTAGAATAGAAACAAATGTTCATGTGAGAGGTTGTATATTACTTAATTTACTTAACATGCCAGGCGGTCCTATAATACTTTTTTAAACAATCAATTTTCTTTCAGATCATTACAGTACCTGTATATTATATACATTATATAATCTTTTGTGAACGTAGCTCTATAATTATATATATGATTTCATACTTTACAGCATCAAAACCAGAGAAACATATATTGCTGAAGCTACTGTCTTCAGTCAACAGTAAATGGCAAGGAATAGGAGATTTACTTGGAGTTGATTCTAACACTATTGAGGCATTGTCCACATCTACCTTTTCTGACCAAATTAAGTTGTCCAAAGTGCTACAGAGCTGGTTAGACAATGAGCCAACACCAGTAACATGGGACAACATCATCAAAGTTTTAGAGGGACCACTGGAAGAGAAACCACTAGTAGATGAAATCCAACAGTTCCTTAAACCAAGTATGTGATATATATTTTTCTTGTATCTATTGTTACTGTATTATCTGTACATGATGAATTTTGCAACCCTCAATGCTAATAAAGTTTTAGTCATTTATTATTTTTAAAAAATTAAATCCCATGTTCTCTTTTCAGTAAGTATCTGTCTCACACATTATGGAAGTTTTTAATAATTGCGATGTAAGCAATCACAAACCATAATAACATATGTGAGGTGGTAGTAGTAGCAGTCTTACATGTGTAACATGTCAAGTGTCCCTGATTGTTCTTGTTTAGCCTGAGTATATAACTGTCATAACTAATAAGCACATTCCAACAACAAGCAACAGTCACTGTAGACAGCCTTAATGTCAAAAATTTAATAACAGTTTTAACTTTAAGATGAGGCTTACAGATGTAGGACTTTCTAATAAAAGTGGTGATAGATAAGTTTAATTTTGATATTTTTTTTGTCTGAATTATTTTTCATAGTAAATACATTTATACACTTTGTTTTTACATGGTTGACACTCCTTTACATTTTAAAGGTGATACCTGGTATCTAATAGAACAATCAATAAAATAAATCATGGACTTTGCACTTTACACTTCAGAGTATATATTTGGACTTATAGCAATATCTTAGTCAGATACATGTAACTCATCTTTTATTTTAGTTGTCCCTTTTCTTTGAAAGTTCCACACTGACTTGGTTAGCTCCAATAAAGCTTGCTGTATAATTTTGTTGCTAAGTTGACTGTAGTTCCTAAGCAATTGGGAACTACTGACAATGTATAAAGATTTAAAGATTTAAAGTCTGTTAGCCTATAATAAGTCCTTGTCTAATCCATCATAGTGACTATTCTTGAAGCTATAATTTTTTATAGTTTCTCAAGTCTTAGACTCTGACCGATGTTTAATTGATATTGTACATTGCATGAGCTATATAAGTAGGTGAGGCTAATCATGTCACTAACCTTGTGTACACGTATATGTTATCCTTTGTTCTTTTAATTTGATATACTATTAGGAACAGGAGGCATGACGCACCACAGTGAAACTGAAGATCTTGATTTAGAAAAGTTCCAACTAGCGGAACAACCAACTCAAGGTATTTTGAGTGATCTTACGTAATATATGTTGTTGTCATTAAAATGTCACTGTCATATATTGTATAATTACTTTTCACAGATTTATTTAAAGGAATGATGATAGTGGGAGAGAGCTATTCCAAATATAGTGCTGCTAAAGATAAACAGTTATCAGTTGAAGAATGTGGGCTAAACATTTTCATACCTGCGCAAGTTATCACACCAGTAGATACTTCATACGAAATTATTGCTAATGGATTGTTTGGTGGCAAATTTGAATTTCCTGAAAATAGTCTACTTGTTAGTGGGGTGTGTTACATATCAATATCTTCTTCATCTCAACTCAATAAACCAATTACAGTTCAACTAGACCATTGTGTTAATATTAATGATGAGAAACAGGCAAAATATCTCTGTTTTGTTCTTGCTAAATCTGGTCCACCCTTCAAGTTTGAATACCTACCAGGAGGATCATTTGTCCTGGTTCACAATATGGCACTATACATCTCAAAGAATTTTCAAAACTAGCTATAGTACTTTGTGCTGCAATTGGTGGTGCCATGTTTGGTGTAGGAGGAGTAGTTCTAGGAGGTGCAGTTGGTAGTGCCATTGAATATTATTATGGAAATAGTAAGTATATACTGATCAGTTATACATGTATGGAATAAAATGTTTAGAACAAGGATGCTAAGTCAGCAGTTGTATGCTTTGTGTTGTAAGGCATAATAATTTTGAATTAAAATCCACAATATAATTTATACAGATACTGATCTTCCTAACTGCAACTATCGAGCTTATTTATTCTACAAAGTAACAAATTTGGAAACATGGAAGATGCGATTCACAGTTGTTCAAGATACCATATATTCTTATGCAGTAAATGTTTATCACTAAGTTTTTAAGTAATTATCAATATTTCTTATATAGGTAATTCGAAAATGGAAGTCTGAGTTTGGTAGTGAAGAATTAAATTTTCCATTTCATTTTGTTATTGATGGACCTTCATCAACCAAACAAGATAGAGCAACCACTAGAGAAATTGATACAGAAAATACATTGCAGTTATTAGGATTTCCTGATAATCCAGTTAATGGATGGAAAATAACGCCGCTACGTACACCACCAGTAGTAAGTGATATGTGTGTTCATACTTACTACATACACAGCAATAGTTATCTGTGAGTGTGTATATGTGTGTGTCTGTGTTTGTATGTGTGCGTGCTGGTGTGACATGTAGATGAAAAAAATAAAAATAAACTACATATATGTTATCGTTTTTGTACTTTACTTACTCTGATATAGATTAACAGGAAAGATGCTGATAAGTTCATTCAATCATTGTTTTTTGATCCTCCTAACATTCCTGTACAAATATCTGCTAATCCTACAATGAGTGACTTCAGTAATAATCTTGAATACCCTATAACAATTGAAGGTATTGAAGTTAGTGATAGTCAAACATCAGTCATCGATAGACCTAAATTTGTTATTACTAGATCACTGACCAGTAATTCACAAAGTGAGTAGTGAGTGTTAGTCTAATACACCTGTCATTATAATATCCTAATTATAACCATACTATGAGGATTTCTAATAATTTCGTTAATAATTATTATTTTTAACTAATGATTACCAAGTACCAAACCATAAACTAATTTATTGTGATTGTTAAGACTCTCAATCTAAACCAGAATACATATATTATGTACATATACCTTCTGTAAATCCAGTAATGTTTGTGTTATATAAGTTTTTTAGTTCATTATATGACTTATAATATTCACAAACCACAAAAAGAGCTCATCTAAGTTTTAGAAATGAATTTTGTTCCAATTTATTATGCCTGCACTCAGTAATACAATCATCAATATTCAGGAATGCATTAATAGATGTATAAAAAATGTTAGGGAGTGTAAGAAGAAGAGTAACAGACAAAGAAATATTCTAACTTGTCAGATTTGTCAAAGAAGTATAACTTAAGTTTAGGAACTTTGTTACTTTCTTCTGTCTGGTATGTGACATTATGATATCGTATTAACATCATAGCAAATGAAATCAAGTCAAGGACAGTCAACAAGCTTGTTTTTTAAGATAATGTTGTGTTAATACCAGTTACTTCTCTCGTTATAGAGAGTTGTCAGCTACATAACATATAATCTGAATTTTATAGCTACCTCCCACTCATATTTTAGTCTAGTATTTTTTATAGTTTTTAAAAGAGAATGGACCCTTGCATGATATATACCTCTCTATAAAACACATAAGCTCCACCTTTCTTTGTTTTGGAACCAACCATACCTTTAGATCTTGCTAAAAATAAATCCAAACCTATAAACTCTCAGTGTTATTCATTACATCATGGCCTGATTTATCTGATATTATGAACTGTCTGTAAAATTGTTGTCTGGTGTTATGATAAATAGTTTTAATGGCTTCCTTTTTTCATCTGTTGTTATTTAAAATAAATTAGGAATGTAGTGGCTATTTGTAAGGTACAGGAAGTGCATACTCCAATATAAAATTAATACTGTTAGATTCTAATCATTGATGTATGGACTTCATGTTGATGTACACCATCAACTATGAATATTGTGTTTATGTTTGTTATTTGAATTATTATTGGCTGTTTTTGAATAGTCTGACTTGAATTTATCTATACATGTGTTACTTACCAATAATATGATTACACTTGTTTTATTGTTTAACAAAGTAAACATCATATTGTTATATCAATACTAAATTGTGTATTTTCTATTTCATATTAGATAATATAGCTGAAGGAGGTATACATGTATCTACTATACCAGATGAACTCTTGGATCAACAACCTACAACTGAAGAATTAATTTCACATGCTAGAACAGCAGAGTGGAATCAGTTGGGTGTGAAACTAGGACTGGACAGAGTGGATCTAGCTGAGTGTCATGACTGTACCAGTATGTATCAGTTATGGATTAAGGAGAAAGCAGGAAGAGCAACAAGAAGAAATTTATTAGATGCTTTAAGAGCTATTAGACAGAATAAAGTAGCCATGATTTATGAAGATTATTTAAAAACAATGGTAAGTTACATTGTGTATATGTATACATAATTAATAGAGTAGATCCCTTAGCTAAGAAATAGTTCCCTATCATTGGCCCTATACATTAGTATACTGATATGTATATTATTTATACACTTGTGGTTTTATAACAGTATAGACTATATAAATAACTTATGACCACAAGTTAATATTACAAACTCATTTCCTCATTTTTGTAGGTGAGAAATAATGAGAGTGTTCAATCTATATAAGTGATGTTATATATATCAACAAGTACAATATAGTAAGTATATTAGTTACCTTAATACAAGTATGTACATGGTATGTGGATATGTTCATGTATACATGTAAATGATAGTTCCTTTGAACTATTGAAAATAATTGAATTATTTGTGGTCAATATTTTACATTCAAATATTGCCACTTTAGACAAGTTCCACTACATGTTTAGGACTAAGTCCATAACTACAGAAAGGTTGGAACAGTGATGAATGTAACTTCCTACACAAATAATTAAAATATCTCCCATACTAGTCATTTTAATTGGTGGATTTTCGTCTATGTTTACATCAGAGATATACGTAGTGTAAGCTTGTGTCAAAAAATAGTCATGTGACTAGTGTGGGAAAATTTACTGTTTCTATAATAGCTTTGTACTAAGAGCCTTCGTACCATCTTAGACTTTGTTCCTCACTGACCTCACATCCTACTTATTGTTGTTAAAGGTTATGTAGTACATAATTGAACCTGAACAACAAACTATAGTTTAGTAACCCAGCCATCCTCTAATTAATATCATTATATTGGTAGTTGGATTTTGTAGTTACTACACATAATTATTATCTATATCTATTAATTCCACAGATACATACCTCAATATCCTAGAAGAGAGATCCTTGTAACTGTTCTATACATATTGTTTAAACCAAGAAATGAAGCTGATTACACTACTTTAATTAACTACCTATTACTATGTACATCACTATACATCTGTAGAATAGTGTTTGGTCTTTAAAATTGTTTTGTGGTATTTAGCAAATTAAATAGTGGGCGTTACAAAATAAGGTAATAGATGCAATTGTGACGTTGTGTTCTTTAAAAGGGCTTCGGTCAGTTCTTAGACTCCAGATCACCATAACAGTACTCCAGTAATTACAACAAAGAACCAAGGATCATATCTGCCACTGTAGGTGATGATTCTGTGTGGAGAAAAGTAGACCACGAGTCTCTTAAAGCATTAGATAGTTGCTCAAGGAGTCAAACAGCGTTCGACCTCTCAAACGAAAAGATCATTAGAAGAATCAGTTGATCACGCAACAGAATAAACTTCAGACAGTGAGGACTTTGAAACATCAATTACAGCTAGTCATGAAACGGGTTACAGAATACTGTAATATGCAATTGTGTTCTCTAATTGTTTGTAATACTTTCACAACGCTTCATGCCCTCCTCACGTTATAGATATGAAATGCTTAAAATTTTCAAACATTAATCCTTGAATATAATTAATTCTGGCCTTCTTACATTGTAAATGATTGAATCATAGGGTTCAGAGTTTCATCTGAAGAGAGAGACATTTACAACGACTACAGCTTTGTTTTTTATGTCCATTTACAGAATTTTAAAATTAAGGAATCTTCAGCTAAGCAGTCAGAACAACTGCCACAACTTTTGGCCTTTTTGCTTACTAATGCTGGTATAGTGAGACTTTCATTCACACTCACAATCACTGTGTAAATTGCTAAGAATAGTATGTTATCTGACACCTATTATAACAGTAATATCAGACTGTTATAAGTACTCTTATACTAACAGTCCATATAAGGATGGTATAGTGTGGGTGCTTACACCTCATTCTGTTATAATCTTGCTTATAACAGACATATTTTAAGCAATTTGATATAAGAATATGCTTATTGCCATACCATTAATGATAACCATTATCATGAATAATACATTTATTAAGTGCACTGTATAATAGAACTTTTAATTTTGTTGTGGGTCGTATGTCTTATAACATGTCTAGCTACACAAAAGAAATGTTGAACACCAATGTTTTGGCTTGAGATTAATCTTTATCTGTTAGTTTAAAACTATAAAATGGCTATATTAACATCTCAAACATGTTCAAAATAGAAATAAAACTATGAACTTCCTAATACATAATAGCTACAATATCAAGGGGCAGTTGTATGATGCAAACAGTCCTGTAAAAAGTTCAAAGTAAAAGACCATTCAATTACATTGAAAGTGAGGCTTTTGTTTATGAAATGTACTTACAACATAGTAAAATATAACTTTCAAATGTCAAAATTGTGTTCACATACTTTTGTGTGATTACTATGTAGAAATGCCCACACTGTTATTTATACTTTTGCATGTTTGAGTTGTTTTTATTGCCATCCCTATATTTAATGAATTTTTAGATACTTGCTTGTGGTTTTCACTTGAATTATAATTTATTTAAAGTGTGTTCGCATATTATTTTCTTTATTGTAAGTGGTTGAATGATTGTACCACAGCATATGTTATACAATGGGCGATTGTTATAATTCTATTATGACTAACAATAATATATTATGCTTGAATCAGAAACAATGGTTATGTATGTATGTGTATAACAAAGGTAGAAATAGCTAATTCCTGGTAGTGTACTGTAAGGATACCTGTTTCTTGATATTTAGATGTCATCTCCTCAAGAAGTAAATGTTACTGACAAAAGCTTTAATTTGATATCACTAAGGATAGGTCTTATGATAGAATAGAATAGAACATTTGACCTGCAAACTTGTATTAATGATGTATATTGTTCTTTATTAACATAATTATAAGTCATAAAATAGCATCTCTTATAAAGAATATTTTCAAGCTCTCTGCAAACCACTACTAAACATGCCTTTTGTGTAAATTATTTATAAAAGACTTCTGCTTATGTAGTTATATATCATTATAGAAGATTATAGAAGATTATGAAGATAAACCTGCAAGCCATTTCTATATCTATATAAGTTGTATTATTATTAGCCTGATAACATGTGATCCAAAATACATATGCAATATTAGGTTTGAATGTTATGTGGAAAGAAATCAATGAATGACAGTGCAATTAATTACATTTTATTAAGTTTACATAATATTAGCAGCAACATATCTGATATCTTTTTTACCTTTATCAAAAATGAAGTCATCATACATTTATCATTATCATTGATATCTTTCCAATTTTTTTATATAGGTTCATTTCAAAGACTTTTACCTGATTTCAATCCAGACATGGAAATACCTGATTCAGGTATTTTGTTGCCATGTAATATGTTAATACTGTACAATTTGCTACATCACAAGTGTAGATTTTTATGACAGTAACTGATTATTTTATATCAAGATATATATATATAACACTTTTGGTTTAATATAAAAATAAGTCTTAAAATATTTTTTTTGATTTTTGTTGCAAACGAATATTGTGATTGTTACCCCACTACTGAAAAATGAACTGAAGAAGACCAAAACAAAACTGTTAAAATGTTTTAAAATTTAAAAAGTCTTACTCAAATTTTTAAAAAGCTTACAAATTACATAGTTAGTTATGTTTTATGCCAAAAGTATGAACTAATAAACATTAATTTACAGGTAGTTATTGATTGACCAAGCATGTGAAAAGAAATGTGCTATGTCATGCTAAATAAAGGACAGCTTAATTTTGTTAGGATAATCTTAATGACACTACTATATTTGAGCAAGAATGAATGAAAATATTGATAGACTGCTTAAAGTACTGTTTAGCTAAGTTTTAGTAAACATTTACAACTTTGTCCTTCTCTAAATTTCTCAAGTCTGTGGCCACATACTTATAATAATTATACATGTGCTTGTACATGAAACATTCTTATTAATTATTGAACTGATCATGAATGATTCATATTTATAGCGTACTGTTTGTGCCGAAATTAAACCTTACACTCATATATCTGGATATGCATTGCAATCTAGATATATGATGATACACTTAAGTTTAGATTTTGGGGTGAGGTCTAGTATTAAAATATTATAGTATAATGCTGACAATACTACTCCCACAATCATCTGAATATTTTGACACAAACAACATGCCATACATATATATTGTATCAGATACCTTTAGTCGATAAGGAAATAGCCTTAACTTTGTGTTTAGTAGTAGTGAGCCCTCCCTCATACATCTGATACACCAGAGTTTATAATACATACTTACACAAATAATTAAATAAATTTAAATAATTTCTTTAAATGTATGTAGGGATGGTAATAAAATCATCTCAATTAAACTCAAGTAGGAATGGCAGTATGGACATCCCTACATAGTGGCCACAACATCAAGGGTATAATGTTTATTTAGCATTATAACTGTAGTAAGAAGACTTTGGCAAACAGTACTATGAGAAGTCAAATTAAATCTGCTAAACACAATGAAATATAGCATCAATTTTGTGTTTAGGTACTTTGTGTAGCTACTATGTAGTGACGTCCATACTGCTATTCCTACTTAGGTTCCTTGGAGATTTTTTATCATAATCCTTACATGTAATGGATTTTAAATTGTATTTACTAGTCAGTGTTAATTTTTATTTAAATTAAAGATTAACTAAAATAATTATGTTCTGATTTTATATATCCCTACCTAGGTAGAGCTTTTACCTGATAACATAAGGTCCAAATATGTATTTAATCAATTATCATTATCATTGATATTTCTATAATGTTTTCAGGAAGGACACTCATACCTGATACCAAGTCATGCACCAAAATATCAGATCCAGGTACTTTGATTTCTTTATAATATATGTGTTATCTGTACACTAGAATTTGGTTGTATTATATCATAATTATAACCTAATTCTAATAATAATTGATAGTTTTGTATTATAATTTTATCATAGCAAACACATTGAGTAATGAAATGTTTCTCCTATAAATCTTAAAAAAATATAGTTAGCATATATATATATATATATATATATATATATATATATATTCAGTTAACACAACATTCTCAGACTGTAACACTATTATCTTACATGCATACACTGTATGACGTTTGACTAAATAGCTTCTAGTGCATTTTAATAAAATGATAGGAAGCCTTTTTTCATGATAACTTTAAAATTTGGTGGTTTCTAATGCTTTAGAATAACTATTGACTATTGTCCATTAGGAAGCTCATATCTACCTACAACTAGTGCATCGTTATCTTCATGTAGTCATCTGCGTTCTATTGCTCCAGTTCATATAAATCGTATGAATCCATCTTCTGGTTTTGCCTATATATCAAGTCTCTCAATGTCATTTGAAGACCAAAAATCTTATGCTACACAGCAAAAACAGCAACAACAACAACAACAACAACAACAACAACACCAGCAACAACAAAAACAAAAGCGACAGCAACAACAACAACAACAACAACAACAACTAATACAACAACAACAACAACAGCAACAACAACGGCAACAACCACAGCAACAACCACAACAACAACAACTACAACAACACCAACAACAAAAAGAACAAAAGCAACAACAGCAACAACAACAACAGCAACAACAACAACAGCAACAACAACAAAAACAGCAGCAACAAAAAGGAACACAACAGCAACAGCAACAACAACAAGAAATACAACAGCAAAAACAACTGCAACAACAACAACAGCAACAACAATGTCAACAACAACAACAACAGCAGCAGCAGCAAAAACAAAAGCAACAAATACAACAGGAAATACAACAACAACAACAACAACAACAACAAAAGCAAGGTGAAGCGGCACATTTTCAAGCACATGCAGCAACTCAAGACATGCAAGCTGATATAAATCAATTTATACCAAGATATTTTGCAGAATATAAATCTATACCAGTTCCATTCAAGCAATACACTGACCCTCTAATTCTGTCATGGGATATGAAACCTCTTCCTCAAGGTGTATTCACTGTATTCACTGCATTAGTTTACAACCTTCTAAGTCGTAAAGATTCACCAAAGTTTCAACTCAGAAATCCTTCAACTTTCACTCCACATAATTGTACTTTTCACACTGAGTTTGGTGACGTTCTCTTATTTGATGGAATTTACTGGATAGCAATATGCAGTACTGACCCATCTAAAAGATGCTGTGCTTTACGTGACGCTGTCCATACTGGCATCCGTGAAGTTGTTAGTATTTTTGACTATATGGCGGAATTTAAAAATCTAAAAGAATATTTTTATTGTAAAATATGCTGCAACAAATCTTTGGAACATTTCTGTCATTTAAATGATGACCAGAAAACGGTTACCTGTTGTAACAGCCATACAACTGCCTGTATCAACAAATCTCAACAACTCCTTTGGTTCTCTGTGGGAGGTGAGTTTGTATATAGCAGTCTAATATATAGTATGATTATATGATGCATAGGCACATCAAATGTGCTGTCCCTACACTATTGGCCATATTGTAAATATTGTAAAACTGATATTGAATGGGAGGTATGGTTTTTTTTGACAATTTTATGTTTTGATCCTCCAGCTGGAGATTATGGAATTTTACATTGAGGGCTATAGGAATGTATTTTAGGGAAAAACAAGTTAAGAAATCTGGAATTATGGTTTCTACTTGATAATAGCAACTGATATAATTCAGTTATGATCTCTGTTTAAGCTGTGACAATGGTTAAACAATGGCTTGTTTTTTTCCATTATTTTGCTTTGTTTTAAATTTTGAAAAAAATCTTTTGTCAAAATATGCAAAATGAAACTATTAGGCTATGTGAAAATATATTATCTGTTATTCAACAAAGTAAATAGCTACAATATATACACTTTCTGAACTAATAATAATATATTTTTAAATGTTGTCCAAACTATGAGTCATGTCATTACCATTTTAGAAAGCATTTTAGTAAAAACATTCAATGATATATCATTTCCATAACTAGCATTGTATAACTACAGTCTTGTACAGACACACCTGCAAATTATACAATCTTTTAACTCTAGTTAAGGTTTCACTTTGTAGTCAATATCTTATAAAACAATCATAAGACGATTTTTTTCAATTATAATCTTCTTATTAATTAATCCTTTACATGTAAATTATACTTGTACCAGATGATTCCTTACAAATATAACACTATCTGACACTGGTAGACTGCTAGGAAGTAAAACAAAGCACACAAAATATCCAGACAGAATATACAATCAACATAAAGTTCTTACATCAATAGCTAATCAAACTAAGCTCTAAGTTATCAGTATAAAACTAAGAATATTAATTATATACAAATTTATGACATAATAAAATATATAAGTAGTTATCAATTTGTTATTAAAGTATTGTTGAGAGAATTGAATATTAATATAATAATAACAACAAAGTGCATCATAGCAATGTTTATGATATCATATATATACTATATGATACAATAATATTCATACCATTAAGTAAATATTATGTCATTACCAGTTACATGTTTATTTTTTATAGTGTTTAATATTTTCTTATTATTATCATGATAATATCCACATCTCCTTATTTATCTTGTAGTTGCATCACTTGAACATTCTCATGAAGATTACTTGAAAACAAAAGTTAGTTAGCGCTTGTTCATAATAGTAATTTCATAAGATATTGTCCACAACAGACTCTTCATAGAGTTACATAATTTTAATATATTGAAGTATTTAGTTGTGAATTTTTTTTATTTATACAGGTAGCAAGAAATGAAGGTGTAAAACAAACTACCAGTAGTGCTATTAACTTACATGCATCAGGATGTAGTGGTAAGTATTACTATCACTATGGTTATTCATACACAACAGGCATAATTGACATAAATTGTCTAACATTGACATACACTTTGCCAATATTTCTTTCATATTTTGAAAAATGGACATGCTAGATAATATTTATGATTTTTCTATTCCCAATCTTGATACTATTTCAGACTATTTTTTAATTCTTATTACAGACCTTATTCCAGTCTTTATTCCAAACGCAACTCCTAACCCTGATCCCGACCTTACTCTTAAACAAGATGGTATGTTAAAAAAGTAATCATTTTAGTTTATTTATATACATACAGTCAACTTACAAAATGAAATATAGTGATAGCAGGCAGCCTCAATACAGCCACTTATATTAATCTTTTATTAATTCTCTTAATGGCATATTAATTTTAATGCATATAGACCTCTAACAGTGATATGTATGGCATATATATGTTTGCTTTCATTCTTTTGTATTATTATATGCAATGTTCTAGTGTCACAAATACAAGCTAACTTCTGTACATTAACAACTGATCTAATAGCAATCAATGAATTTACTTTACTCTACTGTGAGCACTACAATATTGGGTATGACCTTTAACAGTCTTTGATTTGAAGAAAACACTTTATAGTACTATGGTCTGTGTAAACAGTCCAGTCTTTAATATTACTATGGTTTACTGTATTAAAGATAATCTTTGGAAATTTTTAATCATGTTCAATTTGTTTTTATTAGATAAAAAAGTGACAGACAAAGTTAACAAATTTTTCATGAGGTCTTGGAAGAAATAACAGATAACAGAAAAAATATTAACTTTCTTTGTGAACTTAATAATTAATGTTTGAACATATTATTAGAAATATGTTTGAGTGTACAAACTAGCTATATATGATAATATAATTAAGAGACTGTGTTTTACTGTTTGTTTGTATTTTATTATTAGTACTATAATTAGACCACATGTAATAGTGGGTGGATGACTGAATTAATAGAAGTCATGCATTTGAGAGACTGTACATATACTGACATCATAGCTGTCTCTTACAATTACATTCATCATGATAGTACTATTAGATATCTTTGGAAAATATTTCAAATGTAAAGGAAATAAGAGAAAATACAAAAAAGTAAGTATAGAAATGAAATAGCCAAGCTATATGTCATTTAAAAGATGATCAAAAAACAATTGTCTGTTGTGACTGCCATACAACATTGCATATATAAATGAATCTCATCTTGTTTTCCTGTAATGTTTAATATAGACATATCAAAGGTATTTGTAGGAGGCTTCCCAACCATTTAGTTTTAGATCAATGTGTTAATGTACATTGAATACATATAAGGTGATATCCTTATAGTATAAGAATATTACATTAAATCATGAAATTAATCAATAACAAATTTTCTAAATCACAATACACCATCTATGATTACAACAAATCCCAAGCTCCTATTTTGAGATTAAACACATTAATATATTATGCAGAAAGAATACTTAGAAAATACCAATCACTTTATGATTGCTATCAAAAGAATACAACAATGATA
Source organism: Xestospongia muta (assembly GCA_963693285.1). NCBI lineage: Eukaryota > Metazoa > Porifera > Demospongiae > Haplosclerida > Petrosiidae > Xestospongia > Xestospongia muta. The sequence continues at coordinate 3,866,092 of OY848920.1, read as the reverse complement.
TCCGAGTTAAGTCTATAGCAAACAGTATAATAATATTGTAGTATTTTGAGAAGTCGAGTCCGTTAACTGGTGTTAGGAAAATGCTAAAACTATTTTTTTGATATTATGTCAGCATCATGTCATCTACAGCTATCACTTGTTTGTGTTTTTTTTGTCTTCTAATATTATCTATAATGTTATAGTCCTTTTATTCTGTAGCTATACTACCTTCATCTCTTCATCCTGCTAGTCAAGATCCAAAAACCAGTTGCAAGTCCAACAAGCTAATCCTCACATTACTCCTACTATATATATATATATTTTTTTTTTTTTTAGAGAAACACAATAAATTGCTCAATAGTCAGAGACTAGTACAAAGAGCAATGATCACATTATATAAATAAATAATGGGTAATTACTTGAATAAATGACAGAGGAAATTTCTTAAAATTATTGGACTGTTAAAGTCTTTAACAGATGGTGGAAGTAAGTTCCACAAGGCAGAAGTGTTTGGGAAGAAAGAGTACAAGGAAGAATTGGTTTGGGAAAAGGCGATTATAATGTTTAGGTGGTGAGAAAAGCGAAGGTGAGATGAGGAACTGTCTTGAAAGTTGAGAATGTTATTTGGAATAAATAAGATATTGTGAATGAATTTATACAGAAGGAGAAGTTTGGAAATTTTTCTTCTGGAAGAGAGTTTGGGAAGGGAGAGTTGATATAGTAAAGAGTGGTAATCGGAGGACCATTGTTTTGTACATAACTTGAGTGCAAAAGACTGAGCATCTTCAAGTTTCTTGATGTCCTTTAGTTGATAAGGGTCCCAAAGAGATGAACAGTAAGAGAGATGGGGGAGGATGAGGGACTGATAAAGTTTGAGTACAGCAGAAGGAGAAGAGTGAAAGTAAAAATTGCGGAAAATAAAACCAAGGAGTTTTCTGGTTTTGGAGCAGATATAATCAATATGAGGAGCCATGACAGCTGAGAGTTCAGGATAACACCCAGGTATTTGAAGGAGTAAACTCTTTCTAAGGGAGAGCCATTGAAATAAAGTATGGGAAAATTGGAGGAATTAGAGGATATTCTGGAGATAACCATGTATTTGGTCTTGGAGGGGTTAATGGTTAGGTGTTTGGAACGAAGCCAAGAGGATAGAATATCTATACTGGATTGGATTTGCGATGAGTCAGAAGTAAGTTTGTAGGGGCAAGCTAGGAGGATGTCATCAGAGTATAAAGTAATTGAGAATGATTGGGGAAGAGAGATAGAGGAGATTTCATTTATGTACAGAATGAAGAATAGTGGGCCTAGAATGGATCCTTGTGGGACTCCAGATATCACATCAGATTTGGATGAAAAAGAATTATCAATGACAACCTGTTGGGAACGATGAGTAAGATAACTCTGAATCCAGTTTACTAGGTGAGGAGGAATGTTGTAGGATAGAAGTGTGTCTAGGAGAGGTCTGTGGGGTACAGAGTCAAAGGCCTTATGTAAGTCGAAGAAGAGAGCACAGATAGAGAAGTTAGAGTCGAGTAGAGAAAACCATGAATGAGTAGTTGTGATAAGAGCAGATTCTGTAGAAAAGGATGATCTAAAGCCGAATTGGTTGTTGGACAAAATGTATGATAGATTAAACAAATACTGTAACAATAAAAAAGGCACTAAAGTGCTTAACCTCGCTGCGGTGCCCAGTGTAACTCTATACTGCAGAGTGCATGTAACATGTACATTTAAGATTGGACAAAGTGTGGTCAAATTATTGATAGGATCACGTGATGCACATTACAAACTGTTGTTTGATGACTCAGCATTTCTCTTCAATCAAAGGGAAAAAAGCTTTGTCATTTACTGGGTACTTTGCACTCTGATTGACATGTCTGTGAAGCTGTAACTGAGTAAGTAATAGTATCATTCAATTGCCAAGCAACATTTAGTGCTAGATTCGTGATGTATGTTTCTCTGAACCTTTACATGACGCTTTAAAATGTTTCAATTTTTCATATACAAAATTTATTGTAACTTGAAAATGAAGCTTTCTTTGGAAACGTCCCGTAGTACAAATATAAATCGATATATTATCTATTAGTAGCAGTTTTTTCAGTGCTTTGAGACGTTTCCTGAATGCGTTACTTCGCTCCAAGTCCACAAAACACTTTTCAGAACTTTTCTAACGATTGCTTCGACCAATGGCCTTCTGTCTTGCTGATCCGTATTCCTCTAAGATTCTCTACAGCATACTAAAAAATCTTCACATTAAATTTTACATTTCGAGAAACGGCACTTGACCTCTGCAGCCTGAAAATTCTTTTGCGAGTTTTAACCTTTCGTTTTCTTTGACAATGTTCTTGATACTACTGTTGTAAAGTCTACACATTTTTATATTCGTTGCTAAACGTTGGTAGCTGCTAACGCTTAGCTTGCCAAGTTATAGCAGTTCAAAAAAAACAGGCAGTGCAGACACACACACACACACACACACACACACTGACAGACTACAGTCGCCTTGCTCCCACGCACAGCGAGGTTAATGATGTGAGACCACTATAATGTAAGGAATATAACTATGAAATATGTACATAGTGAACTCCATGGGAAACTGTCCTTAGTATAGGGTGTCCTTAGATGTTATGTATTACACTAAAGTATTAGTATGGGAATAGACAAGCATCCTAATATAGATTGTGTCCGTTACTCTTCTCTATATCTTGTGACACAAAGTTCCATCTGATATTGTGTTAGTGATTAGTTAGCATTCTCATAACATATATTAAATACTAATATTTGATAATAACTTGTATTGTGTTAGTGTGATGACATTACAAGAAGCTTGGGGACTAACATATAATACAGTAATGACTCTCACTAGTGTTACTATATATACACTATTAATATGTAATGTTACTATTTATAGTACTAGTTATTATTACCATATAGGCTAAACTAGATTATTGTAGTTTTGGAGTTACTAGTCTCAAAATACAAAGAGCACAATGTATTAGTAATAAACTATCAGTTAATACTATGATCTTAGCAGAGGTGCCATTATTAACAAGATTATAATTGAATTATGTTAACCTTACTGAGAGATGTTTGAAGGAAAGGTTAGTACACATTTAAAAGATGACGCCATTATGATGTTGTATCTTGATCGACATTCTCAGTCTGTTTGAACCAGACTTCAGTTGTGTTGCTTTTTATATTAGAGTTTGAGGCTAAAATCATGTCTTCAAGTGATGACCATTTGTATTATGAAAGGGGTGTGACTCTATTGTCAGTAAAGAAACATAGTGTTAGCAATGTCATTAGGAGGAGAAGTAGTCTTTAGAGGTTTACCACTGGATTACAAAGGGTAGTAATGTACTGCAAGGCAGTGCTGTGTTTGATGTCCCATTTTAAAATTATATTTTCTGCTTTATACATGTATACTTGGGACAAATAACCACTAATAATCACAATGGGTATACATGTACATGTGTATATAGCCACCAAGCTAAGATTTATTATTATGACAGATATAAAAGCAACCATTTATTAAAAGTCATGTGTCTCTAAATTACAAATCATATGTATCAGGTTAAAAAAACAAAATTCAATTAAAGGTGTAACAAAACAAGCCACATTAAGGTTATGTCAGCAAAGAAATAAAAACATAAACATTTACTGAGAAATGGTAAAAATATTATTCAGGCTGCTTTGTCAGTTCAGTAGTTGTCATTGTTGTCTTTGCAAGTGACAAAGAAGCACTTTTATCTGCTGTGCTCGCGCTTTTTACATTTTGACTTGGCCACACTATCATTATAAAGACTCGTGGACCAAACAGACATACTAAAATGGCCAAAGAACTTAGCTGAATAGCTAATGATAGCACAACTGGTTGAAACCAAGCATCAGTAGCAAAATATGTTATCACAAATGCGAGCCATATTAGAACAAATGCAAACGTAGAAAATGCCACATACTTAGATTCATTGAAGTTTTGAGGGAATCGAATTGTCAAGACTGCTAGTCCATTACTTGAAATCATTAGAACAGTTAAGTACAACATTTGAATAGCAAGTAATGCTGTATGAGGTGTGGTACATTGGACAGAAAGTACTGGAAAATTGTTAGTGTTCTGTGTATCATTCACTTGAGTTTTTGTCACATCTGGATGGACAACTATTAGAGATATTACTTCCAGAACCATTTCAACTCCTACCAATAGAAATGTAAACAAAATTTGATGCATTGGTAAGATAAAGTTTGGTCTAGAAGAAACATTCTTTTGCAAAAAAATTCGAGCAATTCGTACAAGTTTAATGAATACAGCACAGAGAATTAACGAAAAGCAAAACCATGCTCCTATTCTTTGAAAAGTACATACAGCAACAGAGGGTTTCGGGATGAATACAATTGTTATTAGGAAACAAAGAGTTATTGCAATTAATAGTAGTACCATTTGTTCTCGTCCTGATGACTTTACAATTGGTGTGTTCCAGAAATATATGAAGGCTCCACTCACAAATACTACAGCTAATAATCCAATTATAGCTAACAATATCAGTACAATAGACCATGAATCAGAAGGTTTGAGATATGACTCTTCAATGTCTACACAGCCATTACTACCAGTAAGAGGGTCATTACCCCACATGTATTGAGGACACATTTGACATTCCGATGAAGAAGTAGTGTTAGTGTAGTTTTGTCCAAGACAAGGGTCACATATATCACAGCACGAAGATGTTACTTCACGTTTAAAAAAACCAGGGCTGCAAACTTGACACTATGATTTGAGTTGATAAATTATATGACCTGATTCATTAAGACCAAACTGTTCTGTGATATTAGGATTCAGTCTTAGTCGATGTTGCAATGAGCTTCCATCCCAATAACCAATATCTACAATCTTAAATCTTTCAGTGCAATTTTGACATGATGTTATCTGGTAATTGTAAATTCTGTATTTGGCTTTAACATTACCCTTTTCATCAAAATTAACGTGATTTCCACTTGGACTTTTAAAGTTTAGATTTTTGATATATTTCAATAAATTTTCACCATTGAATTCTTGACTTTGTCCAAGGCATGTTTGGTTTTGGCGATACCATATTATTGGCTGTTCACAGCTCTCATTTAAAAAGTTATGTATTGCATGTGCTACACTATAAACAGCATCAATAGCCAATGAATCATAAAAGTCTTGCTGATAAATGGGGTCATTAGTGATGCTTTTATTACTACAATTGACACCAAACCTACAATTGTAATATCTCTCATAAAACTCAGTAAACCATGAATTACGTAAGTTAGTTGCTGGAGTAAGTTGTGAGTAGTAGTCATCGAAAGAAGGCACTATTTCACCATATGGTGCTGTCCCCCATTTTCCTATAGTAATGTCCCTGTACTTTGTATCATAATAACCAGACCAAGTATCACTGGCAATCCACAGGAATCGCCTTTTAGAAGCACCAGAAGAAGACAATGTTTGCATTTCTGTCAATAGCATATCTACATGATCATACGAAGCAAACAATACAACAACATTAGCAGTAGAATTTATTAGTTTTTTAGCCAGGACAGTGTAGTTAGATTTTATAAAATTGTCCTCAATACCTTTATCAAAATCAATGCAAATACCATTTGCTTCTGCTAGAAGATGAAACTCATTAATACCAGGTCGACCATACAAATTGTTTGAATATATAGTTGAGACATGGTGCCAGCCAAAGTGTAGTATTAAGTCAATCATTGCCTGAGCTTGTTGATTATCTGGAGGTACAGTACGATAAAAGTAAGTGTAGCGATCTCGATTGCTTAAAAGTGGAGATGTTGATGAGAAACTGATTTGAGGCATATTGAATACACGAAAAAAACTAGCAACTGGAATAGATACAGAACTAACTATTGCTCCAATAACTGCAACAACCGGAGGCTTAGATGAGGCATTATTTGACTCGGAATCAATACAACTTTCCAGTTCTAATCGCCCACTTGAAAATACAAGATCAACACTTTCATCAAGACATTAACATTACCCTCTTTGTCAAAATTAACGTGGTTTCCACTAGGACTTTTAAAATTTAGATCTTTGATATATTTCAATAACTTTTCACCACTAAATTCTTGACTTTGTCCAAGGCATGTTTGGTTTTGACGATACCATATTATTGGGTGTTTACAACTATCATTCAAAAAGTTATGTATTGAATGTGCTACACTATAAACAGCATCAATAGCAAATGAATCATAAAAATCTTGTTGATAAATGGGGTCATTTGTGATGCTTTTATTACTACAATAACACCAAATCTACAATTGTAATATCGCTCATAAAACTCAGTAAACCATAAATTTTGTAAGTTAATTGCTGGAGTAAGTTGTGAGTAGTAGTCATCAAAAGAGGGCACTGTTTCAGCATATGGTGCTGTCCCCCATTTTCCTATAGTAATGTCCCTGTACTTTGTATCATAATAACTAGACCAAGTATCACTGGCAATCCACAGGAATCGCCTTTTAGAAATACAGGAAGAGAACAGCATTTGCACTTCTGTTAATAGCATATCTACATGGTTATATGAAGCAAACAATACAACAACATTAGCAGTGGAATTTATTAGTTTTTTTAGCCATGACTGCGTAGTATAAAATTGTCCTCAATACCTTTATCAAAATCAATGCAAATACTGTTTGCTTCTGCAAGGAGGTGAAATTCATTAATACCAGGTCGACCATACAAATTGTTTGAATATATTGTTGAGACATGGTACCAGCCAAAACGTAGTATTATGTCAATCATTGCCTGAGCTTGTTGATTATCTGAAGGTACAGTACGATAAAAGTAAGTGTAGCGATCTCAATTGCTTAAAAGTGGAGATGTTGATGAGAAACTGATTTGAGTCATATTGAATACACGAAAAAAGCTTGCAACTGGAATAGATATAGAGCTAACGATTGCTCCAATAACAGCAACAACTGGGAGCTTAGTTGAAGCATTACTTGACTCGAGGTCACTACAACTTTCCAGTTTTAATTGTCCACTTGATAAAGAAGGTCAACACTTTCATCAAGAGCTATGTTCTCACTTATACAAGTGTCCCTGACATCATAACCAAGTGTTATATTAGGTAAAAGGTAAGGGTCACTGTTAACGAGGTCTATTGCAAAAAACATGGCTTCCATATTTTCTATACTTGTGTCTACAAACATCTCACCACATTTACCACCACTTGATACAGGATCGTGTGGATGTGCTATCAACAACCCACCTAAAATGATATCTTTATCTTCACGATCTTGTATGCCACTTATTCTAGTACCTCCATCAGCTTCAAGAATAGATTCAGGAGGACTGCCATAATGATATTGAACTGCACACTTGGTCAGCAAAAGGAATTGGAAGAAAACAAACAGAAAAACAAGAGTCCTCTTCATGATAAGCACTCTGTTCACTTGTTGTGATAAACGTAAGTTGGTGCGATGTTTTTATACTTACATATCTTGTGATGATTTACTTCAAAAACTACTTTAAATGCTGACTCCAAAATGACAGCATATGTTTATGATATGAAACATTTATTTACCATTGTATAAACTGGCACTTCTGGATGTAACCACTTGAAGTATTGACTTGATTGCTATGAATTGTAACACATTACTGTATGTTACTATTTTTAGGGTCTAGGGAATAGTCAACAGTGGGCATGATGTAATCCATATACTGGTTACACCCAGACACTGCCCAATATATCAATAAAATATCAATAATATCATCTTAAAATTTATGGTCTTATATTGTTAGTGGTTGTACTCTTTGGGATATACCTTGTCTGGGTTAGTAGGGTGTTTGACGTGGGATCATCTCAATACAATTAATAATAGGACAGACACTAACACATAATGTACAGTCCTCTATAATGTGTGGATATTGAATTTCTAAAAAAATGTGATCATCTACAAAACATAAGGGAAGGCTTTATTTTTACTATAAGCATTACTACTGTATTAGTGTAAGTGTCACTGGTAGTGCCTACACACTACACATTATACATTATTCACTACTAGTGCTTACACATTACACATTATACATTATACACTGCTAGTGCTAAATCCAGCATAATAGAAAAAAATAGCAATGGTTTGATATTTTACCATTTTCTTGAAATGTTCACATGTACGGTAGTGCAGTGACAAAACTGATAATAATATTTAATTGTGTATATTTTATAGTCCAAATTATATACTAAGAAGACAGAAAGATAATCTGATGTGTTGATTTGTCCTCATAAATCTTGAGGACAAATCAACACATCAGATTATACTTTCGTACATGGCATGCCAATTTTTTTTGTTTTATACACATTTGTCAAAAGCCATATATGAAGAAACAATAAGTATTTGAATTAGCACAAACAAGCAGAGAAAAAGTTTAAAATTTTTGACTAATGTGGCTTTTGTTGAATATTAATATCATTGGAAATCAATAATATGGTTACAATGGATAAAAAACAAACAAAACTTGTATTTACGATCAAAATTATGCAAGGTAAATAAATAAGGCAAAGAAATGATGTGTAATATTTGAACCTCTAGTGACTTGTTATGTTATTACTGCAGACACAGCAATGATTAACATTCTAGACAATGGAGTGTCAGATGATGTGGTTTGAAATGACAGTTTGTGTAAATTGTTGATTTTTTGACCACATTATAGGGCTCTGAGTATTTATTATCAGTGGTACTATTTGAAAGTAATACTTAATAACTGTTGATTACTATGCACATGTTCAAATAAAGCAGCAACTACACAAAAACTAAAAAGAGAATTAAATTATTAATAATAGAACTTAGCAAACATAAAACTCAATTATATCTAATGGAGATCCATTATGATTATCATAAATACCATCAACATTCCCACGATGGTACCCTTTGACTTGCCCACATACTTGACAATATTATCTTTTAGGTGCATTATTTGAAGATTTTTAGCACATGGTTCCTCATGGTTCTTATTACTCATGAAGATATCCCAAATTTAGTTAGTTGCTCGTTCATAATATTAATTTCATTAGGATGTAGTCCACACAGACACTTTATATTGTTACATAATATTTATTATAATTGAAATAGTTAGATGTGGATGTTGTTTATTTATACAGGTATCAGGAAGTGAAAGTGTAGAACAAACTACCAGTAGTGCTATTAACATACATACATCAAGATGTAGTGGTGTTTTGATGCATATTGACCTTTGAACCAAGATATACATTACATATACATGTTTGTTTTCATTCTTTTCTATTGCTGTATGGAACTTTCTAGTTTCATAAATAAAAACTAACTCCTATACATTGACAGCCAATCAATAAGCAACTAATGAATTTACTTTTCCTCAATTGAGAGCACTATAATTTTGGGAATGACTATTTAAACCTTTAGCATTCTCTGATTTTAGAAACACTTCTATAACACTGGCCTGTGTAAACACTCTAGTCTCTAATAATACACGTTTTAAGTTTATTTTAATAAAAAAGTGTTTGGAAATTTTTAATCATGTTTCATTTGTTTTTGTTAGATAAAAATGTGATAGACAGAGTTATTAATTTTTACAAGTAGCCTTGGAATTAAAGAAATAAATGATAACAAAAGAAATGCTAACTTTTAGTGAATTCCTTAAACAATTATTATTTTATCATGCTTGAATATCAAACTAACTATATATACTGAATTAATAAGTCATACATTTGATGGATAGGACATGCATTGTATGCAAATCATTCTGGTGTATTCACTCAATTATAGTTATTAATTATAACTTTATTTGAGTATGAAGACACACACGCACACACATTCAACATAACACAAAACACAAAAGACCTAAACAATATCCTAATGTATGTTTCATAGATCACTAAGAGGACAGGAAGTCTAAATGAGATAATGAGCATACATAAAAAAATCAAAGCAAACACAAGACATTATTAAACAATAATACAGTACATTTCTCTCACCTTAACATTAAAAATATCAGTGAGAAGGTTTACGAATTCTAGTAGATCTTGATCCTGGAATTGGTGGTGACCTAGCATCCACAATAGTTCTTTCAGATATAACTACCTGAAAATCATCAAATGAGATGTCTGATCTGTCTGTTTCAGACCATAGCAATGTCCTCTTATGTAACTGATCTATGTGTCTTCTAAGTTCAACTCCATTCTTCAATTTCACATGTAGAATACTGGACCTAAATCACTCTGACAGTTCTTTCTATCCATTTAGGACTATAGTTCCATAATTTCTAGCATACATAGAATCTTCTTCACTGAACTCTCTGAATTGACTATATCTATCATGAGCTTCCTTCTGTTTCTTCACTTCAGACTCTACCTTCCCCTGGAGATCTGGGTGTAACAAATTTAACCAAGATGCAGGACATTTGGTTGTAGTAGATTCAGGAGTCACTCTGTAATCGAACAAAACTTTAGATAATTCATACTCTAAAGATCCTTCTGTTTGTCATTCTAGACCTCTCTTGAAAACTTGTACTGTTCTCTCAGTGAGTTTGTTAGACAATGAGTGATTATGGTGCTACTTTGATGTGAATAATTTCATTACTCTTCAAAAACTGAAACTCTTGGCTTGTTAAGACAGAACCATTGTCACTCACTATCTTGTGTGGTAGACCAAACGATGAAAAATATCATTCTTAATTTCTCAATAGAGTGGGAAGAAGTTGCTGCCTTTATAGGAAACACCTCATTCTTCTATTTTAATTGACCTTTTTTTAATGCAACTTGAGCAGATGCATGGAGAGCTTGGTGGGTTTTCAATAATCACACATGTCCTACAATATAGAAGGTATACTATACACATGTTATATGTTAATCTTGGTCTGTATAATTATTGTTATCGTTTCTAGTATATTTAACATATCATTTAATATACTCATCAGTGAAACCATCTACAGCAGTCATCTCATTCTATTATGTCTCTGTGTGTTGTAGATAGTTAACACTGAGAGCACATCCATTCAAGACATTTAGTAGTTACTGTAGTTTTGTGTGAGTATGGCTAAAGTGTAATGTACATGTCACCTTACATGTTGTTGAAATACTTCACATGCTTCCGATGGTGTTTTTTGTCTCTTATGAGTGCTGAAGAATGGTCGTTGTAGAGCTATAGTTATATTTTGTTGTGTTGGTGGAAGTGCTGGTTTTGTCTGCTCCAAATAACATTTTATCATTTCTATTGTGGTGCCAAGCTGTGAGTTTATCGTTTGTAATGTCTTTTTATGTATACATTGTTCTACCAATGTTGTAATAGTCTGAATTTTGTTAAAATATGTTGTCTGGTTTCAATAATGTCCAAATCACCACCATCTGACATTATTGCTTCAAGTAAGTCATTTAATTCTTTGTCTGAATTCTTTCCATCAATAGTTGAGTTGTTTTCATTTTGTTGTTCTTTCCTGTTACAATGTTGAAACTGTACCATTAAATAAATGTGTTTACAAATGTTTCCTATTGTAATATAGTCTTGACATGTGCAAGTAGGAGTGCACACACATGTTGGAGTCATTGCATCTTTAGTTTAAATGTACTGTAATAGTGTTCTATCATCAATGTACTATAATAGTGTTCTATCATCAAAACCAATGAACAACTTCTCATTAACTGTATTGAAATTGCAGCTCAATAACATAACTCTGCTTTTGATGAAAGGCTTATCATGTCTTGTGATATTTGGATGTAAAGTTAGTGACATAAAATTGATAATGCGACGTTTTATTCATTGTTACTAACTTCACTTTCATAGGTGCCAACATCAGTTCCTTTCATGTTGACAGATGGTTAAGGCACTCTTAGCATAATTATAATGTCAAAGTAAGTAATAAAATTTGATAAAATGGTAACTGAGCATTCATATTTCCTGCTCTGCTTTCAAAAGTATATTTTAGTCGTTTGTCAGCCATGGCATATGTAAAAGGTTAAAATGAAAGTGTTATCACTTCAATTCCTCCTGAAACAGAATGCTTGCAGCTTTTTTATGCAATGGATCTGATCTTATATCTTTGCAAGGGTCATACCATGTTACAATTTATATTTTTTTAAATTTATTTGTATGATATATACTTTTTCTCATTAGACTTAATAATGATAAATGAACTGTTTTGTACCTGTTTCTAACGTATGCCCAGACATTATATCAGGTTACATTCTTCTTGTTACATATAACTCTTTGTAGTAGGTAAAAAAGAAAAAACTAAGTATAGTATCTCAGTTATTAATGACCAACATTGTTATACTTTATATTGATAGTTCAAGAAAATTAAACATTGAATTATTATCTTTTAATGATATTAAAAACTTTTCAATTGTGCTTTTAATTCTTTAATCATCTCATTTTTCTCTATCAGTTGTAGATTTAATGAACTTATCATTTCTTGTTGTTTTGTGATCATTTCTTGACTTTCTGTAACTTCAGAGAAATACAATAATGTCACACATTAATTCAATGTGTTATTTAATCACTTCTTTTTTCTTCAAAAGTAGACATGATATGTTCATCTTTTTTTGAAGCAGCTTGTGAAGAATTGGCACTTCTGGTTTTCAGACATAGATCTAAGATAGAATTGTGAATAACATATCAATTAATTATCAATTAAGTTTAAATTACACACTTACATAACAGTTATTAGATCAACTTTAGCTTTGCATGATTGTATTGATTCTTTCTATTCAATAAATGGCTGAAATTTGGGAGAAGTACTTTCCAATACAACTGTGGGAAGACTAAACACCAATTCAATACAGACTACATTATAATCTTCAAAATGCAAAGTAACACAATCTTCAGTTCCCAGTAATTTAGCTAGATTTCATTGAATACTTTTCACTTCATTTCCAGTGAGTGCTATAGGCACCTTGAAGACAAGATTGGTACGATATTGATCATTAGAAGGAGAACATGGTATCTCATACAAAGAGTGGTTTAAATAAGGAATCAAATGTTCCTTCTTATATATTTCCAAGTACTGTTTTTCATCATCATTGGCTATATTATCAACAATAACTTGAATTAAGTCATAGTTGAACCATGTACAATGGTTCCATGTAAGGATATTAAACACAGTAGTGATGCTGTCTTCTTTTGAATCTACAACTTCAGGAAAGAGTTGCCTACCACAATAAAAATTAGCAAGTGTCTGAATACACATTGGTTCAACTTTACGTCACTAAAAGAACCAATAAATTGATTAATACAAGCCACATAAGCTTTACCTACATCACGATTCTCATCCATAAGTTTATATCTCTCTGCTTCCTTCTGAGTATCTGTTAATATCTTCCAGGTTGGGATATCTGTCTTTTGCCATCTCTGGTGACAGGTGAATTGTTGTGACAGTTTGCTTAGATGTAGTTTTCCTTGAGGTAATTTTCAAAATGGATTCTATAACAGATCGGTCTGTCATTTTCATGAATGCTTTTAACAGCTCTATATAGGTTGCATTATTTCCATTCTTTATTTTCCAGGCTCACAAAACAGCATTTTTCCTGTGTATGTCATTATCGTTGTCCTGAGAAATACTTTGTAGTGTTTTTCTAGATAAAGTAAGACCATGTCCTACTTTTAAGTAGTCATCTATATTTTGTGTAACCTCAATTATAAGACTACCATCACATTCCTTTTCCAAGTCTTTATATTGTAGGCCATACTGACTCAATAAATTAGTAAGATCTATAAACTGAAACAGATTATTTAAAACAATAAAAAATGAATTCACACAACCTTTGTAATTACATACTAGGGTACTTGGTCATAAAGTACCAACTATATTGTAATGATAAGATGTCATAAAGACTAACAAGCCTTATAATTAACTTGACAATAATTATTAATTTACCAAAGTAGTCTCGAATCTTATCAGCTTTCCTTTTATCATTAACAATAGGACCTTCAATGGCAGAAATCAGTGTTTTCCAACTGACAGGAGATGATTGAGAATACATCCACTTTCTAATTACATTAGATAGTTTAATGATAGGGTCATCTTGACTGCATATAGACCACCCAAATAATTCCGAGATGCTCCAAGGGCCAAACCAATGACTTGCCAACTATTTTTCATATCTGCTAATAAATATAACACATCATTGTGCCTTGGTATCTCTTCTAAAATATTAGAAATATCTAAAATAGAAAGAACAAAATCAGTAATGCATCACAAAAAGTATCTATAGGTCCAGCAGAAGTCTATACCATAATTATATTGTGATATTATGATTACAGTATTATCAGAACCAATTAAATACAGACATCCTGCTACATCTCTAACACTCTGAAAATCACAAGTATATCATAAACATATGCTGGCACCATAATATGAATTCACAATATATTGTGTGAATGTGGTATGATGGTCGCAATATGGCAATTAAAAAAGTCATTTCAGTTCACCGCAAATGAATGTCAACAAGCTAATGTTTACCTGTTAAAGGTCCAGGATTGAGTTCAACATCACCTGATAATATAAGAAGTACCAAAAGAAATACAACCAGGTAAAAATCAGGGTTTGTAACACCGCCATTTTCAGAACACAGCAATGACTCCATCAATTTAGTAACATTGACAGCTCCCCTTGCAGTATTACATGGTATATGACAACAATGCCATAATCCAATGGTAATCCTCCATTGAGATATATCAATCATTGCAAATAGTAGCCGCGAGGTAACCGAGAGTACTTCCGTACTTCCAAAAGCGGCTAGTCACAGGAACGAATCGCTTAATATTCAGAAGATTCATTGATTGCTTTGGTCGATCACGTGAACACTACGTCGTCACATGAACGTTCAGAATCATCTGTCATGTGTTGCTTTATATTATAATGGGGTAATGATAAATATTCAAGATAATATAGTCTATTAATGAAGTTATTGTTGTGTTAAGTATGGATTGAGTTAGACTTATGATGCGTTTTGTCTTGTCTTCTTAGATGTTAAGCACGTGTTACAATACCATTCAATAGTGGGAGGATGTTTGATATTAATAGAGGTCCTATTCAATGTAAGTGAAATTATTGTAATTATATGTTGAATCAAAGATTATTAAAAGACAAAGCATGTTTAATTTATGCATTCTTTGGATTGATAAACGTACAAGTGATACAACTCTTCACGTAAGTCACATTGTGTCATATTCATTGTTGTAGAAACATAGTGGCATAATTTAATGGTACATTCACATTTCTTTTCATATACTATGTCAAACACAAGTAAAATAATTCTTTACATTGCATATTTTGATATACCTTACTGTAATAATTCACACCAGGCGTAATCAGTGAAATAATGCTTCACAATAAATGAAGTTGTCAATGATTTCATCTGGTAATGACGTTAAAAGACCATTTGTTGTAATTAGTTGTCCATGTTGTGACAAGGTTTTGATACTTCTTTCATTGACAGTCATGGCTAGAATTTCTATGGCACAAGAATTATATGTAGTGTAGTAACAAATTCATTGTTCGTAATATCTACTATTATCCTCATGCAACACATTTTCATTATTTACAGTTTTAATCTCATTATCACATCTAAAATATATGTGTATACAGTGTTTATTAAAAATAAACTATGTAAGTTGCTACTTACCTATAACTGACTTAGGTAAATTGAGTGATTAAAGTTTTAATAGAAGTGACTGTTTTAGCTCATGTTTTTGTCTGTCGGTTGGTTTAGCTATTTTTGTTGATGGAGTTTTATGATGTTTTCGAGTTGTGAAGAATGGTTTTTGTGGTGATAGTGCTTTGTTTGCTGGTTTATTTGATAGCCTGTTAAATCTAGATGATGATTCTATTATATTGATTTCAACAAGATTTAATGCTGCTCTTATATTCTTTTTTACATGTTGCAGGATATCTTCATCTGTACATTGATCTAACAAGGCGTAGAGAAGATGATCCATATCTATCTGTGTGTCTTTCATGCCAGCGTTTGTGGTGTATTCCCCTAAGGCTTTTACTTCATGGAATATTTCCTTATTCCCAACATAGAGTGACTTCATAAAGACATTTGAAGGTTCTACTGGAATATGATTCAGGTGAGAGTTGATATATCTAATAACAAGGTGAATATGTTTACACATTGTTACATTGAGAAGAGAGTCTGGACATGTACATGTATACTCACGTATACAAACGTTGTATTTCTTGCATCATATATGGCAATTTTGACAAATTCTTTGTTGTTTCTTGATAGTGTAGTGGTTTTCAGGTTTTGATGTGGAGGTAACTCTGTCCATGCATTATAGTGAGTTTCTGTTACAGCTTATATTGAAAGCTTTATGCTATGTACATGTCTGCTCTTAATGAGATCTATTCGATATGATGTCTTCCCCTTCTCTAACTTTATTAGTTTTTCAAAAGCTTTGTCTTTTGCTATCTTCATGAGCAGATGAATACATTTATTAACATGTCGATTGATTTTACCTTTCATATACAAATACTTTAGTATGTGGTCGAATGCTTTAACATACCATATCCTCATGTAAACGCCTAGGCGTTTATTTCTTTCTTATCTTGACTATAATAATTTAGGTAGGCGTTTATTCAGTGATGGGTGTTTATCAGTAACTTATAAAGTAAGCATGTGTTGGCTCCACTTACCAATATAGAGATACTCAAGAAAAATAACGCTGTTACTGGCCACCATATCTACAAGACTATACGGACTCCATTTATTGGAGAGATGCTGCCAGATGAGATAGAAGAAGGCAACTTGCCTGATAAATACGCCATATCATTAACAAGAGATGGCAAAATCTAAGACACATGCCACTCGTGCAGCATTAGATTTTGAAGTTTCTTTAGCAACTTGTACAGCACGAAGTTTAAAGCTGATGTTAAAGCTTCTGTGACTTTCTTTAGACGCCGCCATAATTATAATGCGACAAACCATGTGGTGTATTGACCACACCCAGGTGTTTATTCAAGACTGGGTGTTTATTATGCTATTTCAGCCATGTTGCTAGGCTTTTAAACGGGGTAAGGTGTTTATTTGGGATAGGCATTTATACGAGGAAATACGGTACATATTGGTGTTGATACCAACTGTTTTTTTGTAACATGTAGTCCACTGATGTTTGCGTTGACTGTACTCTTGCTTGAAGTACTTAGCGAAACATTGTGTACTCTCATTATTGTCAATAAGAGTCATAAACTTGTTGAAAAGTATTTCATAGTTATTGTCTTCTTCTTCATCAAGTAGTGTGTGGAGAGTATGGTAGATTTAACACTTCTGCTCTTCATTACTGATAAATTTCAAGGCACCTCTCCATGTATAATCTACATGCCTTGAACATAGGATTTTTTATGGATGTCTATTGAATACTGATATCCATGCATTATAGAACTTGTCAAAGTCATCAGACATAAACCGTTTTGGAGATATTGTCCTGGTCTTTTTCTTAAGGTGTTCAAAGTAATGTGTCAGTAGTATTTGATCCTCTCTATTACTTAGGGACCATGAAACTGGATAGCCCTCACCATATTCATCAACAATCATTACTGTGGTCAATTGAAAGTCATATCCTGTTGTCTTGTGTGTTGAGTCAACATAAATGATGTTGTTTCTAAATTCTTTCATCATTGCACACTGCAATGGTGCCTGAAGGATCAGTACAAAGTCATCATTGTCTAAGTACTGGCAGCTAGTTGTTGGTTTAAGTTCTTGTGGTTTGTATAGAGTACTGGATTATCAGCACACTTTTGTCTTATTTCCTCCACCTATAGTGCTACACTCATTGAGTCATTAGAATGACATTCCACTCCCTTGAGACCATATGCTTTCTCTATGTTGACTATGTCCTTTCTCGTTAGTAAATGCATTTTATCAATTTTAGTGGGACACTGTCTCTTATGCCATTTAAAATTCTGTCAATAGGCATACCTTTAGATAATTGACCAGCAATTTTTAGCACATTTTGATTGTGATATTTGTAAGTGTCAAAGTTGTTTGTCATGATTATAGTGTGTGTCATATAGTTCAACTCTAATTAATTCAGTGTGCTTGTCACTTGTAAGAGTTAAAGTTGCTGTGCAATAAGGGTTTATCTTGTTTGTTCCTTGTGACTTCAGGCTTCTCACACTAGTTGTTTCACTAACAAAAAAAACCACTCCTGCTACAATAGAAGTAAATTGTCTTCATATTCACTGTCTCCTTCTTCCTGGTAGCTCTTATGTAAGATGAGTCTGTTGCTACTTCCAGTACTTCCTCTTTCCACTGTGAAAACTCTGTAGAAGGTAAGGTTTAGTGTAATGAAAGAAATGTTATAGTTGTATCGTATTAAACACAGAGTGAAGTATCCTTTATCACATGCAACTGTTAAAGATTTATTACAAGTAAATAATCTTATTTAGCAATAGTGATGTGTATTACCAATACTGCAGTACATGTATAAAGCTTGTATAATTATTCATAAGAAATCTTGCATTGTTGAGAAATGTAATGTTTCTGTTTTGATATTGAAGTTGTGATGCTCATTTAGATCTTGTCTTAGTTGTTTGATTTAACGGCAACTGAAGGTACATTACTTTTTGTTGCATGGTATTCATTTCGTTACCATCTTTGTTGTGTTTTTTTTAATATGCTTGTGAAGGCTTTGTTTGTGTTGGTATTCTTTCTTGCATTTAGGGCAAATGTTACTGTGAGGCTGTGATGATTTAAGAAGAGGAGATTTATTCTCTTTTCCTGACTCTTTCTCTTATGTACAGTGAGCAACACCAGAACATAGAAATCAGTGACCAGACTAAACTATAAGCTAAACATATACCACACCTGTTCTTGCCCAGGGCCCTTCACCCTCCAGTATCAGTGATTGAAGGTCCATTTAAACAGTCAGGTGTATACATTTGTTTAAAATTAGTAATAAAGTAATTAAATGTACTTACTTATATTCAATGACTTTGCTTGTAGCCCGTTGACATTAGCAGCAAATTCTGAAAGGTAGTTTAAGTACTAGATAAACCAAGCTTAACTTTGCTTGTACTTTGTTGACGTTAGCTACCAAATGGTGCTAGATAGCCACGCTATGATTTTGATTGTACTCCTTTGACGTTAGCAACAAATGGCACATGTTTATTACTTAGACATGGTTAAATAGGAAATACTGTGGGGGTTGCGTGTTACATAGAGTGAGCATCACTATGGTTCATTTCTGCTGTGTACCCAGTAACGAGTTGTTTGAGTAATTCTATTAGAGACCCTCACTTATCTTTCTTTCGACTCTTATTAAGTAAAAAATCTGTTTTAAAGCAATGTGTCTATGCTATTGGGAGAAGAATTTCTATCAACACCAATACCTGAGTTTACAGTAAACACTTTGTTAATGTTTAGAATTTTTTGTTTGTCGTTGTTAATCTAATATGCATCCACCACTTTGTGCTTAAAAATAACTGTAGAATTTATATATTTTAGACAAAATCAAATTTGAAAATAATAAGCAATACTATAAGTAATAATTAGGCTTGTTCTTGTGAGAAAGTAACTCTGGAAGGATGTCATTGAAGAAATAACTATCAAGCTGAAGGCAATGTATATCTTACCACACAAGGTCTGGGTATTTGTACTCTACTGCTACTCCCTTTGTGGTATATATGCAAAAGTCACACAACTTACTAAGATCAGAAGTGCAATTAGACTTGGTGGTAATATGTGTGGGTTATCTTTAGGTATTGTTTGTCTTCAATTATTCAACAGTAGACAGTAGAACTCCTCAGGGTCTTCACATGCTTAGATGTCTTGGTTCCTTTAATGTATGGACACTTGAACTCAGCTATTCTGTTGATAAAGGGTACTGAAGGGTCAATCACAGAAAAATCTTGTGAAGAATTAAACCAATAATTTTCAGGATGTACAACAACTCCAGCTGAAAGTCTTAAGATTGGTGTGACCATTCATTAAGTTCATATGTTTAACATACTCTTGACATGCAATTTTTTCATATCTCTTTCCCAAGTAACAGAATGCTTGCAGCTTTTTTATGCAATGTATCTGATCCTCCATTTTTGCAAGGGACATACCATGTTACAATTTGTATTTTTTAAAATTTATTTGTATGGTATATATAATGGTAAATGAACTGTTTGTACCTGCTTCTAGCATATACCCAGACATCATATCAGGTTACATTTTTCTTCTTGTTTCAAGTATCACTTTGTAGTAGATAAAAAAAGAAAAAAATTATAGTAAACTATGTATAGTATCTGAGTTCTTAATGACCAACATTGTTATACTTTATATTAATAGTTCAAGAACATGAAACATTGAATTATTATCTTTTAATGATATTAAATACCTTTCAATTGTGCTTCTAATTCTTTAATCATCTCATTTTCTCTATCAGTTGAAGATTTAATGAACTTATCATTTCTTGTTGTTTTGTGATCATTTCATTGTTAATACAAAAGTGTTAGATGAACACCAAAAAAGGTGTTCTCACAAGTGGGCAAAATAAACACCTTAAAGTGTTACAAGTGAGACACTGTGAAAGTGTTACTGAAACACTATAGTTTGTTTGAGAGAAATAATATAACCTAATATTTGTTAACACAATGTATAATAATATTATAACTGACATATGAAGTACAATAGAGTTTAGTGTTCACATAATCGTTGAGAGAAATGTAGTTAGGCCAGTAGGAAGTTCTTGTTCATCTTTTAAATTGCAAACAGCATGCTGTACAAACAGCAGAAATGGATAATGTTGTCTTGGATACGCTATATCAAACACGAAGTACCTTGCCAGTGAACAGCCAAGACATTCACCGAAACAACTTGTGGTGACTAGAGATGTCCTTTCTACACCTACAAGGAACTCCTTTTTAGATGCAGCATTAATAATGACGATTTAAGGCTCAAGCCTACTTTGCTCTTCAATAAACTTATCTATATCTATAGTATTCTGTAGGGAGAAACAGAGTTCACAACGTTTTGAAATAAATTGTACATTAACTTACATCAGCAGTAATTATGATGCTTTTCTTATTTTTCTGAGATCTTGTGTACAACTTTTTTTCAAGCAAATACACACACTGAATTCCATGATCATCTGTGAAAGTATAAGTAGACCGAGTAATAAAATAGCTACATAGAAATAGCCAACTATACAAACCTGTCAAGTCTTCTTCTGTGACAATTGAAGATGCTTCTTTCTCTAGTAACCTTAATATCTTTACTTGCCACTTTCTCCAGTCAGCTTTGAACTCTTCCAAACTATGATTATATTTAGTTACTCCTATAAACTCTTGCCATAACTAAATGAGACACACAGCACAAGTATATCATAATTTAATTCAAAATACATACAGTACTAGTCACATTAGTATATAGTTAAGGAAACTCACCCAACGCTTCTTTGTCAACATTGGAAACTTTTCCAAGACATCTTTTACTTTAGCACCTGTTCCTTTAACCCATGTCTGCCATTCATTCATTGTTGCTATTAAAAGTTCTTTAAGAACTCTCCTCTTAGGTTTTTGCTTAGACCATTCATCTTGTAAGGTGGAATATGCATCTTTATAGATAGCTCATTATCATCATTAGGTGATGGAGAGTAATGAAGGCACTGACACTTCCTTTTCTTAGGAAGTTGCTCTAAAGATTCATTTTTTTTATCAGTTTTGTTGCGAGGATTTCATCATAAGTTTTTTCCTCCAAGATCCCTATAAAACACGAACACAACATACTATGTATTATTCACAGTTAACTTACAATTTTAATACCTTCCTTTCCATAAATATCTTTTAAAATAGGATATGTTTCTACCAATTTTGTGCATACGAAAGTATATTGTTGAGGTGATGGTTTCATTGTGTACTTCAATATACTGGCAGCAAGACTTGAAACAATTTCATCCCGAACACGATCAGTAATTTCCAATCTGTTACCGGAGTGAAGAGCGCAATTTGTCATTGTGGAAAAATTTGTTGGTATATCTATTTCTAAATACCAGTTATACTGTGTAGGAGTACTTTGGACATATGATTAATGTGAATGCTATATAAGTAGAAGTACATGAACATTTTATATATTAAATATTAAATATATATATATATATATATAAATATATACATATATATTATATATATATATATTATATATATAATAAGCATACTTTTACTATAGACGTGACAGGAGTGTTATAAGGAGTGGGACGAGATTCTTTTTGGAGCTGTTGCAGTTCAATTATATCACCAATGGCAGTTACTAAAGAGGTTATCTGCTCTGCAGACATTAACTAGAAGATTGATCCACTAATCTTGTTTCTTCTAAATGCTTTGACTAGATCTTTATCGAACTTCGTTCATTCAGCGAATTCACATACAGATAAGGATCCAAGTTCTTTAACATTAACGCCACAAGCCATAGTTGTCTTTTAATTCTGTAACTGTACCAGCCGCTATTTGAAACTTCACACGTCTTGCGATACTATGACATGTGCGCGCATGCACAGATGTCACGTGTTTATTTTATGTTAGAGAGATGTCAAAATACAGTTGTCAGATTTCATCATTTGCTGCCACACATTCAGTTTATTCATTCAAGTAGACTTGGTTTTCAAATTGCTTGTGAAATTAATGGCTGTACAAGATCATTTACACTTGTGAAAATGTACAGAAACCACCTTTATGTAGACCACATAATCAACTTCAATCCAAACAACATTGTGTATCAACCTTCTTCGTTAGTAGATAGCCATTCAAAAGTGTCATCAAACTCTCAGGACACCATTAATTCTGTGCCCAATGACTTACTTCATCTAGACCTTGATAAAAGTAAATTCGACTGTAATTTTTCCTCTCATACAAGATTGCAGGTATGCTGTATGAATCAAAGTTATACATCGATGTATAAATTTATTATCATTTTATAGACAGTTGAGAAAGTAGTAAAGGACTCTGCAGCTTCATGGATATTGAAAACAAAGGAATGTCTGAAGCTGCCACAATCTACCCTTGAAACAATTATAGAAGATGTAATATCGCTTTTTCAATTTGTACATGATATGTATGCTCTTGCCAAACTTGAGGAATCATCCAGTCTTAATCAAGACCAGCTGAGTTGCTTATCGGAAGTTTTTGATTGCAATAACATTTTTTTGTCACCTTTTAATGAATTAGAAACAGACTATTTACAACAGCGATATTTTAAAGATGCATTTGACATGACAATAAGTTTGTTTGTAAGCTCAAATAGGTTTTAGTAAATTTATTTATTTTTTTATTATTTATTTAGGAACCCAAGTCTCTAACCCTTGGGACAGTGAGAAAGTGGATAGGACATGGCTCAAAATGACAATGTATAACAGTTGAAGAGAAAATATACCTATATACCTTTACTTCAATCATTGAAACAACTTCTGCAAACTGATCTTATTAAATCTGAAGTTAGTACATTTGACTGGCTAGGATTATAGTCTTTTTGTAGATTTTAACAGACCATGATTCCTATGGATTACTTACTGATTTCCAAGATCGTAGCATGTTCTTGTCTCATCCACTTTTTTCACTTTATCCTAATAGCTTACAGCTATTTCTCTATTATCGCGATGTTGAATTTTGTAATCCCTTTGGATCTAAAAAACACAAACACAAACTTGGTGAGTATTTTGTTATTGTTACCTTATATTATGCTTGCTATAGGTGTGTTTTATTATTCATTGGGTAATTTAAGACCACTTTATCGTACAAGGGTCAATCAGATTCAATTACTGGCCCTTGTAAAACGGAGTTACATTAGCAAATATTCTATGAACAAAATTTTGGAGCCATTCGTAAGGGATGTAGCGGTTTTGGTGAGTAAAAGTGATTTATTTGCATACAATACTTTAACTGTATACAGGAAAGTGGTCACAGCTTTTGTATTCAATAATATCCTGAAGTATTGTATGGTACCTTAGTTGGTGTTTTAGCTGATAATCCTGCTATTTGCTCTGTTGGTGGCTTTAAAGAGAGCTGCTCTGCTTATCGGCCTTTTCTGCAATGCAACATATTGCTAAGAGAAATGTCATTGAAGGTTATCATATGTCTAAGTGGTAGTTAAATATCTGCTTTGTTTAGATTCATGAATGTCAGTGTACAGTGAGGACTCTAAACAATATGATTGTTCTTTATCTGAAATGGAAACTCCTAAAATGATTTCTCAATAGAAACAAAATGATTTCTCAATAGAATATGGTCTCAACTTTAGGTCAGTTTTGAATGATCTCACATACTTTCATGTCTGTACTGGAGCAATGCTACCCGATATATTTCATGATATACTTGAAGGGGTTTTTCCTTTTGAAGTTAAACTGTTGCTTAGGCACTTGATACAAGATGAAGGCTGTTTAACCTTGAATCAACTTAACTATGCCATTGAGAGCATTGAGCTTGGGCATCTTGATTCAATGGACTGTCCATCCTTGATATCACGTAAGACACTTTTTGTTGATCCAGGCCATTCACTCAAACAGCAAGGTAAAGTTAAAGTGGATCTATAATTATGATACACTACCTAGGAGTACAAATGTGGGTTCTGTGTCGGTTTTTACCTTTGATGATTGGTGATATGGTTTCAGAAGACGATCCTTATTGGTTGTGTTTTTTGACATTACTTAAGATTTCCCAATATTTATTTGCTCCCAAAATTGATGGAGATGATGTAGCTTATCTGGATGTCTTAATAACAGAACACCATCAGAAGTTCTGTATTCTCTATTCTGATGTTAATGTAATTCCCAAGATGCATTTTCTTATACATACCCCTCGATTAATTTTGAAGTACGTGAACTAAGTTATCATAATCCTATGTGTATGCTATTTTGATAGGTTTGGTCCACTTGGTGCATCACTGGACAGTTCGTTTTGAAGAAAACATCGATTGTTAAAACAGTTATCTACTAGATTGGGCAACTTCAAAAACTTAGCTCTATCTTTAGCTAGTAGACATCTAAGTTTACAGTGTTATCTGTTAAAGGAGAATGCTCCCCTATTGAAAGCTATCGAGTGTGGACCAGGTAAATGTTTTCTCAAGTGTTATGATGACAGTATATAGTATAAATAAATACATATACTGGACATTCAATATACATGTAATAAAAATTACTATAAACCATATCTTTTCTCTAAATTTTAGAAGCTCATCCAAGCAGCTCTTATTTACAATGCCAACAATTTCTTCCAGAACCTCATTTGTAAGTCCATTGAAATTCTAACTATCATCATCATTTGTTGTTTGTCCAAAATTGATAGTACATTCAATAAGTAACAATCTCATTGTGAGGAATGTGGAATGGTATACATTCGTGTATATTTTTCAGCTACCATTTAGGTAGTACAATACTTGTATTATATATGTATAACATACAACCACTTAAGTAAACAATGGTGAATGGCAAAAAAGTATAGCTTGTATAGTATTCAAAGTTAACTATGCATGTTTAATTGACCAATCACTATACTATACATAGTTTGTTTATAATGGCTATACTGGTTTATATCTCATTATACAACTTGAAATGGGTTCAAATACATGGCACCTACTACAATACCTCGACAACCTTCATTGTTCTTCAAGAGAGGGTGGAGGAAGACGTAACTTTCGGCAAAGTTCAAGACATTATTTTCAAAGATGGAATAACATTTCATGTACAACTTTTCAAGACAATTGAATATAATAGACTCTTTAATTGTTATATCATTACGGAAACAGAACACTTTCATTTAATTCCTAATGATTCTTTATCTACATATATTTCCTTACATCAGAACTATATTTCATCAAATATTGCCCTTGTGTTGAAATATTATGTAAAATAATAGTTGTATAACCTTGTTGTAATATTTCACCATTTACAAATTAACACTTAGTTAGTGTATGGGTAACACATGGTGCAGTGTGAACACACCAATATAGTGTAAGATACATACACCATGGTGTTTATGTAACACCATGTTTTAACAGTGTTCCTTTAACAGTCTTATGTCACTAGCACTTGGTATCACTTGTACTATCTTGACCCCCATTGATTCCTGCTACATACTCATCACCTTTTTCAGTTACTCTACATTCTCTTGCTAGAGACATTCAGGAATTAAGTTCAACCAAACACAGAAACACATTTCTGGATAACTTTATTTTCAGGAAATCTATCATGAATTCATGATACAATGGATGAAAAATGGCAGGATATCTTGAGGTGATGATTTCCAATCTCCAAGAAAAATATATAATGTTCATTTACTATCATCAATGCAGGATATGTATTCACTAAGTTTGATGATTTTTTGGGTTTACAAATTATTGTCTCTGAAAAAGTTGCTACCTACTCAAAAAACTTAGTATTAATAAACTTGGTATCAATATTCCTTAGACATTGTATACATTCATCATGTTTTCCTCAAAAAGGGTTGTTTGCAGTGACTTGCAGTGATGCTGTATTTCTGCTCAAAAAAGTAACAATCCAGATTTTTTGCTATTACTTGTACAAAGAAAACATTACCAGAAGTGGTCTAACACAGGACTATTGATGTTATTGAGCATTATACAATTTGTGAATCACTAATAACTATAATAGTAGATAAATGGTTACAATACCTTTCTAAACTGTATATATCTTAAAAGAACTGGTACTTTATTAGTATTAGTAGTATCAATTGTACATTGTGACTTACTGTTAATAAAACACTTATAATAGATTCATAATGAAGAAAGTAATATGATATGTAGATAGTGTAACCAAACTAGCTGACTTGTTTTGTTAATTAGTTTTCAATAATATTCATTAGGTGACAATGTAACTAATTGTAATGATTACTGTTACAATTAATAATAATAATAATATTTTATGATTAATGGTAAACATAAATGAATAGTTTAACTAAGTCAAAAGAGTACCCAATATGAAAAGTTTACATTAATTTTCTTGCAACCATAATATTCAGATAAGCCCACTAGGAACTAATTTTATGAATGCCATATCAAAGAAAATAGAGAATAGATTACTCTACTTATATGATATCATGTCATTCATCATGTAATCAACATAGTATCATTTAACTTGCTCCAGAATGTTGACAAATACAGAATACTTTAAATTTGCTAGTGCTTGTAAAGTGCATTTTCTTTGTTCTTCTGACTTTATTAGAGGGAAATATATTATGAGTTTTTAGTTAATGACACTATACTAAGAGATATGATTGTATCATATCTTCTTTTAAATAAAGATAACATTCATCTATAATAAATGCTGTATAGTGAGTACAGACCACAATCACTTATCACATCTCATTATTTTTAGTTTACTGCCTGTATACTGCATAAGAGCAGCAATTACTTTTATACTTCTAGGTAGTGGTTTCACATGCAATGTATCTTGTACAATGAAACTATCAAATAATACACATCTCAAAAACACACTCATGCACCACTAATAATTGTAATAATATTGGGTTTTTTCCTGGTTGTGCACACACTAACAGTATTTAACAAAATATATACTATCTGGAAACAGAACTGATATACAAATAAAATGATGAACTGGGACAAAACAAAAAAAATGGACTTTGAGGAATGTCACTGCCCAATAGATAATTTTTTCTCAAGGGAAAACCTTAGCTGTAGCAAAAAAATTAGTCTTTAAATAAAGCAGGAGAAAATCTATTGAAACAGCTCAAATAAAAACAAATAAAAACAACAAATGACAACAAAATTAACAATGAACAATAAATTTAAAACAATGGAAAAAGACAATGATAAGATAAAGATGCATCACACAAATATCCAGCCATAAGGTTCCTGGACCTGATTGAAGAGCTAGCACTACCACACCTTGCTAGACTAGTAAAAATTGTCACCACCAGCAAAATTATAATTCAAATATTAACTCTGACAATAATTCAAATAGTAACTCTGACAGGTCTTGAACTGATATTAAAGGTGATATATATTTTCTATCTTTAATTAAGATCAAAACAGAACTATGTGCTTTCGTTCACTGTGTCTGTTAAGAATAAAATATCACATGTCAAACATTCCTTAACATTTATTGTATCTGGTATTGTCATAGGATTTGGACTTTGTCCACTTCACAACACATGGCAGTGCAAGTCAGAATGTCTAACTGTTCTAAACCATCACAGACAACACCAGTGTCAGTAACACAATCATAGACTTCAGTCATGTCATACTCATGTAATGACTCTAAGAAACTTTAGCTAAAACTTCTTCTCTTTTGCTGTCTGCTGCTATTACTTTTTCCAACACTGCTTGTACAACATCCAAAGGCTCTTTAATTTGTTCATTGAAATTGAATGCGTTTTTATTCCTCTTTTTGGAAAAATAGCAACTTCTCTGTCTGGCATTTTTAATGAGTTGTTCAGTTACTTCTATTAAATTTCAAGAATTGCCTCTCTGTAGACTTTTGTGGAAGATAAGATCGTATCTATAAATAACTGCAAAACTGACTTTGAGCTACTAGATCATTAGTTACTAGGGGAATATCAGATACATTCTTCCTGTCAGTCATGATACAGAACAAAACTAACAGTAAATAAGAGAAAGTGTATATGCACTATATATTGGATTCTAGAATGACAACTAATCAGACAACCTTCATTATATACACTACTATATATGAAGTGATGTCTCGCTACACTCTGTGGGAGCTATTTTTTGTGAATGTCATTACTGATAGAAACAGTAGGGAAGGACAAAAACACCGCAATATATGATCCGGGAACCATTTTCGGCGTGACAGGTCGCCTAATATTCCATTGTTTCTAATTTTACGAATTGCAGTTATTTCTGGTATATATTGGGGTGTGTACAACAAACAACAGCGCTAGCTATTTGACTGTCAAAAAGAGGCTGTAATCACTCATTCAATAAAAGTTGCAGTTTTTAGATAGTTGCAGTAAATTATTGTGCTAGTTTTACTGGAAGAAATAAAAAGGTATAAATCTATTGATATCTTACCTTGTACATGTTGTATGTCGAGACTGTATGGGTATTGTTTATTAAAAGCAAAGATGAACACTTAGTTCCCATGTCACACTTATTCTGAGGAAAGTCTGCTTGCATAAAATAAAGCCCATATTAAAAATGGATGGACTGCTTTGTCTCAAACTGTAAAAATTGATTTGTCATTTTAACAACTAATTTGTATCTGAAATGGATGGACTGCTAAGGAATGTAGAATTTTTGTGAATTACTCACTGTGTAATATATTGGTATGTTATACTGTTACAAAGCAACAAATTATACAGTGAGTAATTCATGAAAATTCTAGATTCCACAGTAATCCACCCATGTAAAGTACAAATTAGTTGTTAAAATAAAATATTAATTTTTACAGTGTGCAAACTGTATAAGATGATATCCCATCCAAATAAAGTGATACATCTTATATACTCAAATATTGGCTAAAGGCAATCTAATTAATAAGGTCATATCTGTGTGTGCTTAATTGAATAGCTTCAATTTTACAAATCTTCTTCAGAATGTGTCTGTGTGATATACTAGACTAAAGAAGACTGGTCAGGTTAAATGACTTTGCCCTTTATGTGTGTAAGTGAAGTTATATATACATATTCGTGTATCTAGTAAATACTATTTATAGACTAATAAGTGGACTCTCCTAGGCCAATCTTCAATTACTATATAAAAAATACTAATATTCATTAGATTTTGAACTGTAATATGATACATCTTGTATTGACACCCAAGGAGATATCACTAGATGTGTCATAGTAAAATTCATTTATCTAATCAACGATGAATGTGATTAAACATGAATAAGTTTACATGTAATTGGCTGTTGATTATACTGGTCAGTACATGGGTGATGTTTGGTAGGTTTATAGGAAGCCTCCTTTCTCAACACTAAATTTACCAACCCAAACATTGTTTAGATTGATTGTTGTATGTGTGGCAGTCTAATTAGATTGTTAGATGCCATTGCAAAATGCCAAGTTGACAGAAAGTCATTTTGATGTACTTAATGTATTGACCATGTCTATCAATAAATAATACATCAGCATTACTTCATAAAAAAGCTTATATGTGTACACCTAATGAATATATATATACTGTCAGCATGCTATAATGTGAACCTCCTTGAAAAATCCTGCAAACAAGCCTAATGAATATTTATGATAATGTAGTTAAACTCCTAAACTGTAAGGTCTTATAAGTTGACACTGTACAAATAGAAAGTTCACTGATGACTAGACCACCTTGTATGCATATGTCTATCTGGATATTAAAGTTAATATGGAAATTAAAAAAAAGACTATAATCGTTGTATACCAAAACAAGATTATATATGTAATACTTATAGTAATTACCCTAAGATTACTTGATGATAATTCTGTGTCTAACTCCTAATATAAATGAGGTTACTTACTGTAGTAACTGTAAATATAACAGTCTATAAGAATAGGCAATCACTAAACATTTTAACTTAATTATATGTGACCTGATTCACAATGAGGGACGTCTTCCGTCAAAACATTTGTGACGTGATTATGAAAAGAAATCATTGTTGTTTGTATATATATATATATATATATATATGCAGTTACCATTAACAGTTATATAAGCATAGCAGCTGTATGTATACAAAACTGTTTTTGAGATGTTTTAATGCTGATCCTTTTTCAAAAATCACATTACAAATATTTTAACAGAAATGGTCTCTTATTGCAAATCAGGTCACAAATTAAGCATACATTTGGAATTAGTGAATGATAAATTATGTATCATTTAGATCTGTGAATTGGTACTTTAACAAACATCAGGCCTGGTCTTACATTTGTTAACAAGTCAGGTGACTCCTGACCACACTGTGAAGTAGTACTGAGAGAGTATATTTACATGAAAATGGCAGCAGGTAAATGATCATTATAATTGTAGACAGTAACAAAGATAACTGTACATGTATTACTAGTTAATAATTAGCCTCACCCTGATGTGTTAATGTTCACTTTATATATGGCACATATTCTATTATAGCCCAATCACAAATTTGTTAGATCAGTGTGAATGAAGTCATTGAATGATAAACAGTAAACGTCATTAACAGTAAAAGAATAGTAGTACATGTAGATGTCCTAGTTAATTGTATAAATATAATTACAATTTTATATTCCAAGTTTCAGTATTAAATTACATGTCCATTTATTGATTATTGAAGTTTTCATTTGTCAACATTTAATCAATACCACATACATTTAAAATGATAATTTTTAAGACGTTAATTAATTTATAATAATTATGACAGTTTATTATAATAGTTATTTTGTTGTTATCTCAGATATTACCAGTATATTAAAGGAAACTCCTACAAAATATGAACTATTCAATCTATTGTTTGGTATCAAAGAGAATTGGTATGATATTGGATTATCATTACAAGTAAGTCGCCATGCTTTGGATGATTTTAAACGAACTTGGAATGGCAATGAGGAAAATCTCAATGCAGTCATTGGCAACTTTCTAACTAGTCATTCATCCTCTGTTAACTGGGAAACAGTGATAACTGCTATTGAGGGTTTTATTGTTAACAGCAAGGAGACAGCTAACTTAATACGTCAATATCTTAATACAGGTAAGAGTAATAACTTTTTAGTTATTAATGTTATTAATAGTGGTGTTCAGACTGTTACTGTAAACTGTATTCAATTTAGTTAGTATCAACATTATTCACACACAATGTACATCAGTTGAATGTGATTGAAAAATCAAATTAGTCTCAATTCACTTCAAAGTTGTTTGATGTTGATTGTATCAGTTATAATTTGAACACAGGAATGTTTTGTACATGTTATGAATAATTGTGATCAGTTTGTAGGCAGTCATGTTTTGCTCTGACCTTTCCCTAAAATGCCAAACTTTGAAGGTCATTGACAATCCTTTTTGAATGGAATTAAGTCAGTTTATAGATGTAAGCTTCATTGAATTGCATCGAATATGAACTCACCTAATGCCACTGTCAATACACTGTACCAAAATAACAATGGACAAACTAATTAAAAACAAAGAGACAACAGACTAAGTTCTAAGAGCCAATTTGTCCAATATGGTACAGACGCTATCACTTTTACAATGTTAAATGGAGTCTTGATGTATGTTTCATATTTTAAGGAGGAATAGAAAAAATGAATAGTCATGATAGATACACAGTAGTCATCATAATAAATAGAAGAATAATAGAACATGTGTCATGAGAATATTTCAAACTGATCTACTATTTGGTATTAAAATTAAGATTAAGATTAATAACAATGATAATCATTACAGTAAAATGGTGTCTTCTTTGCTTTCTCAAATGTCTGAATAACCGTCTTCTCCACTGTAACACCTTGCCAAATAAGGAGATAAATGATTAAATTAGAAACACACGGAGCTTTATTTTTACAAAGGAATATTAAAAAAGATAAATTATAGAAAGTTTACAAACTTGAAATTAGAGGGACAAAATTTTAGAATAATTACAGTACTGTGTCAATGAGTTTTAACATACATATAGTATGTAGTACTTGTATTTAGAATGAACTTGTATTGTATTTTGGATGTGTCTGACTGACAAGATTATCTCATAACATGTAACATGTACACACATAGAACATAACACAAACACACATTGACTTGATAGTAATCCTTATATGTTTAACTCACAGTTACTGTTCTAGTTAAAGTTAGACTGAAAGCACATCTTCATTGACCATATAGTAGATTCAATCATATGTAAACTTTTCTAGTTTTTCTAGTTTGTTTTTTCATTACAATACAGTGTATTACATGTCTTTTAACCTTATGTGCACTGATACACTTGATTTGATGACTCATATGATATGAACAGTGACTGATTTCATCTGATATTTTTAAGACTTACCATTCTGTTGTATGTTACATAGCAAACTTGATGTTATCTTCTTTAGAAGACAGAATCCAACTCTTTCCATAGTCAGCTATAATATAAAGGAAATTAATGTATACCATTGATTTATTATTTTATTTTAATTATGACTAATTCATTGTTAAAGGATTAGCTCATGAATGACTTTATCATTGATTCCAATTAATTGGTACATGTACAAGTAATAGTTACCAGTCCATCTAGTCTATCCAGCTATACCCTCCTCTTAACTGATGTGTTAGAAATGTCTAGTGAAGGGCTTATCAGAGTTTGAAGTACATGTAACTATGATAAACGGAAATGAAGAAGCCACACCCTCTCCTGGAGCACACTATTTTCCGTTACAATACATTTATGTTATGTTTGCAGATTTGCATAATTTAAAACACCATAGTTGAGTATTAGTATTGGTTTACGAACTGTAATAATATTAATGTTGTGTTTATGCATTTATGTATTATATAAATGTAACTATACGAGGTCACTTGAGAAAAAGTGGACCTCGTGTTCGTTGTTTTCTTGTCATGATAATCTTTGGTTAAGAGAGATCCATTCTAATCGTACATGGTGGCAGCGATGGCTACTTTTTAAGTTACTGCACCTGAAAGTTTTGATATACATTATCCAGAAAACTGGCCTAAATGCATCCGCCATTTCGAAAGACTCAGGCAAGCATCTGGCCTGGCTAGCAAGTCAGAAGAGAACAAAGTAAACACATTTGTGTACTCAATGGGAGACGAAGCAGATGACATTTTAGCTTCTTTTGGGATGACAGAGGAGGAGAAGAAGGTATACAAGATGGTCAAGGGAAAATTTGAGTCCTACTTCATAAAATGCCGAAACATTATATTTGAACGTGCGAAATTCAATAGGAGATACGAGAGAGAAGAGGAGATGGTCGACAGCTTTATTACGGCATTGCACGGGTTAGCAGAGCACTGAGAGAAGAGTATCGAGAGAAGAGATGATTCAGGATAGGATTGTTGTAGGTCTGAATGATCCAGCACTGTCAGAAAAGCTACAAATGGATTCAGAGATAACACTATCAAAAGCTACAGAAGCAGCTAGAGAAAGAGAAGCCATAAAGCAACAACAAAAGATACTGAGAAAAGATTTTCAAGAGGAAACACGTATCAAGATAGTGTCACAGAAATCATCGGACAGAAAACTAACAGAATACTGTGTAGAAAGTAGGAAAAAAAGATTACCAGGAACAACAGAAGTGCTCAGCTCTGTATGCAACTTGCCATAGGTGTCACCGTACAGGCCATTATGAGGCAGTATGTCCGACATTGACATCACAGATAAAAGAAATACAGACGAAGGAAACAGCAGAGGTAGATGCAGCCTTTCTGGGAGTGGTCCAAGAAGGTACTCAAAATGAGCAGCCATGGAGAACACAAGTGTCTCTTAATGGCAGACCAATGGTATTTAAACTTGACACAGGAGCAGATGTGACTGTGATATTGTCAGCTGATCTTCATGAATTCGGAAATATAATTGAGTCACAACCTCCAGACAAACAACCTGGTGGGCCTAATTCAGCTGTTTTACCTGTGGCTGGCTGTTTATTAGTAACACTGCAATATAAAGACAGAATTACAGAGGAGACAATTTATGTTGTGAAATCGCTTCAGACACCTTTGTTAGGGCGCCAAGCTATTATAAGACTTAAGTTAGTCCAACGACTAGATGTTGTTGAGAATGGGACTATAGACACAGTGAAAGAGTTTCCAACCCTGTTTTGTGGTTTGGGGAAATTGGAAGGAGAACATGTTTCACAATTAAGAGAAGGTGCACATCCTTATACATTGTTGGTACCTCGACGAGTGGCGATATCGTTATTGCCCAAAGTGAAGCAGGAATTGCTGAGAATGGAGGAAATGGGAGTCATATCACCTGTCATCGAGCCCACAAACTGGTGGATGGTAGTAGTCCCTAAAAAAATGGTAGCATGTGCATTTGCATGGACATGACCAAACTGAATGAGAATGTGAAAAGAGAACAACACTTATTGCCATCAATGGAACAAAAACTTGAACAGTTGGGAGGAGCTTGAGTCTTCACGAAACTAGATGCAAATTTGGGGTTTGGCAAATCCGATTAGACACTAAATCGTCACTATTGATCACATTTATCACACCCTTTGGAAGGTTTCACTTCAATTGCCTTCCCTTTGGCATCACCTCAGCACCTGAGCATTTCCAATGTCACATTGTCAACAATACTGAGTGGTCTAGGAGGAGTGGTATGCCAAGCAGATGACATTTTAATATATGGGAAGTCTCAAGAAGAACATGATCAAAATCTTCGGAACGTGCTTCAGAAATTGAGGAAGGCTGGACTGACACTAAATAAAGACAAACGTATATTTTCTCAGAGACAGATTAAATTCCTAGGACAAGTGATAGACAGTTCAGGAGCGTCTCCAGACCCAGAGAAAGTACTGGCAGTCCGAAACAACCAACAAACATATCAGAACTAAGACGTTTTCTCGGAATCGTGAATCAGCTTAGTAAATTTACAGATAAGTTAGCTGATAGGACTCAACCACTCAGAGAGCTGCTTAACAAACGCAACCAGTGGTAATGGGACCACCAACAATCAAAGGCATTCCAGGATGTTAAGACATCTGTTTGCACCACTCCTGTTCTAGCATTATATGATCCAAACCGTCCTACAGAACTGTCAGCTGATGCGTCATCATTTGGGTTAGGAGTGGTGATAACTCAGCAACAACCAGGAGGAGAATACCAACCTGTCATCTATATCTCAAGAGCATTGTCCCTCACAGAACAATGGTATGCTCAGATAGAAAAGGAGGCTCTGGCTCTTACCTGGGGGTGTGAACGCCTTTCCGACTATCTCATAGGACTTCATTTTCACGTGGTTACAGACCATAAGCCCTTGATCCTGATCCTGAGCACGAAGAGTTTGGAGAGCTTGCCATTGTGGGTAGAGCAAGTAATAAGTACACTCCCACCTACTGAACACAGACTGGTTCAAATTCAACAAAAACAAGAGGAGGATGTAATTGTAGAAATTGGCAAAGTTCTGTAGGAATGGATGGCCAACAAGTACAAAATGTCCAAGTATGCTCAAACCATACATAACAGTGTCATCAGAACTTTCTGTCAAAGATGGATTGTTAATGAGAGGTAATAGAATAGTCATCCCAGCAGAACTCAACAAGATATTTTACATCGACTACATGAGGTCACCAAGGAATCATTAAATGCAGACTACGAGCAAGATAGTCGGGTGTGGTGGCTAAACTTATCAAGTCAGATAGAACATCTTATTCAAAAGTGTCCACTCTGCTGCAAAGAACTAGTTCAGAGAATGGAACCCCTGAAATCAACAGTGTTACCAAGTTAACCATGGAATCAAGTGGGCATGGACGTATTTCAGTGGGAAGGTAGGATGTATCTGATAATAATAGATTATTATATCTCATTATATAGAAATTGCCAAACTCAACAACCAATCAGCAGGAGAAGTCATACATCACATTAAATCAATATTTGCTTGTCATGCCATACCAGAATGTGTAATATCTGATAATGGACCACAGTTCGTGTCATATCAGTTTAAGGAGTTTGGTAACAAGTATGACTTCATACATCACACCTCCAGCCCATATCATCCACAAGGGAATGGAGAAGAAGAGAGAGCAGTCAAGACAATCAAAGAAGTACTTAAAACCTCCAAGGACCCTTACCTGGCATTGCTAACATATTGCAGTACACCACTTCCTTGTATTGGGCATAGTCCAGCAGAACTACTAATGAGTAGGCGGTTACGCACAACACTGCCCCTGACCATTAATCAACTTCAACCGAGAGTTGTCCAACACTTCATTATCTCCAATCGAGATAAGCAATACAAGCAAAAACAAAATAAAAACTTTGATAGGAGACACGGAGCAAGACCACTGAATAACTTATGTCAGAATGATCCTGTTTGGATGGTGGATAGAAAGGAAGAAGGATTCATTAAGAAAAGGACAGGAGAAAGGTCATATATGATTCAATCACAGAATGGAGTAACATACAACAGGAACAGATACAATCTAAGGCCAATACCGGAACCCACAACAAACCTACAAGAGGAAGATCCAGTAGAGATCGAAATATATCCAACCGTTGATAGAAACACAGGACGTCATCAAGATTTGGAGAGTCAAACAGAAACAGCAAATGACCAGGAACCATTGGAGTGTACTAGGACTATATCAAGCTGGAGGAGTGGAAGGGCCTCGCGCTCTCCTGTACGATATGATCCCACTTGGACTTAAAAGGGGGAGATGTAGTATTAGTATCAGTTTACGAACTGTAATAGTATTAATGTTGCGCTTATGTATTAATGTATTATATAAATGTAACTATACAAGGTCACGTGAGAAAAGGGGGACCTCATGTTCATTGTTTTCTTGTCATGATAATCTTTGGTTAAGAGAGATGCACTCTAATTGACAATAGTTACTGACTTATAATGTCATAAAACAGTCTTAGTTTGAAAAGAAGAATAAAATAGATTTGTTCACTTGAATAATAGAGAGTGAACAACATTTATATTCTACTTCCTACCACCCACACTAGCCAGAATATGAGTAGTGGAATCTGATTTTTTAGTTGAAGTTAATTTATTGTGGCCTTTACTTTACTTTAACTGTGTATTAGCAATGAGGAGGGTCTAACTTGATAGATTACAACTCATCCTTCCCTTGAACGAAGAATGTCTGGGTATGACGCAAAGTTTTAGAACTCTACTTTGTCTTTGTGATGTAGTTACTGTTATATCATTGTCTCTATATACTATAGAAAATAGTAAAACATGGATACTTTTCTGTTATTATAATGACAAACTATGATACATTAGCTCTGTTTACTATGAAAAAGAGTGTTAGTATTATACTTTGTTTTTTAAGTTACAATGATCAAAATGACTTTAAATACTATATACATGTAGTAATAAGAATATATATCCTTTCTATATTATTATGACAAACTTACAAGATAATTTTAAAGTGAGCTTAAAATTTACACATACATGTACCTTAACAAAATTATCCACTTTTCTTATCAAAGTAGAAACTCCTACAAATATGTTATTTATTGTAGTCACTTAATGCTCACATTACAATGACTTAAAAATAAATAATCATTATTAGTTCCATGTAATTAATAATCTATGTTGATATAGAATTACTGGGACCTACTCTTACACTATCTGTTAATTATAAGATGATGTTAGTAATATTGTGATCTTTACTTGTCCCACAATATTAATATTAGTATATATCAACAGTACACACACAAAGTACTACTTTACTGGTTAACATGTACACATGTAAAACTAATTTATAATTAACCTAAACATGCCACACCCTAAAGTGCTGATATCCAGTATTGGTTGAAACATTTACCACATATTCTATTTATAGCCCAATGACAAACCATTATATTATAAGTAGTAAATTTTTTAGATCAATGTGGGTGAAGTCATAGAATGATAAACAGTAAATGTTATTAACAGTAGAAGAATAGTAGTACATGTAGATGTCCTAGTTAATTGTATAAATATAAATCAAATTTTCTGTATTAAATTCCATGTCTATTGATCGAAGTTTTTATTTGTCAACACTTAATCAATACCACATACATTTAAAATGATAATTTTAAGACATTATTTAATTTATAATATGACAGTTTGTTATAATAATTTCTTGTTATTTCAGGTATTACCAGTATATTAAAGGAGACTCCTAATGAAGATGAAGTATTTCATCGATTATTTTATATCAGTGACAAATGGTACGATATTGGATTATTATTACAAGTACATCGCAATGTTTTGGATGAGATAAAACATAGTGAGGACAACAATGAAAGCAAACTTGAGAAAGTCATCGACATCTGGAAAGATATAAAATCATCCTTTGTTAACTGGGAAACAGTGATTACTGCTGTGGAGAGTCCTGTTATTAACAAGAAGGTGATAGCTGATGAGATACGTCAAATTCTACAATTACGTAAGTTATTATTATTAAGTAATGAGGTTGTTTTATTAATACTGTCACTGTCAATAAACTGTATAGTACAAACTTTATGACTTACAAAATGTTATTATTCTGTTGTCAAAGACTTTGATATAGTTTTTTATTAACTACTTCTATACATCACAACATACATGTAGTATGTAGTACTGGTATTTAGAATGAACTTTATTGTGTTTTTAGGATGTGTCTATCTTACAATATGTCTCATAACATATACACACATGGAACCCACATATTGGCTTGATAGTAATTCTTATCTGTTTAGTTCACAGTTACTATTGTAGTTAAAGATACTATAGATAACTATACTATCACGTACAGAAGCTGTACACTGTGTAAATGTCACTGAATCTAGACTTATGATGATCATAGCATTCCCCATAATATTCTAGACACATCCATCATTAATAACCATAAAGCTTCTAACCATTTATCAAATTAGATTGTGTGTAGTAATTTTCATGATGAATAATTAGAGGTAAAATTTGATGTTTATTGAAACAATAATTATTTTTGACAAAGTTAGAGGTAGATGTAGAACTTGTGTTTAAAATGGCTGTTACATTTAGCCAATGAACTAATAGCAGGAGTCCTTAGTTTCACTAAGGAGGACGAGTGTACAAATCTTATTCTAAAGCTCATGTTCGTTATTGAAAGCTTAACTATGTTATGAATGTAATTATAAACAATAATTATTTTTGACAAAGTCAGAGGTACACATACAGCTTGTATTTAAAACATAATGCAGTAATTTAAATTGATTGTTAAAACCTTGGAAATCATAGCTTCAAAAAGGATTGTAAAAGAACTTGTATACCTTTCTGGGAAGTGTGGAAGTTATTTATTGATCTGAAATAGAGCAATCTGATTGGGTAATTAAGACATATCATGGTATAAGTTACTGATAAATCAGAGTTATGTAATACATACAGTACATGTGGTCCAAATATGTAATGTTAGGATTAAGTGAAATAACTGACAGTTCAGTTAATTATAGTTTATTAATAATTATAATTTTGACAACAACATAACTAATAACTGTAATAATTTGTAGTTAGTATATCCAAACAATAGGTCATTATTAATTAATTCATCATTATTATTGATATTATCTATAATTTGTTTGTTCATGTAGGTGTAATTAGGAGACTTCGATCTAATCTTAATCCTGACACTGAAATATCTGATTCAGGTAATTTAATTTCTATATAATATGTCAATACATTATGTTAACTGTTACACTGGACATTTACTGTAGTATTATAATTATAGCTTCTTCCCAGGTCTAACTGATAGTTTTATATCATAGTAAACAATGTGGGTAATAACAAAGGTCCTATAAGACTATTGGTATTATATTAGAAACAAATGTTCATGTGAGAGGTTGTATATTACTTAATTAACTTGGCATACCAGGTAGTCTTACAATTACTTTTAAACAAACAGTTTTCACTCACTTGTTCTGATCTTTAGTTTCAAAACGAGTGATGTTCAGTACTACCACATGTTGTCCTTTGCATTAACTAACAATCCTATATATATATATCCCAGGATACTAAGTAGTCTCTACGACTGGACCAATGTCAACACTGAGTTTCCTAAAATTGATACAGGCTGTGTTCAGTACATGTATGTTCCTCAATACCAAGTATCACTGTTACAACTTGATATAATCCCAACTCAAGAGATATACATTCCTTAGTACTAAGTATACATACTAACTGTAGTATATCTTGGAATAGTCCATTCATGAGGCCAGTATATACATATACCTAAACATTGGAATCGCTGGATACTTGGTACATCCTGGGACAGTGATTGTCAGGAACCCAATAGATACCTATGTATCACTTAATACTGAGTATCTTTTGGTACTTAGTACATCCCAGGATGGTTCATTCAGGGTTTATTTTAGAGCCACGTACGTATATATCCCTTAGTACTATATTCTTAATAATTAGTACATCCTGCGATGGTTCTTAGTAGCTCATTGCATTCATGTTTGTTGCTTAATACCAAGTATTCCTGAATACTTTTTAGAGCCTAGTGCATATTTATCCCATAATACTAAGTATTCCTGGATATGGATTCTTGCCTTTGTGGTTAGAGAAAGTTTAGTATATGAGTAACTCTACCAGGAACATTCATTCTCAACAAATATTTATTTACTCACTTGTCAATATTTCAAGGATGTGAAGGTTTCCAAGTTGTTTAAGTGATTTCTCTTCCTAACCACAAGCCTTATACCGATTTACGGTACTTTAACTGTGATAATATAAATTATTAATCAATATACTAGTGGCTTATTTTCACAACAATTATCACAACATTACACCCACTGATTTAATAAAAAGTGATTAATATGAATCAAGTAATATGAACACTATTGTATAAGCATTTGTGAACTTTATATATAACAATGAAAGTTGAAACATTACATACCTTACTACTGCAAACATGTTGTTTGTAATTGTACTGAAATTATGACTCCAGTCAACTGTACATGTGTCTAATTTGTAGCCCATATAAATTTATGTCCTATTGTGACCACACCTACAAGTCATATCCATTTCCTTTACTCTATTATCTATTGTACATGTACACAAAGTGTTATGTGCTATAAAAAACATCTACTGTTTCTCCACATTTTTATTTCAGTTAGTGAACATTTGTGTGTACATTCGTTAATAATCATGTCATGGTGGTATGTGAAGAATGCCATTCCTGATATATAGGATTTTGTTCCTAAACATCTAGCACACCTATTTTTATGTTTTAAGTGGATTTGTAAGATTATACTGAATAGAAAAACCTTTTCTCTCTTGCTTATCCTTAGCCTGAGGTATATCACTGAGTCAGTAGTCAACTTGAACAGAGTATAGTTTCTGGGTTATTTCAGTATTATAATACACGCATATCATTGTGTAAAGAAATAGGATTAGAAGCAAATTCTTGAGTGAAAGGTTGCTTTTTAGGACCATTTTGCTAAATTCACTTGTCACACATAGCATGTCAGACAGTCTTATAATAGTTCATAGAAAAAAAAGGTTTATTTCATTTGTTCTAATCTTTAGCTTCAAACTAACAGATTAAGACTTCTCAAAGTAACAAGTTTTTATTATAATCTAACATTCATAGCAATGTGTTTGTGGCTACTTATCATGACATTACATCCACTTAGTAATTTATCATCGTAAGATGACAGGACACTGTTATTAACTATGTTATAATATTACAGGCAGGATAAATTTTTTAACCTCAAAAATGTCAATATTTTATAACTTAGGCTTATGTTTAATGAGAGTCATAAGCTGTCAAAACCACAATAATGTGCTTCTTGTATATAGCTGCTTCACCAGATTAAGGACTAGTTTTACAATCCTTATAATGATTAAATCAGTTGTGTAACCTAAACATCAGAATTTCATGGCCACTGCCCACGTAAAACGAAATCCTATATTTAGAGAAGAAACTTATCAGTGTGTTTCAAGTGGTCATTGCTGTGTTTTTATTTGAGGATACC
The DNA here is from genome assembly GCA_963693285.1 of Xestospongia muta. Classification (NCBI taxonomy): domain Eukaryota; kingdom Metazoa; phylum Porifera; class Demospongiae; order Haplosclerida; family Petrosiidae; genus Xestospongia; species Xestospongia muta. The sequence goes on along the minus strand of OY848920.1, from coordinate 3,823,589 downwards.
ATCAATGTCAATGTCATTTAAAGAACTAGAAGGGATAGAAAGGAATACTATTAGAAAATGACTACTACTTAGTTTTAACCCTATATGTTCACACCTCTGAGTGAAAATTGTGGTCTGATTTATTTGCTTTAAATAGTGTCATCAACATGATATTGATGAACACATATCTTTTTGGAAAAACATATGATTGCTACATTTTGAGGCCTCTTAGTAATGGCTAATGTAGCAAGCTTGTTCATGTATTTCGTTATTGGAAATGATATCTCATGTGTTAATAATAGGAGAATAGTTATAATGATGGTATAAGCTCTAGTTGATCATGCATCACTTCAGTGTAATCTTATTAAATTTGACACAGAGTTAAAATTATACTTGTATCACCGTGGATTGTAGTTTTAGTGGCAGAATTATCAATATTTTTTATTAATGACTTCTTTTATAATCTGCTACTTCTCTTGTGACCATAGGTACATGATTAGATGGTCTTGAAATCTCATGCTAATGACTTTAGGACCATGAATTTAAAGCCAATGTACTAGACTGTCCTTTTGTTCAAGGGGATATATATTATATATATATATATATTACATCATGTAATAAGCTACACATATATATATGTAGAATACAAAAGAGATGGGGTCTGTTTATACAAACTTCCCTTCACCTTGTGTCATACTAATATCTTGGACATAATGATCCTCCCTCATATTTGTTACTTATAGATTAGAGTTGTCTAATAGATACAACATGTTGTCCAAAATATATAATATTAATTAGGTTTTAGTATTGTATGGAAAAACTGACTTTTTCTTTGCTAGATGGCAATGATGTGTTACTGGACAAAGCTATGAAGAAAGGTTTTGTAACTGCTGAATTCTCCAAGTTTTTAATATCTGGTGCACCTGGAACTGGTAAATCATCTTTTGTAAAGCTACTATATAATGATGAACCAAGTGATAATGACAATGTACATAACAGTACTAATGTAGTTGCCCCACGTCCAGCACATGTCGTAACTGCCATCACAGGAGACAATCATAATTTGTTATGGATGAAGGTGGATCCAGACAAAGTGAAGGAAATAATTGCTGGAAATATTAAAAACAACATGGAGATATCTCCAGAGTTAGAAAGTCAACAATCTTCAGAGTTAGGAAGTCAACAGTCAATTGAACAGCCAGTAACAACTGAGTCACATCTGCAAGTACAAGACATAGACACAAATAAGTCTGAACAAACCACCACAACAGAAGATGTAATAAAGTCCGATGTATCTCAAGAAATTATTAACCTTTTACCTCATGTGCAGAGCTCAAAAGAGCTTTATAAAACTCATTGGATATATGGTGTTGATACTGGAGGTCAGGCTGCTTTTCTAGATATTGCTCCGATTTTGTTACGATATCACTCTGTCAATATTCTTACACATAAGCTAGATGAACAACTTCATGAAAAAGCTAAGTTCTTCTATTGTATTAAAGGAGATCAACTTGCAGAGCCAGCTAATCATCAGATAACAAATTTAGAGCTTCTCCAAGCTTCATTTCGGTCCCTAACATCATTTAATTGTCCTCAATTCACTCAAATTTTAGAACGTTCAATTGAGAACGGAAGTGAAAATGATAAAGGGAATTTTAAAGAGCCACATTGCATAGTACTAGGGACATTTTATGATAAACTACTGAAGTCTGGTTTCTCTGGTGAGTTACTAGTAGACAAAAATTCTATTCTTATGTCAATGTTGAAAGATTTAAAACTACACAATCAAGTAATTAAATATCGTGCCACAGGAAATCAAATAATTTTTCCTGTGAATGCTGTTGCCAGAAGTGGTAATGAAATAAAATTAGCTGATGAGATACGTCGTCAAATATGTAGATTTTCCTTAAAAGTTAAAATTCCGATTCGATGGTTCTTGTTTCAGCTAGAATTAGACCAGAAGTTTTGTCAATTTAATGTCTTAGTTGTAACCAAATCTATATGCTTGGATATTGGAAAGACCTTATATATGGAACCAGAAGAAGTTGAAAAAGCATTAATGTATTACCATGATATGACTATCTTCCTGTACTTTCCTAAAATCTTGTCTAATGTAGTGTTTCTTCATCCACAAATACTATTTGATATTCTGTCTATTTTGATCAGCATCTCATTTGCTGAAACATTTGATCTTTTAAGAGATCATAATATTTTTATCGATGAGAATGATTTTGCAGAACTCAAAGAAAAAGGATCTTTCAGTAAACAGCTCTTAACTCTTCCTTTATTTGATAAATTTTTTTCTGACTTTTCAGCAGACAATTTTCTCATTTTAATGACAATGTTGTTTATTATGGCTCCTCTACCTGAAGAAGGAAAGTACTTTCTACCAACTGTTCTTCCTACTACATCTTCTATCGACTATAAGTCTATACCATCTCCTTTTAAGCAACATGTTGAGCCTCTAATTTTGTCATGGGATATGAAGCCTTTTCCTCATGGAATTTTTCCTGCATTAGTTACCAACCTTCTAAATTGTAAAGATCAGATGACCTTTAAACTTAAACGTCCTACCCCTACCACACCTCGTTATCGTAATATTATTACTTTACAAGCTAATCATGGTGATGTTCTTTTAATTGATGGAAAATCATGGTTGGCAATCTACTATTCTGGCTCTAGTAAAGAATGTTATTCTTTACGTAATACTGTCCATGCAGCAATTATTGAGATCATAGACAATTTCCAATATACAGTTAATGTATACAGTCTTGAAGATTACTTTTATTGTAGAATACCAGATTGCCCCAATAAATCATCAGAACATTTTTGTCGTTTAAGTGATGATAAATTAACACTTACCTGTCAAGATAGCTCTAAAACAACTGACACTGATAGGTCACATCAGTTACCTTGGTTTATAGGTAAGTTTTAGTTAGGAAGATAAATACTAAAAGACTGCTCGCGTTAATTTGACTTACCATAACGTCGACTTTTTTGCTAAATAAGGTGTTGTGTTATAATTTTTCCAATACTACTTGCAGTTAATGTAGTACAAGTCTACATTCAAAATGTGTGACTTTTTTTTAATTTACAAGTAAAGTATGGCCAAAAGAAACAACATTAAAATATAATTAAGAAGTAAAGATATTTACAAGCTTGAAGTAAATGTGAATAGACTTTATTTAGTGTAAAGTAAATAGTTTTGAATTAGCTCCTGCATCAAAAGCAAAATATTATATAAGTTTCTTCTTAATACAATGGCCATAATGATATAATTCAATTTTTTTTGTTCAGATTCATCAAAACAGGCTATTCCACATAATGGTAAGCTAATAAATATTATAGTGACAATTGCTAGTTTCAACTGCCTACCACAAGTGTGTGGTGACTAGTCCTAAATTGTTTTGGTTCATATACTAACTGCATACAATATAACATTCCATAAGCTTTTGATATACCTACCAAATATTACAATACAAATGTAATGCATGTATAACACTGACCAATAATCATTTTGGTAAATGTTCCATTATATAACTGTATGGTTTTTGGATTGAAGACAGCGACTTGAGTAATTCATAATATTATTGACTCTGAAGTATGATTATCTATTTATTACTTCTTTCAGATGAAATGTACAAAGAGTTTACTGTAGAGATAATGGCAAATGCACAGAGTGGTCCTAATCCTAAAAGTGGTCTTGCCATCATATTTGGTGTGGTGAATAAGATGGTACCACAGGGAACTGATTTAGATATTAAAAACATCAAAACAACTTTCAATGGTCTCAACTTTGCCACCTGGGTTATTAAAAATCCGACACCTACAATAATGAAGAAAGCAGTGAAGATTGTATCAGAATATTTTAATTTCTCAATTAAATTGAAATGGTTGGTGTTTTATTATGCAGGTCATGGTGGAAGTATAGATAAAAGGGGTTACTTTGTTTTACCATGTGACAATGACAAACATGAGAATTTTTCTATTGATGAAGTCATTAATCAATTTCAACCTATCAATCCAAATTGTCATCTTGAAGATCGTAAACGTTTGTTTCTCTTCGACTGTTGTTTAAACGAACATAAAACTGAAACATTACCTACAACAGCTCCACCTCCTTTAAATCCATATCTACCTTGTTACCAACCACCTAATGATTACACTATAGTTGCACATGCTACATATTACAGAGGGGTTGCTCAGGGTGATTTTTCAAAGGGAGGTGCTTGGACAATTAAATTGTGTGAAAATATAAAGGAATACGCTAAAACTATGACAGTCAATGAAATACTTAACAAGACAAGAAAAGATGTCATAGATATGACACCATACAAAGTCCAAGCCCCTTTTCAATTAATAAATTGTGGAGATGACTACCTCATTTCAGGTATGTTACCAGTCAGAATGAGTTTAAAATATTCTAGCTAGTACTAAAGGACTGAATTTGAAATTTAAAATATTTATAATTTATGGCCACCAAATTTAGAAGTCTAATCAGTAATACTTGGTATTGAGGAACATACTCATAATACTATTATGTGTATGTTCCTCAACACCAAACATCACTGGCACATTTTGTTGTGACCACAATTCAAGAGATACACACATTTCTTAGTGCTAGGTATTCATACTATCTCTGGTATATCCTGGAATGATCAATTCATGAGCCAATGCATGTGTATCCCTAAACACTGGTATCACCAAATACTTAATACATCCTGCAATGATGAGTCACATGAGCTCAGTGCATACCTAAGTATTTCTTAATACATTCTGGAGCAGTCCAATCAAAGGTTAATTTTGGAGCTCAGTGAATATATATCCCTTAATATTAAGTATTCATGGATATAGGTTCTTACCATTGTCACTAGAAAAAATCAGCTTTACAAAGATTGTCATGCATACAAGCTAATCTATATTGTGCAAGAGGAAAAATTACTGATGTTATAATGACTTCTAACTACTGTAAATACTAAGTTTTCTTCAATTTATTACAGGAGAGAAACAGAAGAGACCGAGATTAAATATATCAGAGTCTGATGAAGATATACTTCCTAGGAAGCAAGAATGTCATACATTATCATCTGACAGTGATGTAGAGTCATATGACACTTCAAGTAAATTTGGTAAAGAACCAGCTAGTGGGAGACCTTATAAGAAAAAAGGAATGCCTCACAAAAAGATACCTTCATTACCTAAAAGTATACCAGACGAACAAAAAGGTATAGTCTGATTTAGTGACATGTAATAAAGATACTTTACTAATTTAATTGTCACGTTAGGTAGGCAAGAGAGAGACATTGGTAGACAATTGTTATAATCAATTACAATGTACACTGTATTGAATAACTTGCTTATTGTATAACATGTTAACAATGTGTATAACTCTATTATTACAAGTACAGCTTTCATTTAACCTTTAACGCAAATCATAGTATTGATTTATTTTATATTTTAATATTAACTAGTTTAATTTTATCTAGCAGGAATTTAGTTTACAATGTTGTCCTTTAATATAGGTCATAAACGACCCACCCAGATGGAGGAAATGCCATCATCAAAAAGGAAATCTAGTACTATTACTACTTCAAGTCAGCAATTAATAAACCAACTTAAGATAGTAATAAATGTGCCATTTCATATATTGCTTCAAATCAATTATTATCATACCCAAAAACATAACTTTAGGATTGCCTAAATGATAGCATGTTTCAACTCATAAATAAGTGTAACAGGAGTCCTTATCCTCACTAAGGAGGAAGAGTATGTGAATCCAATTCTAATGCATTAGAAAAACCTGCTTAGGATCAAAGCTTACCAATTATGAATGTGATTAACTATGCTATGAATATAATTAAACATTTGTTTATATAGTCATTCACAAAAAATTGCCCAAAAAGGAATACTTGTGTGATTTGGGTCAATATAGGTCCTGTTGACACTTACAATGTGCAGGCATAGGTACAGACAACTAACAGGCACAGGCAGTCTATTATTGTTTTTGAGCAACATGGCTTACAATAACAAGTTCATTATTGTATAATTTCACTTCAGTAAGTAGTAGTTGTCTCACACACTATGGAGACTATTTAGTTATTGTGATATGAATATCACAAAATATAATATTATATGTAAGAAATTAGTTTAACATGTGGAGTTATCCTGAGTATACACATAATTCACACAATTCTCAAACACAAGCCATAATCATTGCAGAGAGCCTTAAATTCAACTTAAATTTTAGGATAAGGCTTGGAGATAGGGCTTCATAATAGAAATAGTAATAAATAAATCAAACTTATTATTGGCTTTTCTTCTATATGAATTATTTTGATGACATAGTACATGTATGCACTTTGTATGCTCATGATTGTACACTCCTTTACATTATAAAGTTGACAGCTGATATTAAAGAGGTTGATAATAAAATAAATCAATCACTTACTTTACACTTCATAGTATATGTTTTGACTTCAAGTAATCCAATTAGTTTGATAACTAATTTATCAGTTACCAATATTCTTTTTGTAGTTACTTATTGGCTTTCTTAGCTCCAATAAAGCGAACTGTATAGCCATGATAATAAATTGATAATTGTTCCTAAACAATTGGGAACTATTGACAAGTTAGCCCAGCAAACTCTCATCTATCTATGTTTGACTTCATAGTTAATATTCTTGAACCCCTAATTTGTTTATACTTTCTTCTTACATTGTATACCTACTTATATATACATGTACATTTGTTGTAAATAGGTCTTTCATTTATAGCACTGATGATAATATATTGTTGAAATTTTAGGTTTGTTGTATAATATTGTAATTACTGTAACCAAATTCTCAGTAACTGTTTGTATGTCTAAACTAGTATGTTCAAATGTTATATCTGAACTTCACGTTTCTTTCCTTTTTGCATTTTTGTAATAATGGACTTCTGATTTAGTTTTAGGTGTTACACCAAATATGATGATGTTACATTAACCAAGTGATATAGATACTTAAAGTATTGACAAATTACAGACTCATTGAAATAATATTACACACTATATATAGTCTTTTATGCTAGGGATCGAACAATCATTATATTATGTTAAAACTACTGAATTAAACAACAATATTTTATTATAACAGAATGGTAATGGATAAATAAAACTTATTATCTTTTATTTTATTCGAAATATTTTTGATGGTATAGTGCATCTCTCTACATTGTATGATCATTTGTAGAAAGTCTTTTACAGTATTAAGTTGATACCTGCTATCAAATAGATTTAATTTACAGTTCAGAGTATATATTTTGTCTTCAAATAATCTTATTAGTTTGACAAGTAATTTTCAATTATCCATTTCCTTTAAAGTTACTTATTGGCTTTCTAAGCTCCAAGAAATATTCCTGTGTATAAATCACAACCTACAAATCCTAAGTGTTTTTCATTACATCATGACTCTGATATATCTGAAGTGAACTTTCTGTAAAATTTTAGTCTGGTTTTATAATTTTTAATGGTTTCCTTTTTACATTTGTTGACATTTTCAAATATAAGAATGTAGTGACTGTTTATAAGACACAGGACACGCATACTCCAATACAAAATTTATACTATTAGGCTCTAATATTTATAATGTAAGGTCAAAGGTATGGTATTAATTTATCATTGATGTATGGACTTCATGTTCATAGACACAATCAACTATGAATATTGTGTTTAATGTTTGGCTGTTTTAAACAATAACATGATTACACTTATTATATTGCTTAACAAAAAGTCATTTTGTTATATCAATATTAAATTATATATTTTTCTAATTCATATTAGATAATACAGTTGAAGAAGGTGTACGTGTATCTACTATACCAGATCATCTCTTGGATGAACAACCTACACATGATGAATTAATTTCACATGCTAGAACAGCAGAATGGTATCAGTTGGGTGTGAAATTAGAACTGGACAGTGTGGATCTAGATGGATGTCACGACTGTACTAGAATGTATCGGTTATGGATTATGGAGAAAGGAAGAAGTGCAACAAATAGGAGTTTATTAGTTGCTTTAAGAGCTATTAGACAGAATTATGTAGCAGATGCTTATGAAGATTATTTAAAAACTAAAGTAAGTTATATTGTCCATATATCAATGTATATATGTACATAGAGTGAAACCCTTAGCTAAGAATAGCTGTCTTTGATCTATTTTGATGCTAATCACAACTCAGTTGATTTTAGATGTAATATTCCCATTATATTTATTCTGTGGTTCTGTACATAATTATTATCTATTAATTCCACAGATACATACCTCAATGTCATAGTAGAAGGAACTTTCTAACGTTCTTGACATATTGTTTAAGAAGCTGATTATATTACTTTAATTATCTCCTTGTTAACTAATGATATATATATACATGTATATACTAGTACATGATAATTATTCTTTAAAGACTATGCACATCATTACATTACATCATTAGTTCTTTAGTATATGTTGTTTTGTTGTTTGAAATACTTGTGATATTTAGCAATAATAATATTGGCATTACGGTGTATGTATTCTCTAACGGCTTGGCTTCATTAATCCTTATCACTTACTATGTGGGGAAGCATTATTATAGTGTCTGTCCATTAGATGGAAATCAATTTTTAACTACTCTAACTTGGCAATGAAAGTGTTTACAGGTGAAGTCACAAAAATGGCAAAAGTTAACCTTTAGATGACCATGCATATTTAATTTTATTTATGTTACCGTAAAAACACAGGATTCTAGTAGAAAAAACTTGACTTTGTTAATAAAAATAACCATTCAATGTATGGTTGAATTTCTTTTATCTCAATGGTGTATTGCTCAGGCCATCAACCACTATGGTATGTTTGTTGTTCGTGCCTATGGGACCATTTGAACATGTGTGATCTCCTTAGCAACGAGTACTGGTTGGTAAGTTTGTATTTTTTTTTACTTGTGTAATTATTTGGACTTATCATATATGAAAGGCTACGATTGATGATTATGAGTCAAGTATGCAATTTTTAATTAATGTATCTCAACACAGCAACCTATAGGACTTCAATATCCAGTTCATCATCACTACTACAGTCAAAATTGTAACTGGTCTATCTCTGTTCTAATATCTGACCATTTTCTAAAACCTGGTCAACATTCATTGTTTTTCAAAAGCAGTAATTTTTTTAATATTTATTGTTAAACTTTTTACAAAAGCTTAAATTGCAATAGCAAACATTTTTAATTAACATTCCATGTGTCACAATTCGTGACAGTGGTTTTTAATGAAGTGGGCGTGTCGTGAATTTGTGACACGATCATCATTCTCAATAAAGGATGTGAAGGAAAGACGAAGTTTGAAAAATCAGAATAATCTTGAAAAGCGCAGGTAAGGTGGAACAAGGGGAATTAAACTAAAAATGAGTACAGAAACAACAGCAAAGGTTCTACACTTTAGTCCTTTTCTTGATTATTGGACTACAACTCTTATAATTAAACCAACAGGTTTCAATAAGAGAACCTATGTTGCAACTAAAAAGTGACTTAATTTAATGACACAGTTAGAATTGAATACATCTAGTATACTGACTTGACATGTAAATATCAAGTCAACGTTTTCTATTTTCATTGTAGAATCTCCAATTACAATTTATTTTTTGTAAAATCGCTCGAAAGTTTTGAAAAAATTGAAGAAATGGCTTTTTTTCTGCAATTTTTTTTATCTAGTGATAAGATTTTGTAGATAACAAATTGTTAGCTTAATTAATATCTTACATTATTTAAAACGAGGAGAATTAATTTAAATATATATTTATATATATAGTCATTGTAGAAAAGTTAATTGTCTGTTTGAATTCTTGTTCCAGGCAGTTAGATAGGAGACATCTGTGATAATAACATATTAACAATGAAATACATAGAACATTTTGAACTGTTAGCATTGTAATGCTAGAATAATGAAAAGCATCTTGAAATTTCAAGATGTCAAAGTGTAAAGTTAGAATGTGAAAAACATGTCTAAATATCTTGAAATTTCAAACAGCACACTGTGTTGTTCAATGTAAACAATCTCTAATGGTAACTAATCTAAATGTGTGATCATGATATATAGTTAATGTGAAAGACTTACTTCAACAGTTGTGTTTACTTCTTCACACTCATTTGTAATTTCTTTTTCCAATGTTATTTTTATTTAGCAACTTCTCAACTTTAGTCATATCCATAAAGGATCCAATGTCTGGTGCATTCCTTTCATCTTTCAATAGGTAGGCAACATTGCCCTCATAATCATGAGAATTGTCAGTAAATTTTTCAAATTTTTCTGTAAAGTATATCTGTTAGTACCGAACAAAAAGCCCATATAAAGGATGAAGCCTCTTTTCTCAGTCAACTTATTAGTGAGCTTATAAAAATAATTTTCATCACTGAAGATATTATTAGTCTCTAATGATGGCAAATGTCCATTGACGTGATGAGCAGCATTAAGATCTGGAGTAAGTACTGGTTTAAGTATCAAACCTTTATAATAATTAACATTAAATATTAAATATACAATTTTTAACATACTATTTTCTGATTTCATTCTTCGTTTAATAAAAATTACCTCCATCTTCATACCTCCATCTAGCAGTAACTTTTGAGCTTCGTACAATAAAGAGAAGTCAAGTGGAGTATGGTACAGCATGATATATATACATTCCTATCCAGCTGCTGTGATAATTGCTTTCAATTAACGAGTAAAACTAGAAATTAATGTCTGCAGTGACAAGGAGAGCTTAAATGAGGTACAATGTAAAGACAATTGTTCTTGTATATGTTTTGCTGACACTACTATATAATCCTTACAATTCAACTCTATTACATTTTCTTCACAATTGAATAAGAGATAGAGTTCAATTGCATATTCAGAGTGCTCTGGAACCAGAGTAGCCTCTTCAAATTTAATTATTAAGAATAGTATATATTTTGATAAAATTATTCTTCTATTACAATAAATTATGTTACTTATTTATCAGTCAACAGGCAAAACACAAAAGGAATCATTAATGTATATTAAAGACTATATATATCGTTATAAATAGCTATGTATCTGGTGATATATTGCTCTAAAAACAATAATACACGTGTAATTTATGATCTTACCTCATTGCCTTTTGGCAATAGTCTAGACCTGCCAATGGCTGCATGTCCTTTAGATAAGGATATGAATTGGGCCTTCAACATTTCTTCATCTGCAAAATTTGGATATGCTGCTTGAGCATCTTCCCAAGAAGCCAACCCACAAAACTCCACATGCTTGCTTTTTAACTCTCTCATTTTTTTAACTGTTGGCACCAGGCATTCAACATATGCAAAGGCAGGGACCCATTCTAAATCTGATTCAGTAGTTTTAAAATAGTTTCTCCATCCAGGTTTTGAAGTCCTCTAAAATACTACCTTTACAATCAAATTTTGTATGACTATCAGTCTTGTTAGGCTTCACTAAGGTTCCTTCTTCATGTCTTTAAAGATATCCAGTAGGACATTGTATTGAGATTTGGGCAGTGTTGCAAGAAGGAATATCATGTCTCATCCAGCTGTTTTTTCTATTTACACAAAAATAAAACAAAAGTACAATTTACAACAAATTTACTGTCATCATTAATAATGTGGCAGAACAGGAGTCCCTCCATTCTGTTCTTCTCTCAGGTGGTTCTTCAGATATATCGTATATCATATCGCCTCATTTGACACATATGCACTTTAAATTAGCATTGAAAATAAAAAAAATACTAAAGAACTGTTTACATGTTCTGTTATACACATAATGCAGAAATCTTTTGTGAACAGCTAACATTATTTATTATGAAAGTGTAAGTACATGTGACATAATACCTTATCTTGAGTTGTCATTTTATTGGTGAATTCAGTGGCTCTGTTATGCCTGTGAGCTATATGCTGTGCCTGTTCATCCGTTAGGCCATGGAAACACTAACTAAACAATGACTGAAGATATCATGTAGATAGATGAGCACACAATTCATCCTTAATAATTTCACAATCCTAGAATGATTGCCTCCAATAGTTTCGTACTTGGATACCTCTGCATGAGCAGGGTTAAAATTCTCTTTTTTGGTAATATAACTAAGGCTACCAAAGGAGCTACACCCAGTGTTGGGTTTTTAAGCATTTCTTCGCGTAAACATTTAACAAAATGAAGATCTGGTGAGCGTATTTGACGTTTAAGATTAGGCTGCACCAAACATGTGACTGGTAACTTGAATTGTCTTATTAAGATATATAATTATATATAAATCACACGACAACTCTAGTAAGAAGATATTACCTATGAAGTGTTTGCTGACATCTTCTACACCTGTTTTGACCGAGCACGCGATGAAACAATCTTTGACTGAACCTTTTATGAATGAACTAACGGAACTATAACGAACTACAACGAACTGAAATAAAAAGGTTTTACAGCACTATCTATAAACATATACACATAGGGTTTCACCGGAAATTAAATAAAAAAAGCCTAACAGAAATAATAACTCAAAATGAATATTTATAGTTTACCACAACACCTAAATCAGTAACAATTTCATCCAAGTCTTTCTTTTTCTTTGAGGAACATTTTGCTTGTGACACTGCTTGTCATTTCGAAAAAAGAGATTTATCACTATCAGTTGTCTCAGAAGATTGCGTTATTCCAGATGTAGGTAGCAGCTCAACTGTAGACAGTTGTGTTGAAGTAGTTGCAATCAATTCTTCAGAACTTGTCGAAGAGTAAATACCATCCATAGACATTGTATCATATTCATTGTTGTAGAAAAATTGTCGCATAATTTAAAGGTCCATTCACATTTCTTTTCATATACTATATCAAAAACAAGTAAAATAATTCTTTACACTGGATATTTTGATATACCTTTCTGTAATAATTCATACCAGGCGTATTCAGTGAAATAATGCTTCACATCATTAATGAAGTAAAAGACCATTTGTTGTAATTAGTTGTCCATGTTGTGACAAGGTTCAATACTTGTTTCATTGACAGTCATGGCTAGAATTTCTATGGCACAAGAATTATATATAGTGTAGTAACAAATTGTTCATAATAATATCTACTATTATCCTCATGCACCAGCTTTTCATTATTTACAGTTTTGATCTCATTATCACATCTAAAATATATGTGTATACAGTGTTTATTAAAAATAAACTATGTAAGTTGCTACTTACCTATAACTGACTTGGGTAAATTGAGTGATTTGAGTTTAATAGAAGTGACTGTTTTAGCTCATGTTTTTGTCTGTTGATTGGTTTAGCTATTTTTGTTGTTGGAGTTTTATGATGTTTTCGAGTTGTGAAGAATGGTTTTTGTGGTGATAGTGCTTTGTTTGCTGGTTCATTTGATAGCCTGTTAAATCTAGATGATGATTCTATTATATTGACTTCAACAAGATTTAATGCTGCTCTTATATTCTTTTTACATGTTGCATGCAGGATATTTTCATCTGTACAATGATCTAACAAGGTATATAGATGATCCATATCTATTTGTATGTCTTTCATGGCAGTGGTTGTGGTGTATTCTCCTAAGACTTTTACTTCATGGAATATTTCCTTATTCCCAACATTGAGTGACTTCATAGAGACATTTGAAGGTTCTACTAGAATATAATTCAGATGAGAGTTGATATGCCTAATTGAGAAGAGAGTCTGGACATGTACATGTATACTCATGTATACAAATGTTGCATTTCTTGCATCGTATATAGCAATTTTGACAAATTCTTTGTTGTTTCTTGAAAGTCTAGTGGTTTTCAGGTTTTGATGTAGAGGTAACTGTCCATTCATTATAGTGAGTTTCTGTTACAGGTTATATTGAAAACTTTATACTATGTACTATGTATGATGTTTGCGTTGATTGTACACTTGCTTGAAGTACTTAGTGAAATGTTGAGTACTCTCATTATTGTCAATAAGAGTCATAACTTGTTGAAAAGTAGTTCAAAGTCATTGTCATCTTCTTCATCAAGTAGTGTGTGGAGAGTGTGGTGGATTTGACACTTTTGCTCTTTGTCACTGATAAATGTCAAGGCACCTCTCCAGGCACAATCTGGATGCTATGAATAAATTGCAGGTGTTACAGTAGTACATTGGTGATTTGACTAATGCAATTACTGATCCAGTTGCATTAGCTGCTGACAAGTCAGTTGCTGAACTCATCTCAGATATAACTTGTCAGAAAATTAATAATGACAGTAGTTGCCAAAAAGCAAGGAATTATTATATTCTAAATGAATTAATGACTAGAATAGCTACTGACCCTACTAACCTTATGAAAATTATATCAGTGTTACAAGGTCATGGCCCAGATGTCAGTGCTATTGCTGAAAGGATGATAACAGGTAAAACAATGTCAATTTTGCATATAGTGATATGGTAATTATAATTTATGTTACATTCCTGAATGACAATGTATCTTACAGAAATGTCATCCATGAATCAGTCTACAGATCATCAACATGTAAAAGTAAATACAGTGGTAATAGTAAATAATCATAGATACTATTTTTCTAATAATTATTCAGACATTGGCATATGCACTTGGTGAAAGTGAATATAATTTGTTGATAATGCAAGAAAAGTTGGGTTCTCTGGTGCTTAAGATTCAAAAAATAGTTGAGTCAGCTGATATTGATATTGATGAACTGAAGCAGCTACTTATCCTGTCTTACCAACAATTTGAGAGTATGATACAAGAAACAAAAACCTTTTCAAGTGTCTTTGTTATAGTTCGTAAGTTTTGCTCTCCAGTTAACATAGAAGTCCTAATACTCATGTGTGATCACTTTAATCTTTCTGATGCCATTAAAATTATTCAATGATACAAAGTGGAAGAACAAAAATATTATAAGAAACTGTTGAGTACTGCTTTTGCTTAGGACCTTATTAATAAAGCTGAGTTAATAGATCGTCATCCTACACCAGATCATACAATTTCTCTTAAACTAAACTCATTTAGGCCTAATAATGATACAACAGTGAAAGATTTGAGATAGTTATTAATAATTTATTTTCTGATTGCTCTCAGTATATTCATATTTGTAAATTGGGAAAAGGTTGTATCTTTGTTACTATGTGTGCTCCCAAACAACTAATGGGTTCACTAGTGGAAATGACAAAGACAAAGGTACCATATCTCAATGGTATTGAAGTAATTTTGTTACAGATTGGACATCAGATTATTCTTAATAAGAGAGAGAAAGCAGTATATAATGAATTATTAATACATACTATATCCACTCAGTTGTACATATTGGTATTACATATGTACATTTGTTTACATTACATTAGCTTATAATCTAAAGTATATACTTCTTCCACTGATAAAATAATAATTATTTCATCTACATATAGGTAATAGTCAGCAGTCGTGTTAAAGCAAAAGTCATGGATCATAGTAAGTATATCAAGTACACTGTATACATGTATAAACATAGTGTAACCTTCCATACATGACCACATTGAAATGTCTATCTTGAACCAATAATTATTCATGATGAGTCATATTACATGAACCTAATAGTATGTTAACTTATGTTTGTTTATGACATACATAATTTATTCATTTCAATTGCTGTATAATTATACTCAGCTTCTGTTGCTTTGGATACATTTGTGTCAAATCTACTTGTTAGCTTTAGATAACAAAGGAATACTTACCATTTCATTTGTAGTTGAAGAAACTGACTTTATTATATATGTTTTTGTTTACAGGATATGACAAAGGTATTCTTCTTGAATTTTAAACCTTTATTAACCCCACCTCCTACTTTGATTTCAGTCAAGCGTTGTACTGATTAAATAGAGAATCCAACTTGGCTTGATAGCAATAGCTATTACTTCTAAACAGAGGACTATACTCCAAAAATGAACAATAATTTTTAAGCTCATGGAAATGTTTTAGTATTATACTCTATTTAATTGCTAAATTGAACCTCTGAATTAGTCTCATTATGACAGCCCCCTTTACTTAAAGAGCAAGACCTTGTGAGACTACCACTGTAATTTACCATCCACTCATATTAGTATGTGTATTTCATTGACATTAGTGTATATGATTTTAAAAGACATTAAAAATCCAAAACCGAAACAAGACTAATTTGCAATTGAGAAGTGATTAGCAATTACTTACTAGTAATTGTATGACACTACAATATTTTTTGTAAGCTACACATATCAGTTTATAACATTCTACAAACAATGAATCACTATAAGATGCTTTTGTAAACATATGCATAATTATTACTACATATATTCAGTTTTTTTAGACATTGAACAAGCTTTTGTAAACTGCTCATATTGAAACTATTAGTTTTGTAATTGATTTATGTATATATAGTGGATGTAGAATCCAATAACATAAACATAAATTCTTCATCGTATGTCCTTTCATCAGTCATCATTTTCAATCTAATGTCTTGTGATGCATATAGTTTCATTGAGTGTTTTTTGTCAACCACGGCATCTTTGGGTAAATACAACATGGCTGTTCTAAGCTTGCACACTGTTGTCCATCCCACAATGAATCATTAGAATACAGGACATTTATAGATGTTGTCACAGGCTCACAGTATGATTTCTAGATTCACAGTAGTGACTGTTTCTAACAAAACCTGGTACAATTATTTCTGTACTGCCAGTATTACATGTATAAGCCTATCTATTTGCTCCAACACCAAATACACTACATGCATTGTCCAATAACATAAATAGCATCAATGTTTGGATTAAAATTATGATAAAAATGTTAGTTTAACTTATTATTTATATTTATTTTCTCTGTTTGACATGCTGTGCATCCCAGGCAGTCCTAAGATTGCTCTGGACCATGTCATAATTATACATACAGTATCTTTGTCCATCATTTTATTGCATGCAACATTTGAGAGTGACAAATATAATAACCTACATACAGTAACTGCTGACACACATACAGGTATAGCAGCCAATGAATATCATTACATTTACTGCAAGTGCTTTTAATTGAGTGCAACTGATCAATGCTTCTGAGTTTGTTGCTTGAAAAATGTCTTCAAGCAGTTCTATAGCTTCTGCCAACTCTGTAGCCTATTTATTCCAGCCAATACAGCAAGAACAGTACCATCAAAATTATTTTAGAATGATCTTTATAATTATATTATTGTTACATTTGTGTACATTAGGTCAACCATTAATTACATGTTAGCATTAAAAAAAAACAAAAATAATAGATAAAATGTCCATGTATTAATTATAATTAATTTTAATAATAGGAATGGCTTTAAGAATATAAATTTTTGGTGGTTATAAAATACCACAAATAATTCTCCATCTACACTATAATTTCATACATATTAACCATTTGTGTATGAGGTTCATGTTCCACCACCTTTTGTTAGGTGTGTAATTTTCAGTTCCTGATGAACATGTAACTATGCTAATTATGTAACATAGAACAAGTGATACCATATGTAGACTTAGAAAGTGCTGACAAAACATAGTCTTAATCAAATGATACTGTAGCATTATATATAGACTCTAATACTAGAAATGTGGTGCATTCACTATACATGTCAAAACTACTACTAATATTTTTTTGATTTATCACAGGAAAGAAACTGAGATTAGAAGAACTGCATTCTGATCAATCAAAGTCTGGTGAGGATATAACTTGTAGTAAACAAAGATCTCATTATGTATCATCTGACAATGACTTAGAATCATATGACATATCAAGTAAATGTGGTAAGGAACCAGTTAATTAGAGACATTACAAAAGAAAAGAATATCTCACAAAATCACACCTTCATTACCACCCATAAGAATACCAATGGAACATAAAAGTATAGTCTGATTTACTGACATGTAATGAAGATAGCTTACTGATTGACATTAGGTACTCAATAGAGAAATAGTTGCAGACAATAGTCTTGATCAAATTCTATGTGCATATTGTTATTATATTATATTATGTATGTTTTACATAGATCATTGTATAACATGTTAACAGTTTTTAGTCTGTTACAAGTGCAACTTACATTAAACATTAACATCAATCATAGTATTGATAACTTATATTAACTATTTTAATGTGATCCATTAGGAGTTCAGTTTGTCATGTTGTTCTTTTATATGTCATGAATGACCCAGTCAGATGGAGGAAATAACACTACCAAAAATGAAATCTACCACTACCTCAAGTCAGTAATTGAATTTAATTATGTTCAACATAATTTGAATTAGTTGTCCTTCATATTAAAGCTAATTTAAGATAACAGTACATGTGACACTTTCATATATTGTTTTAAATCGAAAGAAATGGTAACGGATAAGTCAAACGTAACATTAATTTTTTTTCTGTTTGACTTTTTTGATGACACAGTACAAATATATACATTGTTTGTTCATGTGAGGACACTCCTTTTCATTTTAAAGTTGATAGCTGCTATCAAATAGATCAATGAATAAGATAAAACATGCACTTTACACTTCAGAATATATATTTTGACTTCAAGTAATCTCAGTTAGAAGCTGGTAACTAATTTTTCAATTTTCCCTTTGTTTTAGAGAACCCTTGCCTATCTATGCTTCATTGTTACTATTCAATGAGCCAATAATTTGTTATTGTTTCTTTGGAGTTAGACTCCAGTCTAGTTTTAATTGCTTTTGTACATTGAATGAGACTGATCTCGTTGCTAACCTTGTTGTACTTGTGTATATAATATCTTTTATCTTCTTAATTTGATCCTATATACCAGGAGGATCATTTTGGCCTGGTTCACAATATGGCACTATAAATCTCAAATAATTTTCATTTCTAGATATAGTATATTGTACTGCAGTTGATGGTGCTGCATTCAATCTAAAAGGAGTAGTTCTAGAATATGAAGATGTTGTTGGTAGTACCACACTGGGTCTTAGAGGAACTAGCATAGTTCTAGGAGGTAAAGGTTTCAGTGACATTGGATATCATTATGCTACTAGTAAGTATATACTGATCACTTACACATATATGGAATAAATGTTTAGAACAGTGCTGTTGAGTCAGCAATTGCTTGTTGTGTAATGTAAATCATAGCTTTGAATTAAACTCCAAATATAATTTATACAGATACTGATCTTTTTGACTACAACTATCGATCTCATATCTTATACAAAGTAATAAATATAGGAACATGGATTATGCGATTCACTGTTGTTCAAGATATATATTCAAAGGTAATAAAGTTATTATTTAATCATTGATATTTCTTATTATAGACAATTCTAAAAGTGATATCTAAGTTCGGTAATGAAGACTTCAACCTTCCATTTCATTTTGCTACTAAGACATTTTCATTAAGTGAACAGGAGGAGGCAGCAAGAAGTATTGAAGCAGAAAAGATGTTAAAGTTATTAGGATTCCCTGATGAATCAGTTAATGGGTGGGAAATAATACCACTACATACACCTGTAGTAAGTAATGTTGTGAGTGTCATGGATGGGTGTGGTTTAAAAAATATTCATGTCAACTACATGTGAGTATCTATTTTTGTATTTCAATTTCTTAAGATTATTAGGCATTATGGTGATGACTTTAGTCAGTCATTGAGTCTTGATCCTCCTAATATTACTGTACAAGTTCTGCTAATCCAAGAATGAGTATCTTTGTAAATGATTTCGAACATTCTTTAACAATTGAAGATATTGGAGTTGCTAATAGTCTAACATCAGCCGACAATAGATTTAATTTTAGGATTACTAGATCACTGACCAGTAATTTACCAAGTGAATGTTTCTAATACTTGTATTTGTAGTTTCCTATTTATATGGCCTTACTATGAGCATTCCTATTAATATTATTAATAATATTATTTCAACCTTTAGTTACCTAGTAAAAACACATTTATAAGACCAAACATTCTGTAATTATTGACATTACACTACATTGAGAAATAAAGTCAAGTCCTCTCTGCAGCTGGTTTTAGAAGTAACCGTCTTCGTGTCATTACCAGTTACTCCTTTGTGTTACATAATTTTTGATGCATTTTGAAGCCATTAAAATATTATTTTGATATTTTTTATAAAATAATAAAAGCACAACCTCTTTATTCTGGATATCTCCCATGTTCAAGCTACCCTCCTCGATCCCTTACATTATACTCTACTCCCAACAGTTCTTATCCAGCCTATAATCCAACAAGTATGTCTATATTGTGTGATATATATACACACACAAACACACACAAACATAATGTATATATACGATGATGAGATTAATAACTGAGACATTTTGAATGGGTTTGTTTGTTCTATATAACACATCTAGATCTCACAGCAGGTAAATATTTGAACATATCTTACCAGACAGCTTAAACAGCTACTCTTTTTTTCATAAAAATCAGGCAGGTTTATATGGACCTTATGACAAGCTTTATCAGTTCTGTCATTATTGACAGGTCTATAAGTGTTATAAACCAGCCAACCCCAAATTTTAAAAGACAGTTCAAAAGACAGTTTCTTAATGGATACTTTTTATATTATGGAGCAATAGGGGCAGATTAGTATTAAACTTATAATAAGTTATATCAATATATCACAGTTCATTGAGTTATATATACATTATATGAACCTACTAACTCAACATTATGTAAAACTATCACTCTCAAGGGATATCTTTTACAAATTCCTTCATTGACATACAGGTTTATATAACACATATAGGACTCTGAACCATTGCATATATAACATATAATATCTTAGAGACTGTTGTAATCACTGGCTTTGCTTTATAATATAATCTAATTTTCTTTTCCGTTACTGTTTTCTTAAAGTAATCAAGCTCACGCATTAACATTACAAGTATGCAGAACATTTTAATAACCATCTTACTATATCATATACACTAAACTTCAAAAGCCAATTTTAATAATAATATATTAATAATAACACAATTTATGTGAACAATAATTGACATTTGTAATCAATGCATGTATATAGGTACCTTTCATCCTACTCTTGACATGTACCCATATCCAATTTATACACCTGCAAATAATCTGAATCCAAATGATGACGGTTTGTTACTGAGATATATATACTATTTATAACTGTACTTTTTTAAATAGATTTTGATATTGATGAAATCATAGATGTCATTTCTGACAAGTCTGATCTAATGACTGTGTTAGATGATATTAAAGGTGATGTCAAAAAATGGAGTGAGTTGTTTGGGAAGCGTCTTCTCGAAATGCAGAAAAAGGTGATTTATGGTTTTTTAATTTTACTGATCTTGTGTTTCTGATTGATGAGATAATTGGAGAAAATGCTGATAGTTACAATTACACTTGGGTTTTGCATTAATGCAATGGATAAACCGACTACCATTGAAAATTGGAGTAATAGAGCTGATTTCAAGTCTGTTTCTGATGTAGTCAGAGATCATTTAAGTAATGAAAGTATATACAACAAGTGTATTGACCAATTGAGGAAATATAAAACTCATTATTTATTTGTATTACTTTTACATGTTTACAATTTTTTGAGTACTCCCCTAGTAATTATTATACTTTTATGATTATCAGTGCTATAACGTAGCTATTTTTTATGTAAAAATTTTGGTGATTTTAGGTTATTTGTTAAATCTCATTGTTTATTATTATTCATTGCTGCAGTTAGTTTTTAAAATTTAATGCCTTTTGCTTGGAGAATTGAAGTATTTAGTACTTCCAACTACATTATACAACTCTTTCCTTAACATTATTAATCCTAATATATTTTTGTTATTAGTGTACTGTGAGCTGACAAGGATGATAAATTACTGTGAAATTTGTTTAGCTTTGATGAACTCTTCATATTAATTTAAGTGGTTTAAAATACAATCACAAATCTATTCTGAGCTTTTTGAAGTCACTTATAACAGCTTAAAAATTCAATTATCATTAGTTACCTGGAAGATGATCAATACCATGTTGTCATAAGCTTACAGATACATGTACATGACCATCTGTACCATATCTACCATGTTACATAACTGTCTGGCATTCGAAGTCGATGTTCCTAGCAAAGGAAGTTGTGATTGTCTTGTTATAGAAACTGATGGTTAAGGTTATTGCTAGTTATTAATAGCAATCTAATAGCTTAAATTATAAGTTTCAGCTATTCTTCACTTTTCATAATGTCAGATAAGTGATTAAACGTTTGGTTGTTATAATGGAGCATTCTCTCCAAATTTTCACTAGTGAAAATACTTTTGGCTATTAGCTGATGCCATTAGATCAACCTGTATATTTTTCTGCAAGCATGTCTCAGAAAACAGTCGAAATACCTGAATTCCTTTTTATATTTTCCATAAAAAGAATAGAATATTATTGATCAATTGAGACCATTTGCACAGCTATTTGTTCATAGATGCATACATGCAAACAGAGTAAACCATTTTATAATGAAGAACTGCTGTTTACTTCTTATATTTGACAAAAACAAGTCTTAAAATGTAGGTAAATCTGTTTCTAATAAGTTTTTGTAACAGAACATGTAATAAAATTCATATAATAATGTAAGACTTGATAGCATTAAACAACCAGATTGGTGAGCCAGCATTCTTTCTGTTACCATGAAAATGAATATGAATGTGAAATAGTTTCACCTGCAGGGTTTGGCTAGCTGGAACAAGATTGTTGTTGTATGTAAACACTAACTAGTCTTGTGACTAGTAAATAAACATATTTAGAAGTACCTGTTGGTTCTTCCTAAAAGCTATACTTTGATTTGTACAGGCTCAGTGGTCTACAATGTCAACCTGGTTAATTGATTAACTATACACAAGCACAATCAGGAGCTATAGTGTCAATTGGTCACTAGATTTTGTACGGAAAAATAATATTGGGCTATTAACAATGATAATCATGATGATGATAATTTTAAAAATAGCCAAAGCATGGCTTTTATTGGGTGCCCATAACATCCTGCCACCACCTTAGTAATGTTGGCTTCTGACATGCATGCAAAGTACTTCTGATAACTTTGTGTCCCAGCTGAATGAGTTGATATACTTGTGTGAAATGTAGCAAATGAACATAATTAGCACAGTTGCAAACTGTTTCTCTTGTCATTACTCACTTAGACATGTTTTTCTCTTATTGTAGCATGACTGGTATCACTCAATCGAGAGTGAGTATTAGATTGAGAGTGTGTCATCGAATACTATACAGTAGTAACACTAAAAAGATTCCAAACACTGAGAACAGTAGTAAGATAGATGGAGTGACTACGATCAGGAAGATTAAATATCTTGCTTTCTTTTTATTAGGACTCTTTCTCTTACATTTTCTTATTCTCCTTATTTTATCAGGAGATGTTGAATGCAACCCTGGACCTGGAACAGGTAATACTGTTTAAAATGCATGGTTCTTGTATTTTTATACACATCCATTAGTCAGTAATCATGCGTCAGGTTGTCCTTGATATTAATACAATACGTTTTTTAGAGTTACAGAATTAGGATTTTATGAAGCAACAATTTGAAATTACTTAATGCATTACCAGTGTTGCTTGTTCTTGAGAAAAAATAATAATGATCATTGCATGTTATTATTTACTTTACCTTTATAGTTATGATACATGGTCAAAACGAGGAGACCAATTTCTAATTGACTGATGTTGTTTTCTACAATGACCTTTTATATTAATATATTTAAACACATGACTTAAAAAATAATATGTGTGTGTTATTGACATGCAACCTGGCTTAGAATCTTGACTAGAAGGATGACACAATGAGAGTACTGCTCTTATAGGGAAGCAAGAAAGTTGTGAAAACTTTAAAAAATGTACATGTATAAATGTATGTAATTTAAACCAGTAATTGCTGATAATAGCAGATAATGACCAACCTACACTGCCTACTTTGTACTTATTTGTGTATGTGTGCATCTACACATGTATAAGTATGGTCTTGATTGTAAATTTAAAAAGACAAAAAATATTATTTAATAAAAATTTTTGTACAATTGCTACAAACTGGCTATCGGGTTAAAACCATATTTCTGAGCAACATCTGGGTAGATTCCCTAACCTCATTGCTGATCAAAGACCTGCCAACATACATTGCTTTAACTTGCAATTTTTATGCTAACAAAATCACTCACAAGACTAAGATGTCTTCCATAAACACTCTTCTGAGTATTCTATGACTCTTAAGTTCAGCTAGTATTGAATGAAAGTTTTATTCAGTTAAGAATTGACAAGACCTTATATCTTCATGAATTGTCTACAGTATATCATCAAAACTGTCTATAAATGTATAGTTGCTTCATTTGTCATTAAAGGTATAATTGTTTCTAAGATCAATGTCTAACGAAATTTAATGTTTTGGTTTGCTTGAAATACCAATCTCCTTTTTTCAAATCAAAATTACTTATAAAATTAAGAAAAATTGTAAATGAGCAGAATCTCAAAATTGCATTTTGAAAGGTTTTTCATGGATCTGTGCTCAACATATGCCATACGCTATCTAATATTAAGTCATTGTAGTCGTCCAAAAGAGATGGAAAAATGATGAATACGTTTCGGATTTTTTCTACTGTGTACAAACATGTCAAAATTAAATGTTGGATCTACAATATGTGTATTTACTTTATAGAACTAGATTAGACAGAGAAGAGTTAAATAGAGTAAAATTGCAAAGGATCAACAGCAAAAACCACTCTAAAATAAGTAAAACTAAATTAATACAACTTTGTACTAAAAATGCTTAGTAGAATAGGTTTTTTCTTGTTGATAGTTTTGGTATCATTAGCTAAAAAGTAATGACCTAAATGTGCTTTGCATATTACAATGAATTCCTGTAAGTTACCATCTGGTGACTGTATTTCATCTTACCACTAAATATGTAGTAAACTAAACTAAGAGTAAGTTATTATTGTTACGTGAATTTGAGTTTGCATTTGTCTAGATTTATATATAGCATTAATCAATACCACATAAATGTGAAATATTTTTAAAGATATTATAATATCCAATTTAATATGAAAGTCTATTAAAATGTTTCTTTTATTATTTTAGCCTTAGAAGAGACCCCTAATAAAATTGTCTTATGTGGTCTATTATATGGGATTGGAGACAAATGGTACGACCTTGGTTTATCTTTACACATACCTCGCAGTGTTTTGGCAAATTTAAAACGCAGAACAGACAGCAATGAATGTAAACTCATTGAAGTAATTAAAATCTGGAAAGATACTGAACCATCTCCTCTTACCTGGGAGACAATGATTACTGCTTTGGAAAGTCCTATTGTTAAGCACAAGAGGAAAGCTAATATGATACTTCAGTATGTTAGTACAGGTAAGAGTAGTAAGTTATTATTATTGTTAAGTATTAAAAATCATATCTATCATATCTTTGGATGTGTTTAACTCAATGTCTCATAACATGTATCATGTATATATATGGAGCATACCCATACAAAATTTATCAATTTGACAGTAATAATGTATTTGCAAGGACCATACAGGAGGTTGTACCAATCAAAACATTCTAGTAGCAGTATCATTTTAGGCAATCATAGTACGATCTTTGCAATTATAATCTTGATTATCTGTGTACCAGAAGCACTGGTCCTTTAGTTATATGCTGTGAGCAATGACTGATTACATTTAAGTCTCACCATTTTGTTGTGTGTCTAATAATATAGAATAGAGAGTCCAATTCTTGTCATAGGAGCCGTAAAATAAAGATTATGAATATATACTGTTATACTAATTGATTTCTTGTTTAACCTTAATTATGATGACATCATTAATAAAATCTTAGTCCACAAATGATTTCATCAGCAAATCCAATATTTAATAGTTAATTTGTAAATTTGTAAATTTACAAAAATTACCAGCCCTTCTTTCTCTTCAACAAATGGCTGTATATGAGACTAATTTCAAAATTCTACTTTGGCTCTGTGATGTAGTTATCATCTGTTTCTACATACCATAGAAAATAGCAAAACATAAATGTGTTTTTGTTGCACAAACTTACATAATGATACTGTAATTTTTATTATGAAAAAGGGTGTTGGCATTACACTTTGTGTTTTTATTCAAATGTTGCATACATCAATACAATGGAACAATGAAGAAACAAGCATATTCATAAGTGTATGTGTGTTTATACATAATAAGTAGTCCAAGAATGGCTGAAAATATCAAAAGATATAATAAAAAGGTTATACTATGAATATTAATATTACCTTAAAGCAACAGTCAATACCACATAGATATGAAATGGTACTTTTTAAATTAATTTATGATATAAAAGTATGTATTGTTTTGTGATTATCTTAGATATTACCAGAATCTTAAAGGAGACTGTTAATGATAAAGATCTATATGATTATTTATGTGAAATTGCCGACAAATGGTATGAGATAGGTCTTTCTTTACAAGTGCATCGCAGTGTCTTAGAAAACTTAAGACAAAGCTTGGGCTACTCATGCAGCAAACTCCGTAAGGTAATTGAATGCTGGAAGAAAAGTACTCCATCCTCACTTGTTACGTGGGAGACAGTGATTCACGATATCCAAAGCTATGATCTTTTCAGCGACATCATTTCTAATGTTGTATCTCAAAGACTTAAATATGGTAAGTGATTATTTTAACTAATTATGTTTTGTTACTCATACACCAGATGTATGTAACATGTGCATGCACATAAATAAAAGTTTCTACAAAAATAATTATATATGGGGATGACAGCATTAACACATATATATTAGTTACTCCACCATTGCTAGCTCTAATAGAAGATCAGTGCTAAGCATTAAATAAAAAAGGTGCTGCTGCAATGTATGTGGAAATATACTCTTATGTATCACCTGAAACCATACCTCCAAATTTAATATACTTTGTGTACTTTAGCTTAGAAGCATGAGGAAGATTATGACAATAGTTAGATGATGGGTTACATGATGTTTAGATGATGTTTGATTTTTGATGATTAAGTGATATTAAATGGTTAAATGGTATGAAAAACTATTGTTTGGATGTCTTTTTCTAGTTACCCACTTCTAAAACGCTATGATTTTTACATTTGTTTTTGAAAGGGAGAATTCTCATAGTGTTTATAGGCAGCAGAGTAATGACCTGGAATTCCCTCAAAACAATTTCTTTAACAAGTTCTTTTAGTACTGTATGAATATGTTCATTGGTTTTAGGTATTTTATCTTGGCATGGCATTTTCGATTTTGGCTTCAAATTTGAAGGACAACAAACACAGAAAGAGAACTCAGCCGTCCACTTGGTAATTGCAATAACAGTTTATACCCACTATGTAAAAACTGTGGTACAGACCCACATTCCATATATTCCAATGAGACAGTAAGCTTAGCTCACTTATATACTCTTCTCCCATCAGCTAATAAAAGGGAAGAGGGGTTAGCTTGCTAGACTAACTCAGTTTATGTTATAAAGCAGGGTGCTTTTATAATTTTATAATGATAAGACCAATATTATATGATGCATGTAACAGAAAGAATGAGTTATCTATTTTATATGTACCTAATCAGTCCAAAAATACCTAATTCAATTAGAAATGCAATGCAATGCAATGATATCTACTTCTTGATTGTTAGAAGACAAAACAATCTCATCTTCAAAAGTTACAAACCACTACTATCATTGTTAAAAGCATGGAATTTGAACTAAGACTTCTAAAAGTGAATACCTAATGAGAAAACATACCTTTCTGCGTAAAATTAAATGTTTTTTGTAAGACCTCTACTTTTGTAATTGTCATTGAAAAAGATAATAAAGTAGATAGCACTTTCATGCCATCCCTATATAAGCAGTATTACCATTGGCCTGTGGTCCAAAATACATAGGCAATGTTTGAGTGTTTGTTATATGAAATGAACTGACTGTGCATTATATTATATTTAATTAAGTCTGCATAATATTGGCAATAGCATAGCTAATAACTTTGTTAACTTCAAGTCGGTGAAGCAAATGAAATCACCAATACATTTATCATTATCATTGATATTCTCTACAATTTTACATGTAGATGAATTTAAAAGAACTTCACCTAATCCTGATCTAGACATCAAAATGCCTGATTCAGGTACTTTTATTTCTATACAATATATCAATACCTTACGTTTATTGTACAAATTGCTGTAATATTATAATTGAAGTGTTATTCAGATGGTCTAATGTTACCATATATACAAACATTTTGGTGATAAAATCTTAAGTCTTAATAATTTTTTTAAAAATTTTGTTGCTAGCATGTAGTGATTTTTATTCTACTACTGAAAATTGAACTGATGAACACCAAAAGAAACTTTAAAAAGCTTCACAATTAAATGTCATTACCAAAATTAGGTTTACATAGTTAGTCCATGTTTTATGACAAAAGAACGAGTTAATTTAAATTTTAAACAAACCAAAGTAGGGATGACAGTATGGACATCCCTACATAGTAGCCACACTATCAAGGGATTAATGTTTATTTATCTTTACAAATGCTGCAGAAGATTGAGGCTAACAGTCCTATGAGAAGTCAATTAAATATTGATTCAACATAGTAAAAATACAAAGTCAATTTTATGTTTAGTATTTTGTGTAGCTAATATGTAGGGATGTCCATATTGCCATTCTTTTTCATAATAGTCTTTACTTTTTTTAAAAATTTAGCAGTTACTAATGCTTTACCATAACTATTGACTCTTGTCCATTAGGAAGGACATATCCACCTACAAGTTTCACATCATCAATAATGGCTCCAATTTGTATAAATCATATGAATCCATCATCTGGTTTTGCCAATAAACCAAATCTATCAATGTCATTTGAAGAAAAGAATGATACCAAAGATAAACAGGAAGATGACCAAAAATCTCCTGCTGTACAAGAACAAGAACAACAACAACAACAACAACAACAGCAAGAACAGGGTTAGTTTTGTAATAGTCAAATATATAGTGTGATTATTTGATGCATAGGCACATCAATGTGCTTGCTGCTCATATTCTATTGGATATATTGTAAATTTCATATTGAATAGGGAGTGGGGTCTTTGAGTGCATAACATTTTTTTTCATATTTTGATCCTCCAGTATGAGATTATGACTATAGAAATGCATTTTAAGTTAAAAAAATTTAAGAAATCTAATATAGCTTACACATATTAATTAATAAGTATAGTTATCTAAACTCGCTATTAGTGTTTCACCAAACTAGTGCTCTAGTCTACATGCTGCATATAGTTGACATGATGATACCACCACTGTTAATTTAAATGAGTTTATGAGGGAAGGAAGCTTAACTTTTAAGTTTATCCTCTCTGATGACAAATTTCTACCACTATTTAACACACAGTAGAGTATAAATTTCTGTTATCTTTTATGTCATTGTATGTTAATAAGGCATGTTTGTGTCAAAATCCAATGATGAATCTGCTACTAATCTGATGCCAGAAATTATTCTATGATTCATATATAGCTATTCCTATACTGATATCATTGTCAATTAATCAATTAAATTTTATAGCACTGTGCAAGTCAATATCAACTCTATTGCAATGTAATGTACTTTACTTCTTGAAAGGAAGAACAGCCTCCCTCTCTTGGACCTTAAGCATGGCATACTACAAATAGTAATGTGTTTTAATCTTCATACTACTACACCTACATGTAGTCTTGAGACTAGACAACAACTTAATTCTTGTTTTAACTATTTTATTTGTGATGTAATGCAGACATAGATATGTATATGTCCAACATAATTATGTTAATCAATTTTTATGCCTGGCACATGCAGCAAGTCAGGTGATCCTATAATTTTTTTGGACCTTGTGTTAAATACATATGTCCACAATATTAATATATTGTTAAAAATCACTTTCAAGAGTAACTAATGGACTTAAACTGCATCCTTTTACTGCTAATGCATATAACATCAACCAATAAGTTCCATTAATCCTACACACAACTGGTAAAACATTAAATATGATTTACAATGCTTGAAGATTCTTGTTTGCTTGCTTTTTTGTCTATATTTCTATAAATATATATAGTATTCTATAGCTATAATACTCCACAGACAATTCTGCTAATTATGCAACCTTTTTAGCTCCAGTTACCATTTCACTAGTGCTGGTAGCCTGCCAGAATGTAAGACAAAGTAGACAAAACACTTGACAGAATACACCATCCACACAAATTCTTACATCAGTATCTAATCCAACTAAGCTTTCATTTATTAATAAAAAAACTAAGAATATATTTATATACAAATTTATGAACTATGTTTTTATTAATAAAATATACATAGTTATCAATTTTTTATTAAAGTTAAAGTATTGTTAAGAGAATTGACTATTAACACAATAAAAACAACAAAGTAATATTATAGCAATGCTATCATGATATATATATGATATCACATTGATACTTCTGGTATGTTAGTTGGTGCATGCATGCTATTACGTTACTATTATATAATTATCAGTTACATGTTTGTGTTATTCTTATTATGTTTAATTTTTGTTTTCTTTTTAACATAATAATATCCACATTATGTTGTAGTTGCATCACTTGAACATTCTCATCTTGCTCATGAAGATTACCCTAAAACAAAGGTTAGTTAGTTGCTTGCTTATAATATTAATTTCATGATGTTGCTTATTTATACAGGTGGCAGGAAATGAAGGTGCAGAACAAGCTACCAGTAATGCTGCTAACTTATATACATCAAGATGTAGTGGTAAATATTACTATAATTATGGTTATTCATGCACAACAGACACAAATTCAATAAAAACTCATGCGCTACATAATGTTTGTGATTTTTTTCTATTCCCAATCTTGATACTTACTACTTCAGACTATTTTTTTAATTCTTATTACAGCTTCCATTCCAGTCTTTATTCCAAACCCAACTTCTGACCACGATCCTGACCCTACTCTTAAACAAGAAGGTATACTTAAAATATAATTATTTTAGTTTGTTTATATAGATATAGTCAAGATAGAAAATGAAATTTCATTATAGCAGGCATATTTATCAATACCTTAACCTATAGCCTCTGATGATATCTTTTGTAAATTCCCTTATCGGCACGTTTTATTAAATGCATATGGGCATCTGACCGTGATATATATGTATTGTTGTATGCAACTTTCTATTGTCACAAATACAAGTTAACACCTGTGCATTGACAGCTGATCAAAAGTTTTAATAGTGATCAATGAATTTACTTATACTTTACTGTGAGCACTACAATGTTGGATATGACTACTTAAAGCTTTAACATGGTCTGATTTTGGAAAATACTTCTTTACAGGACTACAGCCTGTATTGATATGATGATCTTTTGTATTACTTGACTTCCTGTATTGAAAAGAATCTTTGAATAATTTTAATCATGTTTCATTTCTTTTTATTAGACGAAACAGTGATAGACAAACTTAAGAAATTTTTCAAGTGGCTTTGGGAGAATATCCAATAACAGAAGAAATATTGACCTTCTTTATAAACTCCTTAAAAATTAATGTTTGACACATTATTAGAAATATATTTGAGTGCACAAACTAGTTATATATGATAATATAATTAAAAGAATGTGTTTTATCTTTTCTTTGTATTTTGTTATTAGTAGTATATAATTAGATCACAAATAACAGTATGTAGATAAATGAATTAATAAGTCATGCATTTGATGAACTGTACATTGTACATTATATGTAGCTGTCTCTTACAATTACATCATCAGGAAATTATAAAAATAAATCAAGAAGAGACATGAAATAGCTAAGTTACATTAAGGGAGTATATGCCATTGTGAATATGCTATAAGTGTTGAAGAACAAAGCAATGTGTATAAGCTCTTGACTCTTTATATATTTTCACAGGGCTCAGTTATTTAATTGCTTCTACATCTCAATAATTCACCAAAGTTTTAACTTAGATGTCCTTTGCAGATATTCATGCATAAATAGTAGAACAACTGTACATGTAAGACCGAAAATTACTGATGTTATTATAACTTCTATTTACTGTGTTTAAATCTTTATTTTTATACAGGTACTCTAGATATTTTAAATACTATCCCTGATGAACAAGCTAATGAAATACGTGACCATCTAGGGCTCCCCAGATGTCAATAATCGGCTGACTAAACTACCTCACATGGACTGTTATTATATTATAATTTGAAACATTTGTTACATGATACAAATATTATTATGTAACTTCCTTACTTGCTGTATTTAATTTTTGCTGGCATATATTATTAAAAGTGGGAGGGTACCAGGGAGGAGTGTATATTTCAATAAAAAATAACCACTAGATAGACTTAGTTGCAATTGTCGTGTATACTACAACTAAAAAATGTCAATAATTTAACGAAGTAGTATATGGTCTCATAACCCTTGTTCCATTGACTGAACTGTTTTTGATCTTGTATCCATGAACATATCAATGTATTTATTACTAACATTGTCATATTATCAATGTGAACAGAATCAGTCTAGGTAAAGGAAGAGATAGTAAGAAGTTAATATCAATCACATGATTATACAAAATTGTTACAGTAGGCCATGTATTTGTCAGGTGATATAAGAAGAGTGGGAATATTTGATATTGTCACGCCCACAATAAGAATTGCTACCAAGTGAGAGCTCATTCTTGCATTCCCTTGATTTATCACGTGAAATGTAATTAAGAATAGCTGTTAAAAGTATAATTGCATTAATTTTATTAACACCATTTTGATGATGAAAATATTTTTAGGTTCTAAATCAGAGTATGTCACTTTCTTTGCTATCATAGGTTCCTAATATGATCTGTTGTTCTTGTGAGTTATAAAAGAATGTTGCAAAATTGTCCTGTCATTCTCTTAATATAGATAAAGCAACATTACTTAAGACTGGATTGCTATACATATTGGAGATATCAGTGGCCATGTACAGTATGTCTAACTCTTGAACTCCCTGTTCTTCATAGCTAATAATCTTTTGGTCTCTAATTACAGAATGTTTTTGTAATATACTATTATAATAGTAAGCAAATGTGTGTCTCTTAGACTGACTATGTGTTGACAAGTGATGTATTTAAGGGGTTACAGGCTTGAATTATTTCCTATATAAATGCTTTTAAAAATATTTTTTTCATATTTTTCTGTCAAAGAAATTATCAAAAACCTGCAGAAATATCATAACGTACTACAAGATTCATAATGTACTCAAATCATTTTATATATAGCATATTTTGGAAATACAAAAATCCAATTATAGTGTTTCCAAATTCCCCCAAAAATTATGTACGGGTTTTTTGATACAGGGTTACATTGATTTTTAAGCTTTTATTGAAATTTCATAAATTTATGATTTGTCTAATTTAATTGTTACACATTTCTTTGAAAATGTTTACATAATTTTAAGAGATCATGATAATGCACACATATCTGAAGTTTTGCACTTGTGAATTATTCTTTTAAAATGAAATTATTTCTGACAAACTACCTCACAACAACAGCTTTAATAATCAGACATTTTCTTTAATTTTTGTGATGAATATTCAATCAAAAAAAGAGAGAGATGCTTGTTTTCATCCATGAACCTCTGTATTTTCTTCATCATAATTACACTAAAATATCATCATCATGACTAAAATGATTAATTAAAGCATCATCAAGTCTTGGTAAAGGAATAATAACACTTTTAATGAGAAAAAAATGTACTATCACTTTCCAGCTAAAGTAAGGAAGTAAATAATCTGAAAAATATAAAAAGGGAACCAGATAGCAAGTACTCTGTATAACAACATAAAAAAATCTGACCTTTTAATTCCTTAATATATTTAGACATCTAGATTTCTAGTACACCAAATGGATACTACATCATTAGACTCAAATCTAAAGTTTTAAATAGTCATTATTTTGATGTGTCTTTTACTATCTTACAGATTAAAGCACAGTATTGTCCATAGTACCAGTATCAGCTTATAATGGAGGTATGTGATGTCTGACATCCTTGTCCCTGATGCTTTGACTTTGTTAAAACTACTACTGAACAATGATTATTGGGTGGAGATCCAATTCATTATACTCTGACTTTATTGGAACTATTGCTCAATAATTCTCTCATTATATTTCTAGATGATATAGTTTAATGAAAGTAAACTTCATATATATAATATGTGTTAATTTTAGTCAGACTACTGCACATTCTACAAACATTACTGTAAATATAGACATCAGAGATGTATACATCACCAATACTGATTTATAACTTTTTAGTCATTATAATTATTTATGTCAATATTAATTAGTATCTTTGTTATATTGATGTAGTTTTATATTGATACTGTTTCAACTAATGTTATGCATTAATATTTAACTATTATTCATTCATTGGGAAGAATATTCAACAAATGATATACAGTGGAACCTCCCTATTCCGGACAGCATTGGGACCCATACTACCTGTCCTGATTATAGAGGTGTCCACATTTCAGAGGTCAACCTTTTAAAGACTCATTTATACTATATATAGAACTTTTTCAAAAAATTTATAAGGTAAGACATAACCTTGATAAGTAAACTGAAAGAAAAGTAAGTCTAGTATTAATAAGTATGATTATAATTATAAAGTTAATGAAAAAATTCACCTACATGTGATTGTTTAGCAGACATCAATTCCTTCATTTGTTATAGCACTATCTTGTCAATTACTGCACCAACCTCATTTGCAACAGGCTCATAGCCAGAAAAGTCTAGAAAATATTGGGTTTGTTCAAGTAGGTCAATTGCTTTAGTCAATGTCTTAATTTTAGGTTGAAATGGTTCATCATCTGCTCATCTTCTTTTATATATCTTCTGTTGTTGGTCGACTGGAACTTTCTTGAGTACGATCCAATTCAAATTGTTGTTCCAATTTTCATCATCAAATTCTCTACATACAATACCTTGATCAGAGTTCAAGTACATGTCAAGGTCAGGAGAATCTTCACAAACTTTTTCAATTAACTGAGTCAATCCAACCTCATCACTATCTATAGTCTGCCAGCATATGTCCATGCCTCAATCAGTCTAAAGGCTAGGCAGGTAACTCCACTCAGTAGTGTAATGATATGATGATATGATGATGTTATTGTATTTATCTACAGGTTGGTAGAAACCATTTGTAATTGTACTTGTTATTTCGTCACTAATTGTTTTTTTATTTCCAGATATCTCACAATGAAAAAACTAGTAAGTTTACAGATTGAAAAGTATCATATAATGATCATCATGTAGCTATAGAGGTTATCAAAAGTCTAATCGAGCATACTTTATCAATATTATTAAGCACTTTACTGATAGCTTTTGGGTTCAAGTTGGTAAGCTCCAAGTCTTGTATAATCATTCCTTATATTTGTCATTTATAAACATATAGAATGAACAAGAGAAATGATTACAGAAGCTCCTTTACAATGATTACTATGAAAAAAATATTTATTGAGTTTATGAACCAATAATATATGTAGTGTTGACTTTCATAACATATTCACATCATGTTATTAAAAGTTCAAATTTGTTCATGTGTCTAATTAGAATTTATAAACAATGTGAAAGCAATTGTTAGGTCCATTGTTATTATGTTATATCCTTTGAACATCATAAATAATTTTAACTTCTTGACAGCTATGTAATGGAACCAGTCAATAATCTTTGAAAGTTTCACTGGAGGCTTTTGAAAGCAGACCTCCCTTGACCAACAGCTATAAAAGCACAAAAGTGCTGAACCCTTGCCACATGATTAAATAGCCCCAAGCTGTTGCTTATCATCCAGCCATGGCCAGTGAACTTGACAATAACTTTATGTAAAGTAGATATTAGGTTATTCTCAACAGTTCATGTTTCATGAATTGTGGTATAAATGGGAACATAATGGTGATAGTTAACAAAGACACTAAAAACAACCTGCATAGTGTAAGGTACATGTCATGCCAACTATACAAGTCACTCGAGACGATTTGAAGATAACAATCTCCAGTGTGTGGTATCTACTCTTTAAAAATATTAGTATATTTTATTATATTTGATAGGTAAGATGTCACTGGATCAACTCTTGGATCAACAACCTCCTATTCAAGAAATAACTACACATGCTAGAACTGAAAAGTGGAATGAATTGGGTACACAATTACAACTGGACAGTGTCAATCTAGCTGAATGTCATAGCTTAACCAGTATGTATCAGTTATGGATTCAAGAGAAAGCTGATAAAGCAACAAGAAGGAGTTTGTTAGATGCTTTAAGAGCTATCAAACAGAACAATGTAGCAAGGATTTACGAAGATTATCTGATGACAATAGTAAGTTACATTGTCCATATATCAATATATACATGTGCATAGAGTGGACCCTTTCGTTAAGAATAGCTCCAATTTATTATCTGACATTGATCTATATTACTTGGACACTAATCATAACTTGGTTGTTGTTAGATGTAATATTTGTATATTGTAGATATAAAATTAACTTAATTTCCAAATGCCTTAGCAGGAGGAAACTAATTTGAATGGTGGATCAAAACATTACCTTAGTTTTTAAATATATATGTGTGTGTGTGTCTCATTTGGTCATGTTTAGGAATGTAATAATAGCTTTAGTGGAACCCAAAACCACGAGTACACAAAAACACGTAATCAGTTGTTTTCACAGTGAAAATACTTACTTGATCTTTAGCAATGAAATAATTTTGATAGAAAGAAAAAGCAGACATATTTAAAACGATTAAAAGATGTGTATATATAGGACGTCTAGAACAGTGTGAAGGTGAATAAGATCAAAGACTAACATATATAGAAGCTAGGTATACAAAAGTTATGTTGCAAATGCTAAAGTTTAATTTTATCCTCGGCAGACTGGAGGTCAAAGCCACATTTGTCATTAAGTCTAGTCTATCACTGCATGAGACAAACCCTGTGTATCCACATAATCTAGTAACATTATTAACTATGTAAACAACTTGTGACCACAAATTTATTTTCTAACTTTCTAGGTGGGAAATAATGAGAGTTCTCAATCTATATAAGTGATGTTATATATATCAACAAGTACAATATAGTAAGTATACTAGTTACGTTAATACAAGTATGTACATAGTATGTAGATACATTCATGTATACATATAAATGATAATTCATTTGAACTATTGAAAATATTTGAATGATTTGTGGCCAATGGTTGTACAAGTATGTACATGGTATGTGGATATGTTCATGTATAGTTTGTTCTGTTGGTGATTTGTGGACAATGCTATTTCATTTAATGATTGTCTCTTTGGAAAAATCAATTCAACTACATGTACAATAGTTCTTGTTATACTAACTAATATCTATAGTTGTTATATTGGTAGTTAGATATATTCTGTAGTTACTGTATATAATTGTTATCTATTAATTCCACAGAGAATGAGGGACATATTGTTAAAACCAGCTGATGAGATACTTACTACAACAACACTACTTTAACTTCCTGATTGTTGTTTTTTTCAATACATTTTGCTATTGTTTGTTTTTAACATACAAGTATACTATTGTAGTATTGAGTAATAACTATTAGGTGGGTGTAACAAAATACGGAAGTATACTAATTTGGTCTGTATGGTTTTGCTTCTTGGTCAGTACCTCCTACAAATCCAGTAGTTATTACTTATGCTAGAATTACAAAATGGTTCCTATTGGGGACACGTACAGTTATAATCGACGAGTGTAGATCTATATAGCTGGATATACTGAATTGACACGTATATATCAATTTGGATTAATGGAAAAGATGAAAGTACAACCAGCTAGGAGAAATTTGGTTAATTCTTTAATAGCTATAAGACAGAGTAATGTTGTAAAGAAATATGAGATTATTTGAAAACGCTACTGGTGAGGATACTGTAAAAAATTAATCAGATATAGACACACTCCTACATACAGGAAGTCAATTTCAAACTGAATGAATACACAACAACTGTTTTTATAAAGTGTGTGTGTGCAGTGTAGTTAGCTTTACATGTACTTACAAATACAATTGTGACCATGTGCCTAAAAAATGACTAGGCTGAGTGTAACAGTGATATTCGCATAATACAAGTCACAACCTTGTAGTCTCATTTACTTCTATATAATTATATACATCATATGTATCATAGCTACTTGTATCTTTGAAAGGTAACTAACATATAAACCTGAATGTATTATTGATCATTTACACTGTACCACAGTAGAAGGCACTAAAAGTTTGGTTCATGTATATACAGTAAATCTATTAAACTTGACGTTAGAGCTACACATGATATATCATTCAATAAATAATTACTATGACTATATAGCTTCTGTTATCAAAGATACATGCCTTATTCAAATTTTATTCAAGGACATAACTTACCTTCAACGATATATATATCACTTACTTAGAAGTATTACATTAATACTGTTTTAGCTATAGAGGTCTGGAACAAATCCAATCCCTCACAATAAATGGTCACTGGCTAGATTGCACATGTACATTGTCAGTTTACTGTTACATAGCTATATATACTGAGTTTAACTCATCAGACAATGTTGCCAACTATAGTGCCACAATTTAAGAGCACTTTTGTAAACAGTATTATTTCATTGATTTGTGATAATTTTCTCTTACCTAACTATTCAATACACTTGAAGCTAACTAATAAAGTTACCATGTGTATATATGTATTACATTGAACAGATGTTATTGTAATCCTTTATTTTACAGATGCTTATCAAGTATTTCAAAAAGCTCCAAATGTATTTACTTGATTTTGATGACAAATGATATCAATTTGGTTGAGCTCTTGATGTTTGCTACAATGTTTTCAATGGCCTAAATCACAATCACTATAACAATACAGCAATACAGCTAAAAAAGTAATCCATTCTTCTACTAACTCTGTTATTAAAGGACAACCTATTTATACATAGTAACATATTATTTTGTATTTTTCAATGTTTGTTGTTAAAGATATGATCTTGTTTACTTCTAGAATTAACATGTAATGTTAATATTCAATATTTCACTAATGTCACTGACTTACTGTTACAGTAAAATATAACAAGGTTTCTTACTTTAAAAGTGTCTACTCACACACAATAATCTATTGAATTCTGGAGACAGTTCAATTGCAAGTTTGTGTTGTGTGCATTTAAGCTTGTTGTCTAGAATTGGTCGACTGGACTACTGGACTTATAAAATCAAGTTATTTCTTTAAAATAACAATAAGTACATTTTTGTTTTGGTTAAATTACAAGAACAAGTAAAATATTTACCCTATATAGCACAAATAACTTTAGCTGATGTACAATTTATTCACAATACAAACTCGTGGACAATTACAACTTTAATTTTTTTTAACCAACTATAGATTATGCACTGTGTTTATGACTTGAAATAATATTAAGCCTGATAAACAGTTTATCAAAGAAGAATGTAGAGCCATATTTAAGACATAACCATTTATGGAATTCTATACAAATTCAAACTGTTAGTAGCACATGTACAAGTAGCTATATGTCATCACTATTACCTAAGTCTATATATAACAAAGTGTGTATTTACTTTTGGGTACATAAGGAACAGATATTAACAACTTGAAAATGATAAAAGGTCAGTATTATTATAACTGATAATAAACATCAGTTATAGTCGATTAAGAGATGTATAACCATAGCTGTAGTTTATGTCGACGTCAGTGGATTCTATTATATAGGTCGTAAGTAGTGATAAATCATCTATCACAACTACTACAGTGTCAGGTGACTCTCATGTACATATATGTTGAGTTCAGCTCATCACACAGGGCCAAAATACTGTGTGAACAGTACTGTAAACTATGATGTAAACTCTAGTTTACATCATAGTTTACAATGGTTGACACTTGACATTTCTACATCTGTAGATTACAGTAGATGAACTAATTTGGACAAAGCATGTACAAAGCAATGTACACTTGAAATTAACTTCTTTGTAAACTTTGTGTACATTAGATAAAGGTCATCACACTGTAAAAAATGGAGTGTGTTACGCACACCTACTTCTTTACACACCTAAGGTGTGCTAGTGTTTTGGTGTTCACGACACACTGATGTAATAATTTGTATGACTTTCACACCTTATGAGTCAATTGTTACTGATCAACAAGATAATACTTTAATGGTACAAAATAAAAATTAGGATATGAGGATAACTTGTAGTATGAAAGATAATAATAATCAGCAATATTGGTAACTTTGCTTGTTATAAAGTCTGGATGATCCTCTCTAGAAACTTGGTATGAATGAAAGTGAGAATTAAAGAAATGTGTAATAAGAACTTCACAAACTAAATAATAGTTATCAACATCCATTTCAATTACATTAATGATTAATCCAAACTGTGGACGTAGGTCTACTTTTAACACAACAATTTCACCTGGCTTGTACGTTATACCATTGACAGTAACCCAAGATAACCAAATGAAAGCCAGTCATGTGATATAACCATAACATACACATCACTTACATGTCAACTGTGCGATTATCATTTAATGAAGAAAATTGTAATTGAAGTTCATCTTTAAATGGAACATCACTAACTTGTACTTTCAAGACTGTATAAGCAATATATAACACATTTACTAGTTACCATTCACTTACCAACTCCTGTTAAAGTTTTCTTATCCAGCGCTGACATACTCATGTATGATGAGTACAACTGATGTCTCTCAGCCATACTTTTTTCTACATTATTATAACACTTCAAACGGTGTGCAATATCTTTGAAAAAGTTATGTTTTCCTTTGAACTGCATTACCCAAAAACGAACTAAGGGACCAAACCTAATCAGAGTATAATGTGCCATAAGGTAATAGTAAGTACTTACTGAGACATCCATTGTGGATAGTGTACCATATAGTGCATCTTGGGATTAATT
Organism: Xestospongia muta; assembly: GCA_963693285.1. Taxonomy (NCBI): domain Eukaryota; kingdom Metazoa; phylum Porifera; class Demospongiae; order Haplosclerida; family Petrosiidae; genus Xestospongia; species Xestospongia muta. The sequence continues at coordinate 3,782,636 of OY848920.1, read as the reverse complement.
GGGCATGATGGATAAGCTCCTTGAAAGCCAAGTGATGATCATGAATCATTTCTCTGATGTATGCCACCATACCATCTGATATCACTGGCACAAATGTGTAGTCAACAATAGACAGATGTAATAGGAAATTTTCCCAGTGTCTGTTTCCCTCTTCAATTTTTTCTTCTACCATCAATGGTAATAATCTAGCAAGACAACACACCTGTGTAGCTATAAAATATATAATTATTAAGGAACCTTAATATAGATCACTGACCACTTTGTTGTAACACATGAACACTTGATGTTAGCAAACTAACATTAAAAGGGCAGGGTTTGTTTCTTGAGTCTGAAATCCATAAGAAAACATGCTAATGGCTTCATTGAGGTCATTAAGAGTAAAGAATCCCTTTGAGTGTGCATATCTAATAAGTTCCTTAATTTCATAGGCCAGACTTCCTTCTAAGACACCATGCATGATATCTGGTACCAAACCATTAGTCACATGAAAATACTTGGACTTATTAAGAAGAGAATCACATCAAAGTCCATATGTTGTGGAGTTATACTCATGTAAAGGTCCATTTAACATTGAAATATGGTGACAATGAGTTTATAAGTACAAGGTTCAAAGTCCTCAGCATAAAACTATAAAAAGCAATTCATAGTAACATTATTTATGAATACCTTTATACCTTTATAGACATGTCTTCTGTAGTCACTAAGCAATGTTGGCATTTATGAAATGGTCAATTAAGTGCTTTGTATCCTCCTAAATACTGCCTGGCAAGATTATCGCCTGGTGCTGTTCCTTTGAAAACATGTTCTCTACCCTCAATCAAAATGCATAATCCATCCTGTCGAAACTACTAAAACTATTAAATTGAAGACAAGCAGCATTACCATTTCCATTTCCATTACCAGTTCTGACATCTTTCATTATAGGTTACAGTCAATTTTTAGACATCTTTTCCCATTTCTTCTTACAGTTTTTAGTGTTTGTCCAGCTTTGACTGGTACTGGTTCTAGAAGTAACTTGCCCTTTATCGATACGTCATATTCCACCAGGTGAAGACAAACCTTCTTTTGATCGTCACAACAATGCGCTACATCTTGAGTTGAAGAAGTTGAATTCTAACATGACAGTGGTAAATAACTTGATGGATGTGTCCTTTGCTATGAGATGGGATGATATTCATGAAAATCCTTGTTCTATTTATCTAATTTTGGAGAAATATCCATTTTTACAGACATCCTTCTAGGTATATATCATGATGTTATGTTGTTTTATTTTCTTGAACAGTTAGTTTGTGATCTAAGTAGATATGTGGGGATTGTAAATCTTTAAGAAGTTGTGTCTGAAAAGTTTTCATCATTAAAAAGGCAGATATTTGACTAAGCTAAGTTGGAATCTGAGAGCAACAGCTGCCTCAAGAAAGTCTTTACCACTATGACTAAAAAAGCTATAACACAAAATTTTATTGCTTTGTTTTCAGATAACACTGTGATAGCTTTGATGCTGTTAGTGTATATGTTACCAGATGTTAGATCTACTCCTAATGCAGACAAAGTTTTGTACTTTACTAAAGTAAGTTATATTAACCTGGAGTATTATTAACGAGTTCTGTTTCTCTTAGGGAGCCGCTAATATCGAACGAATTGCTGATGAAAACAAATTTCCTCAGTCTTACATTATACTGATTGGACATCCGGAGGACTTCTCTCAAGTATTTTTGGTGACCGACTGTAGAGTTCTTTTTGAGGTTAAGACTGCTGACATTCCAATTACTTTGATGGCTGCTTTTTTGTGTATAACATTTGTTATCCACCTGAATATAAAAATTATTATTCATTTTTGGAGGTTATTGTCTTAAATTATCCAATTGGTAAAGCATCTTCCTCTGTGAAACATTTGTACTCTAGTTTATGTAATTTATCTTTTGTAATCAAGTCTTTCATTGATCTTTGTAATCAAGTTTTTCATTTTGATTTTCAATTTAGTGTGCTAGCATAGCAGGTATAACATCAACATACTTCATGAACTGTGCTGAACACAATTTTTTAAAGTGGGCTAAACACATTTCACAAAGTGTAAATACAGTGTGTTGTGCACACTATATGAACTGTGTATATTGGGACAACTGTAGCACACCCAATTAGGTGTGAGGAACACACTTTCCTTTTTTACAGTGCATATATTTCAATGAAACAAAGTTTATTGAAAAAAAATGAGTTTATGTACACATTCAATAATCAATAATTATAAAACAATGCTGAGTTCAATTTAGTTCAACAGCAAATTTCAGCCTTAAGCAGAACTATATAAGAGATGAAATTAACAGCTATGATACATTGAATAACCTACATTAGAGTTGTCAAGTGTATCATAACTATGACTGTGTAACTATAAAAGACAAAAAAATAGTACGTATAGAAGTTCATGACATTTACCTTGTAATATGGAGTGATACATGATATATATATATGTAAGTAATGAGTGTCAATAGATGATATTATAATTTTCATAAATGATCACATTAGAGGTTACATTTGTACAACAACCTGTAACAGTTATCAAAAGAGTATGAATCAAATAATATACCTTAATTCACTTCAGAGATAAATGTAGTTCAAACAAACAGGTACAGTAAGATACAATGACTACTATAAATATAAATAACATGTACCTTAGTGAGTGGGAGTTACACCTCTGGCAGCAGAACTATCACCTAAGAGTACAAGTGATGATTATATAATAATTACTATGTTCACCAGTATCAGTTTTTATAGGCCATTTTGGTGCATCATTAGGTGGAACAGTACTAGAAGGTGATCCTTCCTTTCTGATCTTCTTTGCAACCAATCCACTGGAAGGAGAGCATAAAGTTGATTTTTATCTTCTAAGAGCTTCTTGTTTTTTTCATGTATCTTATCTTGGAAATACATTTGGTTTTCAACAATGTCAAAGGTTTTTTAAAAAAGCACTAGATGTCAAAGGTGATCTTGATTTACCTTCTTGTTCTTCACCTGTTTTAGCATATGGCAATGTTGTAGAAATTCAGGACATCAATGAGTTCAATAGAAAGTGTGCATTTAGTGAAGAGGATATAGATCAAGTAGGGAAGCTACCTGACTACATTAATAATGAAAGGATTGAGAGAATTCTCTATCAAACTCTGGTAATCATGCATGAATTTACTAATCAATAGTGGAACATTGACAGCTGGTTAGTGCGTGTATTTTCTACAGTAGTAGGCTAGCAGCTCCTGTACTTGTTATTGCCTTGTCTTTGAATCTGCAGTCAGCATTTGACCCGAGTTTCCATAGTCTTTGTATTTAAAGTTAACACTCCAAGTTATTACCTCGTGTATTGGTTACTGTTGACAACTGAGTCTACATATCTCCACTTGCAACTTAACAGTCCAAATTAGTAACTCACATGCATACGAACCACGATAAAGATAAGTATACTTGCACATTATAATTAGTACATCACTCAAATAAATGTAAACAAATAACAACAAATGCATTATGTAAATAGAATGACTGATAGACAATTATTTACAAGAGATGAAGTGTTGGGTATTATTGATGACGAACCAATGTATCCAGGGAGTGATGAAGAATTCGACACATTAGATGATGAGATGGCGGACGACTACTGGTAATAAAATTATAAGATAATTTACAAAGTATGTAAAACCTACCAATCTTAGTATAACAAAAGGTACATCTGTTGATGTTGAAAGTCTCCAGTCCAGTTACCTGGACCGCTATGGTAAATATCACAAATATTACCTTTTACTGATTGTGAAATAAATAGCTACCAACAAATAAAGTCACTTGCATGTCCATCAAGTTCACTAAATGATACACCACTATCAGTGAAAGAGAACACATGTCAAAATAACAGTTTACCTACAATCATAATAGGACTTCTCTTGAAAACCCTATGTCTGCCACTAACATATCTAAACAAAGGTAAATTATACAATAAATGTACATTACTCAACTGTAAATATCTTGATAGTCAGAGAAACATTCATCACGAATCTAGCACTTAATCTTGCTTGGCAATTGAATGATACTATTACTTACTCAGTTACAGCTTCACAGACATGTCAATCAGAGTGCAAAGTACCTAGTAAACGACAAAGCTTTTTTCCCTTTGATTGAAGAGAAATGCTGAGTCATCAAACAACAGTTTGCAATATGTATCACGTGATCCATCAATAATGTGACCACACCTTGTCCAATCTTAAATGTACATGTACACGCACTCTGCAGTATAGATTTACACTGGGCACCGCAGCGAGGTTAAGCACTTTAGTGCATTTTTATATTATTCTTCATTAGGGTTAATAATTCATATTTAGTGGTACAATCTGACTTTCACAAGATAAATCACATATTTATCAGACAAAATGAGCTAGTGCATAGTAAAGAAAACATGTAGTAGAAATGTTGTGAGAGACATGCCATTAATTATGGTTTAAATTAGCATTACACAACAATTTGTTTAGCGAACAAATAACTCAATGATATCTATTGGAGTGGCTTCATCAGGATAACCCTGACTGGTACACAATCTCACTTCAATGTTATCAGTAATCAAATTAGTTAGTGTCTTCAAGAACCAAGGCATTTTGGGTGAAGTACAACAGGTGGCCTCAATACCAGGACAAATTTGTCCATCCCATAGTATATCAGTAAAAACATCTTTTTTTGGCCAGTTATTTTTTGGTCCTGCTGATTCACAGTAATATTCATTACCCACGTATGAAGGTAAAGTAGCTTCAGAGCCATTGTTACAGGGACAATTTTGATAATTAGTACGTTGTTCAAATTGACCACAAATGTAAGTCCAGATGTGTTTCCGAGGATTACTACCGTGAGTTATTGAGACACCATCAACATAATATCCATCAATACTGTCATTGGAATTTCCATCATTAGGATAAATGCCATCTGCAATTCTATACTGATATCCTCTGACTTGTCCACAAATATGTTGATAAGAAATACCATGAGTGCTAAAGAACGTGCTATTACATCCACCACTACTACTGTTAAATCTGTCACATAAAGGATGATCTATGCTACTGAAGTTATAAGTATACAGTCCAGGAGAACACAAAGCATTAGGTTCACTCATGTTGAGATAGCCCACTCTGATCCAACCTCCCTTATCATCACAGTCACTACCCTCCATATCACAATAGACTGATATAAGAGAACCATCTGGAGCTCTTATTGTGTAGTACCCAGAGAGAGCTGAACTGTTTTTTTTGGAGACTTGAGAGCAGTTGTCAAAGGCATTGTCATCACAAAAGACAGATATTAAGGAACCATTAGGAGCTCGTATTGTGTAGTGCCCAGACAGAACTGAACTGTTTTGTTTGAAGACCTGAGTGCAGTTGGAAAATGCATTGTTAAAAATGCTTATGAACTTAGAAATCTGTTCAAGCTCTTCTTGCAGTTCATTTTCTGCTATAATGTTATGTTGATCCTTGTCAATTATCTTGACACATTGTTGTGATTGATAGAATGTAACACCATTGTTAATATATTCAACTCCAATACATTTGTCAACAGTGGGAAGACATAAGGACTCAGATAACATGTTTAGAGATTGTGGTAAATGATAACCACACTCAAATGATGGATAATAAACATTAACATCAACAAAAACGTTAGAGCTGGTTTCATTAGCTGTTGTGATAATGACATATAACTCAAAGAAGATGAAAAGACTTGGAAAAATCGAAAATTTAGACATTTTTTAAAATCCTTGTTATTAACTGACGTCTTTACAATGATCTTTCTTCCTTCTTTTTTCAGTTCTTACATCTATGCATTCATTGCACATGTATATATAAGATAATATGAAAACATGTTGTGCTTATCTTTGATTTCTATTACTTATGTCAATATTTTGATCTTCCATTGCAAACATTCCATCAAATTCTCATACTTCTCAAGGAACAACACAGTTGCAAATGTTTTAAATCGTTGATAATGTATGGTTATTATACATGGTTATTAATTCAATTATGGCAGTAGATTTTAGTTAATTAAGCTCAGTGATTCAATATGATTATTTTGACCACTGACACATTTAAAGTTTTGGGAGTGTTAATGGACTTTGGATCAGTATATTCTATATAAATCAACAATAGCTACTTAATAAATACCCTATCAAACTAGACTCTCCTCCTCGTGCACAACAAACAAAATGGTCTAGCTTGATTATCAACCTCATATGTAAGTCATTTGAAACATGTTTGACAAAAATGCATGGATTATGGTCTAAATATTTGTATCTTCTTGATTGTTCATTGGTCTTATATACAAGATTGCTATATTAAACTGGTCATTATTAATGTTAATACTATATGAGACTAGTTCAGTAAATTGGACCCTCCTTAGTGTATACTAAGATGATCAAACTTGATCCTTCTTAGTGTAGTGTTCAGATGATTGTTCTCTTGAATGAGAGAAATATTTGGTGACTTAAGTCCAATATCTTGGCATTTAAACTACATTTTAGCTAACCAATCAGAATGCTTGAAACCTATTACACATCAGCTGCAAAATTAGAATGTATTCTGTCTTCTTCCCTATAAGTGATGTATCATGTTATAATGTCAACGAATTTATCTAAAGTCACCTGACATCCTTTCTTGTGTTAAACAAGTAGGTATCTCAATATAAGACTGTACCCTATAACAATATGTGATCAACAAATATTTTAATTTAATTATATTATATATGCATTTTAAAATTAGTTAATGATAAATTTTGTATCTTTTAGATCACTGAATTGGTATGTTAAAAGAAATGTCAGACCTGACCTGACACTTGTTAACAAGTCAGGTGACTCCTGACTACACTGTGAAGTAGTACTGAGAGAGTATATTTACATGAAAATGGCAGCAAGTAAATGATCATTATAATTGTAGACAGTAACAAAGATAACTGTCCATGTATTACTAGTTAATAATTAGTCCCACCCTAATGTGTTCAATGTCTACTTTATTTAGTATTTGTTTGACATAGCACATATTCTATTTAAGCCCAATCACAAACCATTGTATTGTAAGTAGTAAATTTGTTAGATCAGTGTGAGTGAAGTCATTGAATGATAAACAGTAAATGTTATTAACAGTAGAAGAATAGTAGTACATGTAGATGTCCTAGTTAATTGTATAAATATAATTCCAATTTTATATTCCAAGTTTTTGTATTAAATTACATGTCCATTTATTGATAATTGAAGTTTTCATTTGTCAACACTTAATCAATAATTTTTCATTACAATACAGTGTATTACATGTCTATCTACCTTATGTACACTTATACACTTGATTTGATGACTCATATGTTATGAACAGTGACTGATTAACCTCACTACATGTGGGTGCATAACGAGGGTACTGTAGTCTGTTAGTGTGTGTGTGTGTGTGTGTGTGTGTGTGTGTGTGTGTGTGTGTCTGTTACTGTGCAAACGGCTTTGAACTGCTTTAAGTCAGCAAACACGGCACTGGTAGCCACCACACTATAGTGGACAGTAGCAAAACTTCTGTACTGCTTAAGAATACTACTAAAAGCTCTCCACTACTTTTAGCTCAAGTAGGCAAAACAATAAAATTACATGATAATCACATGATATAGATTGATTCATTAAGGAAAGCATTAAATGTTTCTCAGGATGAGAACATTAGTTTGAAAGCTCAAAAGGCTAAAGTTAGTTAATAAATCCATGATACTTTATTATCTGTATATAAACAGGCTAAACTGGCTTCATTGCCTCGTTTAAATATTCCAAAGAGATTGCTAACTACCAATAAGCAACAAGATGACAAGGAACAAGATATAACCAATTGTGCTGTCCTAGAAAAGTCAGTATTGAAACAAAGAAATGGTTTACTAAAGGTTGGTTGGATAGATGGATGGATGGATGGACGGACAGTTGATAAGATAGATGAATGAATAAACATACTGGATTTATATGATGCTTAGGATTTGAGTGCTATCCTTTGTCAAACTTGTGTTGTAGACATTACAAAGAAAGAGAGTAAGTTGGTCTTGTTACTGCTTTATGTTACACACTCACTCAGCATCAAGTTCTAGAGATATACTAGCATACAAGTTATCTACTTTAATCACACTAAAACAAAAAAATAATAAAGTATATACATGTTTGTTGTTGTACTGGTCACTTGATCACAATTATTTTGTGGATATTAGCTGAAGGCAGATACTATGCAAATATTGGCTAACACTTATCCAGGAGGCCTTGTACAAAGTCACCTCCGACCTTTTGTTTCACCTCAGTTTGTAAAAGTAAACATTATATTTTGTAAGTATTTAGTTGATTCTTCTCTGTCTGTCTGTCTCGTCTGTTTCTCCATCTGTCTCTGTCTCTGTCTCTGTCTCTCTCTGCCTCTCTCTCTCTCTCTCTCTCTCTCTCTCTCTCTCTCTCTCTCTCTCTCTCTCTCTCAAGGTTCTTTCTAAGGCTAATACTCCATCCCAGCTTCTTGCAAGGTTGTGGCTTCCTTGGCCTCCTCAAGATATGGTTACATCATCAGTGAAAGGTTCTAATAAAAAGTTGATTTTGTCAGCCAATCAATTCCAAGCTCTCCATGCACTAGTTATAACTTAATACTAATTTTTAATAGATACATAATAATTTTAGACTTAGATGTTTTGGTAATATCAAATCAATTAAGAAAATGTTTAGTCTTATCAAATAATAGGTGATGTTTTTAAAAATGGCAAATCGTGTTAAAAATTTTATTGTGTTTCAAGGGAGCAACAGCAAATATAAACTAAATTAAACAACGTCAATCTATTACTGGACATAAAATATCTATAATCTCAAGGGGCATGTCCTAATTTTGATGGTTTTTGTTGCCACATAATAGTAACATCCTTACAGAACCATTGGTCCTCTCACAATGCATACATGTATCATTTTCACTACAACCTTGACCATGCCACAGAGGATCATCTGTGCATAATTTATTATAACTACAGGTATAAATATCTTTACTTCCAGTATCATAAATGTAATTTTCAATGAAAAAATGTGATGTAAGGAAAGACACTGTGATATTTCGATTAGTACATTGACAATAAAAACCTATAGAACAACCCAACCTACCAGATCAATTGCACTAGCAAATGACAAAACATGTCTTTTGTTGCTATTTAATGTTTCAAAACAACTTTGTAGACACCATTAAGTATGGTTTCTTAAAAACCAGTAAAATGAATTAGTAGTAGACCACTGACAACCTCTTAAACATCTTCAAACCTTTGAGTACTAGACACAAGTTGAGAAGAAAGTAGACTAACCAACTGGGTTAGTTTGACCACGTTGACTGGTCATATAAGTGACCCTTCTTGTCTGAGAGTAAAATTATCAGGACACTTAGTACCTGCATCATACTGATATATTAAGATAAGCTAGTTTCGTATATAAATGGTTTTTTCATATTATGATTTCTTTTTAAATTCACTTTGTATTGACTTATTTCCTTTTATTGTTTTTACCAGCTTGAACTGTCCTATTGAAGTGGAATTATTTTGCAATAGCTCTAGTTTTTAGTCTAAGTCACAATTGTTTAAAACATATCTAGTTGAACCCTTTGGATAGATTCAAATTGATGATGAAGAGGAAGGTACAAGGTGGAAGCACGTGATATAAAAATGCTTAGACTGATCCCACCTGGACCAGTTCCTTCATAATGTCAAGAGAACATAGCACTGCTTGGTCTGAAATTGATACGTCACTGATTTCGTTTGAGGTCTCGGTTGAAAGATCTTTTGTGGAAGAAAAATTAAAATTATTCCTAGTAAACATTGAATGGAAATAGGAATTGAGTAGTATTGCCTTTTCTTTATCAGTGCTTACTGATATAGAATCTAGGAACTATATACTGGATTGACTGAGTTCTGGGTGATGCTTCTTATTTATTACATTTTGAAATATAGCAGCATTTTTCTTCCCAGGACAGTCAAGAACCACATTAGACTTCAATGCAGTTTTTCCACTAGAGAGAGAAACTTGGACTGATGCTACAGCATCTTGTAATTTAATTCCTTTATTCTCATTTGGAGATTTCCTGAACTTTTTCAAAATGCATTAAGGCAATTTAGTTGATATTGTAGCTGAGATAAAATTCCTTGTGACATTGATGTTTCTTAAGCTAAAGTCAGGGAATAAAATGATACAAAGCACTTTCAATTAATCTCCTTCAAAATAAATGATCACATATACTTGACATTATTTGTAGAATAACAAATTAAAATCCCAGTCTAGAAGGAAAGGGCAGAGGCTGTCAATAAAATACATAAATTGGATTGTTGTTGGATTAATGTCCTACAATATAGGGAGAAATATCAATTGAAAAAAAACAATAGTCGGAAAAAATGGTTGGCACTGGAGTTGACTGAGACTTTATCAGAAGAGTCTGACATAATGAGATTAAAAGTATTACTCTTTACTTGAGTATGAGAATCCAAAATTGATTCAAATTATAGTCAAAACAAAGTCACAAAAATTCTGAGAGGCAAATGAAGAACCTGATACATTGACAATTTGATACCATCACAGAGTTGACATTGCCAATATATTCTCCAAAAGGAAATTTCTTTCAAGACCATTATTATCAAGCCAGATTTGTCATCTCAGGTGCACGAGGCATAAGGATTCAATCTTAATAAGGAAAGGTGGAATCTAATTGAGGCAGGTTTGAATCATAGAAATATGCATACAGAAGTAGGTTCCAGCTTATTTATGAACAATTCAAATTAAATATGGATTGTATAACCAAACTTCCCAAGAGACTCACCCCTAAACCAGCCATGCCTCTTATTCTATTGAGGACTAAACTTTTCTATCTAACTAATTGAGTGTAACCCCAACTATAGAAATAGATGCTCTCAAAATATCCTTTCTCTCAATCAACCTGATCTAAGCCCATCTGTCTTCCCATCTAAATAACCAGACTGCATTTCATTTTTCTATTTACTTTTTGCAGTATAGTATATATTCCATTACATATGTATCGATTATGATATAGTTTTTATTACCAAAACATTGCTCACAAGTAATGTTTATGATAATGAGTTTCTTTCTACTGGGATCTCTATATTTTGACACTACTGTAACAGTCTAGTTAGTGGCATTTAAGTTGTAATCGGGACTTGATTATTGCTAGGGTTCTACCCTCCTTAAATTATATGGAGGTTCCATATGTTTTGTTTATATACCACCTAACTCTGATTCTGAATATTTTCAACTGTTAATAAATAATCTTTCCAGTACACTAATTCAGTACATAGTTGAAATTAAGTTCTGAAGATTGTAGCTTGTCTTTTAGGGCAACTAGTATGTAGTACCAAATAGTACAAAAGTGATGCACTGTGTATATACTTTAATTAAACAATAAAATGGCTTTTCAATTTCCAATTCAGCAATCTCCACTCTATAAGAAGGTGTGAGTAAAACGTTTTTCTGTTTTTTTTCTATAATGAAATCCTTGTCTTTCAATAAACTATTAATGATCTGATGAATAATTATGAGATCCTTTGATAACTATTGTTTTTTTATTCTGTTGTACATTTATTTTAATAAAATATCTGTTTTTAACTATCTCTATAGTGATGTTATTATTCTATTACTGATTATCTGGTAAGATGTTTATACCACAAAGATGATGATCTGATGATTCACATTGATTGACAAAATTTTCTGATAACAGTTTGTAAGTTCATGTTGTAAATTTAATTATTATTAATTTGCTTCCTCTATTATATAAGTATTAACTATTACTGAATATCTGATACTACCATGAAAATGTTGGAAGAAAGAAAGCTGCTTTGACTGCAAAAGGGAAAGCTACAAATTTGGTCAGAGTAACTGTAACTTGTGTAGCCTTTCTTTCTACTGATTTATAATTATAATCATCACATCTAAATATCCACATATAAATATATTGTCTATTATGCCCTTCCCAGTGTGATGTTCCGATTATTTGCTTTATTGTATCCTAATGTAACATTCCAATTTTATCCTATTTTATGTCATAAGTGATGATGTTCCAATGTTACTCTGTTGTGTTCTAATGCCAGTGACTTCTCAATTTCATCCAACATGTATACTGACTCCTAATGTGTTACATTAAAATGTTACATTATACTGTATCCTAATGTATTGTCCCAATTTTATCTCACTAATGCAATATCCTAATATTACCCAAAACAGTGTCCTTGTCTAATACGCCAATGTTATCTTGTAATTGTGTCCTAATATACTGTCCAAATTCTACCCTATACTGCATCCTAATAAAATGCTACAATGTTATCCTATGCTGTGTCCTATTTAACCAATGTTTCCCTATAATATGTAATGATCCAATCTTACCCTATATTGTTTTCTACTTTTACCTTAATGTGTTGTTATGTAACATTCCTATATTATTTAATACTGTCTCAAATATACAATGTATTGCCTTCTTGTCCACTATTGCATATATAACAATTCTTTCTATTCTGGGAATATAATTATTCTCATTGTATCACAACATACATAGCCTTCTCCTAATATAAGAATGTCATAACATAATCCTCTGTTTATTGTGTTATTGTGTCCTCCTAATATACAATATATTGCCATCCTATCCACTATTCCATAGACAACCCTTTTCACATTGTATCATAATGTTCATAACCTCCTGGATATTCACTTCAATTCCTATTCATTGTCCATTAACATCACCTTTTCTTGACGTTTCATTACAAACTCCACATATCCACTCTCTCTTTTTATACTTGTATAGACCTTCTTTCTACAGATTAATGATTTAATCTTCATGTCTTAATATCCATATGTATATAAATTGTCTATATATTGTGTCCTCGTCTATTCTCCTGCTCACTGTGATCTTGTGTGTACACATTATTATATCCCTATTGCTCACTGTGTTCCTCCAATACAACTCTCTTGTTTACTGTACCAATATTTGATACCGTCAATATATCCTTTTATTCAAGGTGAAATATATATTCATATGTTATTTATTGTTTATAATCTATTAGCTACAGGAATTGTTGCCAATATTATAATATAACCCTCATTTCTATTCTGTACTTCTGTAAACCTATTTCCCTTAACATAACCCTGATATTAGCTGTGACATAATGCTACCAATATCCTGATAAAATTGACATCACTAGACTATAATATACCTCTCTTATCCATTGTCTCTTGATGTAATCTTAATCTTAATTTTATTCTAGTATATAAGTAATCCTTTCATTTATTACTTCTGTTTTTTGTTAGATCCAATGTCATAAAGACAACCTTCACTTTCCTGTGTTCGTCTTATCAGGTGTTCTTTCATAAACATAAATACCCCTTCATTTTACTATGTTTTAACATTCCCCTTTTGGCAAATGATCTACTACTCCCTCATAAATAACCCTCCATTTGCTGTGTCTTAGTGTCATTAATGCAACCCTTCTTTTTATTATGTTCTATCTGCTGTTCTTATAATGTATCCTAACACAACCAATGTTACACTATACTGTGTTCTAAAGTCAGTAACATCTCAATTTTACCTTACTGTGTTGTAATGTAATGTCCTAATGTTATCCTATACTGTGTCCTAATATACTGTCTCGATTTTAACCTACTATGACAAAATACAATATTGCAAGCTACTCTAATCTATTCTAATGTAACATTAAGTCCCCATTTTATCCTATTGTGTCCAAATGTAATGTCCTACCTAATCTTGCCACATTGTGTCCTAATATAATGTCCTAATCTTACCTATATATACTGTGTCCTAATTAAACCTTCTAATGCTTCTATAAATTGTGTCTTATTGTAACATTCCAATTTTATCATACTGTGTCTTAATATTGTTCTAATGAAGTGTCCAAAGGTATCTCATACTATGTCCAAATATAATGTTCCAATTTTTTAAGTTAATTATGTCCTAAAGTAACGTCCTAATATTTACACAACTATGTACTAACATAATGTCTCAAAGTTACCATATGCTATTATTGTGTTCTAACATAATATCCCATGTTACTGTATTGTGTCCTAATGTTGTATTTGAATGTTGTCCTTTACTGTGTCCTAATACGATGCTGTAATTCTTCCCTGTACAGTATCCTAATGTTGTCATAACGTATCCTAATATAATGTCAATATATTACCCTATACTCTGACCTAATGTAATATTATAATTAATAATTGGAAGAGATGGACACTTGTAATACTCATACAACTAAAATAGTAAGCAACTTACTACATTTTACATTTATTGTACATTTTGCATTCTTGCATGTTTTCTCTTATTGCTGGCTATTTGGTTTTTCAATGTAAATTGACAATGTGATATTGATGTGTACATGGCAAGTGTGAGTGTGGATATGAATGTAGACTATATAATCTAGTCAATATATTAAGACTGTTTATTCATTACAGGTATACTTTTATTGGTGTCTACATGTATTAATTGTCTATTTACATTATTTGAACAAATGATTTTATGACATAGTGATACATCAATTAAGTTTTGCTTTAAAAATAATAATATTGTGAATATCTTACATGTTAGTTTTTATTGTGAACTGTTGTAATAATGTATATTTAGCAGTCCAACAATTTGAATGGTGACATTTTATATATTGCAAAATATTAAGACGATATATTTGCATATAGGAATGTGAAGCTCATCACTGTGAGGGTAAATATAGCTGACTATGTCAACTCAACTATACAATAGAATTGTATGTAATTGCTTATAATAACCTAACTTTAACTTGTCTCTTTTAGACTGGTGTACATAATAGTCTACTGTAAAAGAATGAAGAACGAATTTGCTTGAGACCATGGACAGTTTTCCTCACAAATTGAACAATGAGTTATGGGACGTTTTGTTGTATTTACTAATTATTTTATAATTGCAAGTTTCTCAATTATAATTTATGATAACAGTTTGAAACTACAAAATGCTGTTTATAAGAAAAGATGAAAAGTCAGAATTATCATTAAATTTATAACACCAAATTTTTGAGGCCATCAGTCCTGTTCATTTTATTCTATCTCCTAAACCAATGGAATGTCTTGTCTTGCATATAATGTCGTTTTAAGCATATCGGTATGCGGCAAAGATGGAATCCCTGTGCTCCACCCTACGAAAAACACTTGAAACCACAAACGTATACCACAAAGCGTGTGTGTTTACGGAGCACCTTTAGAAAGAAATTTGCTGCTAACATCAACGGTCGGAGCATAAGCAAAGTTATTTATATATATAAGTAAGTACATTTAATTACTTTACTGTTAATTTTAAACAGCTATCTACACCTAACTGTTAAAATAAACCTTCAGTCACTGATATTGGAGAGTGGGGAGGTCGACCTGGGCAACAACAGGTGTGACATATGTTTACCCTAAAGCTTGGTCTGGCCACAAATTTCTATGATTAGTCTCGCTAGGTCAGAAGGAAAGGGTCTGGCCTCGTAATACTATTCTATGATCTGTTTTTTTCCGGGCTTACATAGAGAGAAAGAGTCAGACAAATTCATAGTGTTCAGTAGTATGTCATTTGTGGTCACAGGAGGACATAAATTCCTACATGAAGTTTTTGTAATAATGCACTCATGGTGGTCTATAACAATATTAAGCCCTATTCTATGTAGCTATGGGAAACCATTGCACTAAAAAATCTAGGTCTAACCACGCCTGCTGTTACAATGCCAGCCTCCTTAATAATATTCATAGTGATATGAATGGATGGCTATTTGTAATAAGTATAATTATACTTTAATAAACTGCTGGTTTGATACTGGCATTATGACTAATGATATATCAATAAGTTAGCCTCATCCCTTGAAGACTACACCCACTGCTTGGTACCTCCTAAATAGATATTACCAATCCTCACTGCTTATTACAAACTTAAAAGTGATAATATTTAGTATTTTAATTAATATATATGCATTCAATGTAGATCTGATTAATTGAAATATATCGAGAGTGTTTTAATATGCATGTATGTAAGTGTTACATGCAAATATGATTAAAACATTTGCTAAGTAGTTTGTCTAAGTTTCTTTGTTCATGAAATGGTAATGAGACACCACTCATATATTGACATATTATTCTCTTATTATAGTAATGATTGATGTCACTCAATGGAGAGTGTCTATTGGATTGTGGGCATGTCATGATATATCATGTAGTACTCATTCTAAAGAGACTTCAAACACTGAGAGCAGTAGTAGGATAGATGGAGTGACTATAATCAGGAATATTAAAGATTTTATCTTTTCTTTAGTAGTCTTCCTCTCACTTCTCCTTATTATATCAGGAGATGTTGAACTCAATCCTGGACCTAAAACAGGTGACTCTATTATTAAAACATCCTCTGAACTTGACTGCATTTATTATAGTTAAAGTTTACTCCAGTACTAGTTTTATAAAACATAATCTGACACTATTCTTGTCAATAATAGTTGATAATTACATAAACAATAATAGCTCATCAAACTATAATGAACTTAATTAGTGTCAGCTCAGTTGACAATAGTTGATGACATTAGTTCACCAATTATTTCTAACACTCATGTAGGCTATTGTTATTCTTGCTTATAATTATACAAACTACAAGTTTCAATTGACTATGAAAGAAGTTAGTTCAACGAAACCATCATATAGCCTTTGTGTTCCATACATATTTATTAGTCAATAATGGTGATTTAGATAGCCTCTATTATTTTAAGAAATGTTAGGTCTAGCCTGACACTTGTTAACAAGTCAGGTGACTCCTGACTACACTGTGAAGTAGTACTGAGAGAGTATATTTACATGAAAATGGCAGCAGGTAAATGATCTAGCATCGTACCCAGGCGTTCTAATAGAGTAGAATGCCTGGTGACTACTGCTTGCATATGCGCGTAATTATTGAAACATTTTGACATTATAATTACTACTTTTTCAATTAAATGATGAATCAATGGGCTGGGTTTATAATGATGACATTTCATTTACTACACGAGTTAAGTATGGATAGTCGAGTTTGTTGGTTATGCAGTGATTTAGTGGAAGCCAAGAGCAACAAACTTGTTCAGCGCTGTTGGGATACAAAACAATTGCGTTTCTCGAGTAACTGCTTAGCTTGATGTTATCGTTTCGAGAGATTATGGTCTCTCTTTATATATATATTTGTATTAAGAGCAAACTTCGAATTGTGTCTCTAGAGAAATCTATTGCAGACTTAGAGGAATTCAAACTGTGGTTCCTAGCTTCTTTAGAGCATACAGTAGACCAGCAGAAAAAGTTTCTATCAGTACTACAAATAGCCATCACAATTAATCTAACATTGAGGTAAAAGGATCTTGACGTCATAGTTGAAGAAGGATTCCTAGAGTATACTATTTTCTAAGAAAACTGTGGAAATTAAATGCTTGTGCAAACAATAGTTACCAGGTGTTTAACCTGGGTACCAGGCTAGTAAATGATCATTATAATTGTAGACAGTAATAAAGATAACTCTCCATGTATTACTAGTTAATAATTAGCCCCACCCTAATGTGTTCAATGTCCACTTTATTTAGTATTTGTTAGACATACAGCATATTCTATTTATAGCCCAATCACAAACCATTGTATTATAAGTAGTAAATTTATTAGATCATTGTGAGTGAAGTGATTGAATGATAAACAGTAAATGTTATTAACAGTAGAAGAATAGTAGTACATGTAGATGTCCTAGTTAATTATGTAAATATAATTACAATTTTATATTCCAAGTTTCTGTATTAAATTCCATGTCCATTTATTGATAATTGAAGTTTTCATTTGTCAACACTTAATCAATACCATATAGATTTAAAATGATAATTTTTAAGACATTAATTAATTTATAATATGACAGTTTGTTATAAGAAGTATTTCGTTATTATCTCAGATATTACCAGTGTATTAAAGGAGACTCCTACAAAATATGAACTAAACAGTGTATTATTTAATGTTAGTGACAAATGGTATGATATTGGATTATCATTACAAGTATATCACAATGTTTTGGATGATTTAATACAAAGTGAGAGAGATGATAAACTCTTGGCAGTCATTGACAATTTTCTAACTACTGAACCATCTCCAGTTACTTGGGAAACAGTGATAACTGCTATCGAGAGTCCTATTGTTAATGACAAAGAGACAGCTGATCTAATACGTCACTATCTTAGTACAGGTAAGAGTATTAAGTTATTATTATTAAGTAATGAGGTTATTAAGTTATTATTATTAAGTAGTGAGGTGGTGTTTAGACTATTCCTGTAAAGTGTATTCAATTCAGTTATGTGTATGAATCATGGTAAAATTAATAGTCAAACCTTTTTTAGCACTATAGTCATTTTACCTTTAAAATCAGAAGCTTTTATTTTAGTAAGGAAAAATGAAATTTTTAATACCAAGCATTCTAAGTGTCACCAACTTTCTTGTATCTGGGAAACCATTTTTAGTTAACATAGGAATTCATTAAAAGTGGTTAATGTCAACAATTCTTTTTGAATGGAATTAAGTAAGTTTGTAGATGTAAAGCACATTGGAATGAATTGAATATAAACACCCCTAATATTACTGTCAATATGATGTATAGGGTAAAATGTTTGAGATAATTTTTGTGATTACGTTTTTAATGAGTTTTAACATACATGTAGTATGTAGTACTTATATTTAGAATGAACTTGTATTGTTTTTGGATGTGTCTATCTCACAAAATGATCTCATAACATGTAACGTGTACACACATAGAACATACCATACCAACACATTGACTTGATAGTAATCCTTATCTGTTTAACTCATAGTTACTGTTGTAGTTAAAGTTAGACTGAAAACTCATCAAAGTTTTTGTAAAGACCATACAGTAGATTCAATCAAATGAAAACGTTTCTAGTTTACATCACCAACATAACTATTAAACAGTTTTAGGATGAGTTTTGTAATTATAATCTTGTAAATTATAATCTTGTTCACTAATCTGTTTAACAATTTGTCAGACTATATGTAAGCATAAATATGAAAATGGTACCTAATGTGCAAGTGATTTTTCAAACAAATGCTCATATACAAATGGTTGCTACGTGTCTATCTTGAGCAGGAAATCAATATAATTTGGTAATCATAAAGGTCAATCATTTGTACATGTACATAATTTACAAAATATGTTTGAAAGTACTCTTTAAATTGTTAATGTATTTTTTTTTAAACTTAATATTCTGTTTGATTTAAATACTGAATTCACAGCTCTTAATTGCTTCCCACCTTAGTTAGTGATACTTGCTTAGAGGAAAACGGCTCTGCTATTCTTTTTAATATCAACTTGTGTAGTTGCACAAGTAATGTAGTGCAATTAGGTTTACCTGGAGTAACTGTTAAGATTACATCATCTATAGGAAGACTCAGTGTCTAGTGTATGTTCAGTCAAGTCTGTATTTAACTATAATTCATCTCTATTATGTAAGAAAGTATATTGGACTGCTGTTTTGTGATTACACACATTATATTTTTATTAATATTAGTGGATGTATTTATAACTAGAGCAGCATGGCAAACACTATTTCATTAGCAGTACCTCTAGGTGTAGCAAGACGTCCATACTTTGTTATGTAATAAAATAATTCCCATCCCCTAAACCCTAAACAATAAAGTAAGACTTCCTTCTTGCCAGTCCTATAGGAACTTTCCTCATTTATAATTTTCAGTTCATTGAGCTAGTACGTACATGTGTATGAAAAACTTTTATGTGATAAAACCAGTAGGATTGACTCATTGTAACCTTGACAAAACACTACATTTATTATGCAGGGAGTGCAGTAATGAATAAAGTGCACTATACACTATAGGATACATGTACATAATTTACAACTATGTTGAAAAATAGAATTATACTCTTTAAGTTGTCTGTACATTAATTAGGTTTAATAGATTATAGTTTGCTGAGAGTCTACTTAGAATAAGAAATGAAGAAAACCTCTCCACTCATTTACGCATATATTATAATGCAGATATAATATATATAACAGTTATAATATCTTTTAAATAACGCTCAGTATATTTTATATTGTATATATTAATATGCACATTACTACATTACATGTAAACATCATATACCATTATCTATGAGGAGTGTTCACTTGTTGGTGTTCTTATCATGATTTTACTCCCATGTCCATTGGAGTTTAATTATTACAAGAACATTGATATGTGTACACTTCCTCATATCATGCAGTAGCTATGACAATAATATATTTTATTCGTGAATGTTAAATAGATTTGTTTCTGTAATCAACTAATCATTTATTGGAGTGTTTAATGCTATGATTGACTTAATTTCTTTTGATTAAACAGGTAAAATGGCTGAAAGTACAATACCAGATTATATCTTGGATGGCAGTCCAGACATAGATGAACTGATTACTCATGCTAGAACAGCAGAATGGAATGAATTAGGTATAAAGTTAGGATTAGATGCTGTGAGACTAAGTGAATGCAATGGCTACGACAAGATGTATCAGATATGGCTTCAAGAGAAAGGTGATGGTGCTACAAGAAGATATTTGATAAATACTCTGAGAACCATAAAGTTGAATAAAGTTGCTGATGATTATGTAAAACATTTGAGAACAATGGTTAGTTTTTGCAAGTAAATCATGTACTATATTGATTAAACTTGTGGATGTCTGAACTAACATTTATTAGCATGTAGTCTTAACAGGTGAAACACAACACTAGACACCCTCTCTAAACACTCTAGTTTTTAATATTACATTATGTAAATTATTCTATTGCACAATTATAACATTCATTCATAACAACATGAAGAAGTAAGTAGCTTACAGTCTATAGTATATAGTTACTGTGAATATAAATCTAATAAAAATGAAATGGTTAAATCATTTAGGTCAACTATAAACCTTCTTCTAAGGAATTACATGTGTTACAGAAGTACATTGGTAACTTGACTGATGCAATTACTGATCCAGTTGCATTAGCTACTGACTTATCTATTGCTGAACTCATCTCAGATATAACTTGTCAGAAAGCTAATAATGACAGTAGTAGCCAAAAAGCAAGAAATTATCATATTCTAAATGAATTAATGACAAGAGTAGCTACTGATCCTACTAATGTTATGAAAATTATCTCAGTGTTACAACGTCATGGCCCACATGTCAGTGCTATTGCTGAAAAGATGATAACAGGTAAAACAATGTCAATTTTGCATATAGTAATATTGTAATTATAAGTTATGTTACATTCCTAAATGATAACTTTTCCTACAGAGATGTCACAAGAGATGTCATCCATGAATCAGTCTACAGATCATCAATATGTAAAAGTAAGTACAATGGTAATAGTGAACAATCACAGATACTATTATTTTTATCGTTATTCAGACATTGCCACATGCACTTGGTGAAAGTGAATATAGTGATTTGTTGATAATGCAAGGAAAGTTGGGTTCCCTGGTGCTTAAAATTCAAAAAGTAGTTGAATCAGCTCATATTGATATTGATGAACTGAAGCAGCTACTTATCCTGTCTTACCAACAATTTGAAAGTATGATACAAGAAGCAAAAACCTTTTCAAGTGTTTTTGTTGTAGTTCGTAAGTTTTGCTCTCCAGTTAACATAGAAGTCCTAATACTCATTGGTGATCACTTTAATCTCTCTGATGCCATTAAAATTATTCAACAATATGAAGTGGAAAAACAAAAGTATCGTGAGAAGCTGTTGAGCACTGCTTTTGCTCAGGAACTTATTAAGGAAGCTGAGTTAATGGATCGTCATCCTACACCAGATCATACGATTTCCCTCAAACTAAAGTCATCAAGGGCTAATAATGATACAACAGTGAAAGAATTTGAGATAGTTATTAATAGTTTATTTTCTGATTGCTCTCAGTATATTCACATTTGTAAAGTGGGAAAAGGTTGTATCTTTGTTACTATGTGTGCTCCCAAACCACTAATGGGTACACTAGTGAAAATGGCAAAGACAAAACTACCATATCTCAATAGTATTGGAGTAATTTTGTTGTAGATTGGACATGAGATTATCCTTGATAAGAGAGAGAAAAAGGTATATAATGAATTACTACTACTTACATACATATATCTATATCCACTCACTTGTAGGTATTGGTATTTTATGTGTACATTTGTTTACATTATATTATATTAGCTTATAGTTTATAGTATATACTTTTTCCTCTGATTAAATAATTATTTTATCTACATATAGGTACCAGTCAGCAGTGATGTTGAAACAAAAATCATGGATTATAGTAAGTATATAAAGTACACTGTATGTATGTATGTATTAGTCTAACTTTCCTATACATGACCACATAGAAATATCTATCTTGAACCAATAATTAATCATGTGGAGTCATATTGTGTGAATCTAATTGTATGGTAGCTTATATTTGTTTTCTGACAAACTATGTCTTACATAATTTATTTAGTAAGTATTCCTTGATACTTACTATGTCTATATGGATGGTTCATTCTGGAGTTGATTTTGGAGCCCTTGTCATATATATCGCTTAGTATTAAGTATTTCTGGATTTGGACCTGACAAGGCTAATATAAATTGTTAGCAATATACTAGTGGTTTATTATCACAACAATTATCACAACATTACACTTTTTATGATTTCATAAAAAGTGATTAATATAAAGCAAAAACTTGTCACCTTAATGTAAACACTTTATTGTATAAGCTTTTGTGAACTTTATATATAACAATGAAAGTTCAAGTGTTTCTTACCTTACTACTGCAAACATGCTATTTGTAATTGTTACTGAAATTGTGATTCAAATCAACTGTACATGTGTTCTTGTTTAGGGTAGCCATATAAATTTATGTCCTATTGTAACCACACCCACAAATCCTATCCCTTTCCTTTATTCTATTATCTATTGTACATGTACACAAAGAGTTATATACTTGTGCTTGTTAAACTGGACAATAGGAACTGACTATTCTAGCTAGTACTAAAGGATTGAATTGAAAATTTAAAATATTTATGACTTATTTCTACCAAATTTAGAAGTCTAATCAGTATAATATATGACACCATCCTTTATAACATTGTTTATTTAAATCAAATTTTGAAATTTTATTTCTACATGTTAGATACTAACAATAAGCTATTGGACAAAGCTATGAAAGAGGGCTATGTAACTGCTAAGTGGACTAAGTTTTCTGTCTCAGGTGCACCTGGAACTGGCAAGTCAACCTTTTTAAGCCTGCTTTATAACGAGGATCCACCAGATTGCCATACCAGTACTCCAGTAATTGCAGTAAAAGAACCAAGGATCATATCTGCCACTGTAGGTGATGATTCTGTATGGAGAAAAATAGACCATGAGTCTCTTAAAGCAATTATTGCTCAAGGAGTTAAACATAGCATTCGACCTCTCAAACCAGAAGTAGTAGAGAAACCAGACTCATCAGAAAACAAACCAAGAAACCAGCCATTAGTGGAATTACTTGATCATCCAACAGATCAACAAGATGAAACATTAGACAGTGACATTTCTGATTCATCAACCACAGCAGGACATGATCAAACAGTTGATCAGAATGGTTTGTCAAAACCTACTATAATTCAGAAAATCATTGACCTCTTAACTCATGTAGAAAAGTCTGAAGAACTTTATCGATCTCATTGGATATATGGTGTTGATACTGGTGGTCAGGCTGCATTTATAGACATTGCTCCAACATTGTTACGATATCACTCTGTCAATATTCTCACACACAAACTAATGGAGCGGCTTGATGATAAAGCTGAGTTCTTCTATAGTGTTGAGGGAAAGCTAATTGGTGAGCCAGTAGAAAAACAGATAACGAATTTGCAACTTCTTGAAAGCTTCTTTCGCTCTATATTATCGGTAAATATTCCTGAATTACCAAACATTTGCGTCAAACACATTCAAGAATCTTTCTGCATAGTACTAGGGACATTCTTGGATAAAATGCTGGAATCTGGTGAGTCTCTCCAAAAGAAAAATTCAATTCTCTCATCAGCTTTAGAAAAATATCGGCAATTCACAATTATGTATCGCAGAGCTGGAAATGAAGTAATTTTTCCAATCAATTCTATGGGCAGAGGTGAGGATGAGATGAAAATAGCTACTAGAATTCGGAAAAAAATCTGTCAGTATTATATTGAGGCAGAAATCCCTATTCGATGGTTTTTGTTTCAACTTGAGCTCCAAAAATTTTCTAAATCCAACATTGTAAGTCTGTCTAATTGTTTAAAGATTGGTAGGACCTTACAATTGAGTGCTAGTGACATCGAAGCAGCTCTAAACTACTACCATGATCTGACCATTTTTCTGTACTTTCCTAAAATCTTACCTAATGTAATGTTCCTTCATCTACAACCCCTTTTTAATAAACTCTCTGATTTAATCAGTATCTCTTTTCCTGGTGTTGTTGATTACTTGGAGGAAGAAGGTATCCCTATACATAGTTATGCTGCTCATGAAGAACTAAAAGATGAAGGAACATTTAAAGAAGATTTGTTAACATCACCTAATTCACATTTATCACAAGGATTCTATCCTGAGTTTACACCACAAGATTTTCTCAAGTTAATGACAAGTTTATTTATAATGGCCTCTCTACCTGAGAAAGGAAAATACTTTCTACCAACTGTTCTTCCTATTACCACCTCCTTTACAAAATATAAATCCATACCTGCTCCATTCAAGGAACACACTGACCCTCTAATTCTATCTTGGGGTATGAAACCATTTCCTCGAGGTGTCTTCCTTGCATTAGTTGTCAATCTTTTACATTGTAATCATTCACCAAAGTTTCACCTTAGACCTCCTTTACGTTCCACTCCATGTTATCGTAATGCTATTACTTTACACACTGATTATGGTGACATTCTCTTAGTTGATGGGATTTCTTGGATATCAGTATGCAGTACTGATCCACTAAAACGATGCTATGCTTTGCGTAAAGCTATCCATATGGGCATTTGTGAAGTCATTAGAGAATTCCATTATATGGCTAACTTCAACAATTTTGAAGAATATTTTTATTGTAAGATATGCTTCGATGAATCTTCAGAACATTTTTGTCTTTTAAATGATGACAAGAAAACAGTTACCTGTTGTGACAACCATACAACTGCCTGTATCAATGAATCTTGTCAACTCCCTTGGCTCTCTGTGGAAGGTTAGTTTTAAACTAGTCTAATATATGTGGTATTATTTTAGATGCTTAGATACATCAAAGACACTGCCTATACATTATTGACCATACTGTATAGTATAATTGATGTTGAATGGGATGCTTCCTATAATTTTATTTAAATATTAGTAGAGCTGAGATAATAAATTAGTTGTCATTTCACTTGCACATGATGTGGTCATCAATGACAATGTGATAACTTTGGCTTTAGAAACAATAAAAGTGGAATAGCGATATTTTATTTTATATATAATTATATTATTTACATAGTACACAATTTTGGAATTATATTTTTTGGATTTCTTTGGATTCATCAAGTTGAGCTGTGCCTGGCATGTAAAAATATTAATAAATTCTTTCAAGTTAATTTAGAAATACTTTTACTTTCATATAACATTTATTATACAATATTGAAATTATAGCACATTGAACAATCAAGTCAAAGACTCTTTGCTTGATGGTTTAAAAATAGGTCTTATTATGTCAGTATTATGCCATTACCAGTTATTTGCTTGTATTATATTAAATCTATAATATTGTACTTTTTATATTTTAGTATTTTATTGTATTCTACACTACCTTCACCTCTTCAACCTTCTAATCAAGATCCTAAGCCAGTTGGTATGTCAGTAAACATTTCTTTTACCATAGTGTAACTTACTCTATATAAAGCACATTTGTATTATTCCATCCACAATTATATGGTTAAAGCTATAGTTAGCTAATATAATTTTTTCAAACAAAGAAAATAGATAACTAGACTTTGTAAGTGCAGGCAGGTGCAACATTTCTCTTAATATCTGTTTAAGAGTGATTTAAGAAATATTTACTATCTAAATAGCATGTCATCCAAAGTTTAAGACCACCTGGAAATCATAGCTTGTTGTAATACAGCTCCCTGTCGTAACAATATCAACACATAGGCTTCGTCTTTGTTGTTTTGGAGCCATCCACTTTAGAGCCTAATATAAGCATCATTAATCTTACTGTGAGAACTCTTAGTGTCATTCATGGCCCTACTTTATCTGATTCAGTACACCGTGTCTTTAAAATAGCTGTTTGGTCTTTCATGTATACTGCCAATTATAGTAAAATGGTTTAAAATTTTAGGCTTATTTCTATAATTTTTGTAAATACCGTAATTAAATCCAAGCTAATTGTTTGACTATCTTAAATAGTATTATCAAATTTTATACCTGAATTTCCTGTTCCTTCCCTTTCTGATTCCTGGTTTACTTTTAGGTATTATATCAAAATACATAGGCAAATGAGGCACTTATATTTTGGGGGCCTCACACAATAACTGTGATGAATATGCAGACACGAATGTACCCATAATGCAGAAACTATGTTTGATATAATCACAATTTGTATTACCAACATTAATTTAAAATGTACCAAAGTATTTCCTTCATTAATTATTTACCATAACAAATTCCTTAGCTATTTCAACAAGATCATTAGTTATGCATTTGTGTACATGAAGGACCAGACAATTGTTAAGCTGTTTTTCTGTCATTGTGACCTGCAAATATGTCAAAACTTTTGACAGTTTCATCAACACCAATAAGATTAACTTAGATTCTTTTTGTGGGGTAAGTAGCAGGCAGTAAAAATTTTGGGGGACTGAGCCCCCTCTTTCTAAATATTGGTGGGGTCTAGCCCCTCAAGCCCCCCCCCCCCCTTTCAGCCTCCTATGAAATATACTGACTCTATTCCATTAAGTAAGTGATTGTACAATAATTTAAAGTGTTGACAATGCACAAAGTCAATGAAATGGTACTACACACTATGTATAGTATTTTATACTAGTAATGGTACAAACATTATAGTAAAAGCCACTAATTCCAAACAAAAATATTTAATTTATTACAGGAAAGAAACAGAAGAGACGAAGATTGAAAGACTTATATTCTGTTCAGTTCGAGTCTAATGAAGATATATCTCCTAGGAAGAAAAGATCTCGTTTTGTATCATCTGACAGTGACTTCGAGTCATATAAGTCAAGCAAAAGTGGTAAGGAACCAGCTAGTGGGAGACTTTACATATTACAGATCATCTACATTGACCATTGTATAACATGCTAACAATGTTTTTAACTCTGTTTCAAGTACAACTTACCTAGAATCTATAACACAAAATATAAAACCACTAACTCCAAACAATAATATTTATTTAATTTATTATAGAAAAGATACAGAAGAGATCAAGATTGAAAGACTTGGATTCAAATCAATCAGAGTCTACTTTTAGGAAGAAAAGATCTCATTTTGTATCATCTGACAGTGACTTAGAGAGAAAAGAAGAGGTTGATATACTTTAGGTTCTGTCATTTTTCCTAGTGTCACAAATTTAATGACACAATTATTATAATACAATTAGTGTTGTCTTAATATGACAAGAGAGTAGTTTGTATAATAGAACAGAGTTGGGTTGTTCTCGGTAATAATGACATCTCATGACACGACACATAGTAATGTTATCATACTATGATGATATCATCTCAACCATACATTTACACTACCATTATTAACCCTAATAATGGTACTGTAAGTAGATAGAAATGTGAATAACATATCAATTAAGTTAAAATTACACACTTACATAACAATTGCTATATCAACTTTAATTTTGTATGATTGTATTGATTCTTTCCATTCAACATCACCTGATAATATAAGAAATACCAAAAGAAATATAACCAGGTAAAAATCAGGGTTTGTAACACCGCAATTATCAGAACACAGCAATGACTCCATCAATTCAGTAACATTGACAGCTTCCCTTGTAGTATTACATGGTATATGACAACAATGCCATCATCCAATGGTGATCCTCCATTGAGATATATCAATCATTGCAAATAGAAGCCGTGAGGTAACTGAGAGTACTTCCGTAACGTCCCAAAGCAGCTAGTCACAGGAACGAAGTCACTTAATATTCATAAGATTCATTGATTATTTTGGTCGATCACGTGAACACTACTGTCGTCACATGAACGTGCAAAACCATCTGTCATGTGTTGCTGCATAATAACGGAGTAATAATAAAGTATTCAAGGTAATATAGTCTGTTAATGAAGTTATTGTTGTGTTAAGTATGGATTGTGTTAGACTTATGATGCGTTTTGTCTTGTCTTCTTAGATGTTAAGCACGTGTTACAATACCATTCAAAAGCGGGAGGATGTTTGATATTAACAGAGGAGAGGTCCTATTCGATGTAAGTGAAATTATTGTAATTATGTGTTGGATCAAAGATTATTGAAAGACAAAGCATGTTTAATTTATACATTCTTTGTGTTGATAAACGTACCAGTGATACCACTCTTCACATAAGTCACATTGTATCATATTCATTGTTGTAGAAACCTAGTGGCATAATTTACAGGTCCATTCACATTTCTTTTCATATACTATATCAAAAACAAGTAATATAATTCTTTACATTGGATATTTTGATATACCTTTCTGTAATAATTCATACCAGGTGTGATCAGTGAAATAATGCTTCACATCATTAATGAAGTTGTCTATGATTTCATCTGGTAATGATATTAAAAGACCATTTGTTGTAATTAGTTGTCCATGTTGTGACAAGGTTTTGATACTTCTTTCATTGACAGTCATGGCTAGAATTTCTATGGCACAAGAATTATAAGTAGTGTAGTAACAAATTGTTCATAATATCTACTATTATCCTCATGCAACAGCTTTTCATTATTTACAATTTTAATCTCATTATCACATCTAAAATATATGTGTATACAGTGTTTATTAAAAATAAACTATGTAAGTTGTTACTTACCTATATAACTGACTTAGTTAAATTGAGTGATTGGAATTTTAAAAGAAGTGACTGTTTTAGCTCATTTTTTGTCTGTCAGTTGGTTTAGCTATTTTTGTTGATGGAGTTTTATGATGTTTTCGAGTTGATAAGAATGTGTTTTGTGATGATAGTGATTTGTTTGCTGGTTTATTTGATAGCCTGTTAAATCTAGATGATGTTTCTATTATATCGACTTCAACAAGATTTAATGCTGCTCTTATATTCTTTTTTACATGTTGCAGGATGTCTTCATCTGTACATTGATCAAACAAGGTATATAGATGATCCATATCTCTCTGTATGTCTGTCATGGCAGTGGTTGTGGTATAGTCCCCTAAAGCTTTTACTTAATGGAATATTTCCTTATTCCCAACATAGAGTGACTTTATAAAGACATTTGAAGGTTCTACTGGAATATGATTCAGGTGAGAGTTGATATACCTAATTACAAGATGAATATATTTACACATTGTTACATTGAAAAGAGAGTCTGGACATGTACATGTATACTTATGTATACAAACGTTGCATTTCTTGCATCATATACAGCAATTTTGACAAATTCTTTGTTGTTCTTGATAGTGTAGTGGTTTTCATGTTTTGATGTGGAGATAACTCTGTCCATGCATTATAGTGAGTTTCTGTTACAGCTTGTATTGAAAGCTTTATGCTATGTACATGTCTGCTCTTAAGGAGACCTATTCGATAAGATGTCTTCCACTTCTCTAATTTTATTAGTCTTTCAAAAGCTTTGTCTTTTGCTATCTTCATGAGCAGATGAAGACATTTATTAACATGTTGAATTGTTGATTGATTTTACCTTTCATATACAAATACTTTAGTATGTGGTGGAATGCTTCAACATACCGTATTTCCTCATGTAAACGCCTAGGCATTTATTTCTTTGTTATCTTGACTATAATAATTGAGGTAGGTGTTTATTCAGTGATGGGTGTTTATCAGTAACTTATAGAGTAAGCATGTGTTGGCCCCACCTACCGATATGGAGACACTCAAGAAAAATAGCTTTGTTACTGGCCACCATATCTACAAGACTATATGGACTCCATTTATTGGAGAGATGCTACCAGATGAGATAGAAGAAGGCAACCAGTATGATAGATTCGCCGTATCATTAATGAGAGATGGCAAAATCGTAAGACACATGCCACTTGCACAGCATTAGATTTTGAAGTTCCTTCAGCAACTTGTACTGCACAAAGTTTAAAGCTGATGTCAAAGCTTCTGTGACTTTCTTTAGATGCTGCCATAATTATAACACAAGAAACCACGTGGTGTATTGACCACAC
This sequence comes from Xestospongia muta, assembly GCA_963693285.1. Classification (NCBI taxonomy): domain Eukaryota; kingdom Metazoa; phylum Porifera; class Demospongiae; order Haplosclerida; family Petrosiidae; genus Xestospongia; species Xestospongia muta. The sequence continues at coordinate 3,752,204 of OY848920.1, read as the reverse complement.
CCAGGTGTTTATTCAAGACTGAGCATTTATTACGCTATTTAAGCTATGTTGCTAGGCGTTTAAACGGGGTAAGGCGTTTATTTGGGATAGACGTTTATACGAGGAAATACGGTACATATTGATGTTGATACCAACTGTTTTTTTTGTAACATGTAGTCCACTGATGTTTGCATTGACTGTACTCTTCCTTGAAGTACTTAGCGAAACATTGTGTACTCTCATTATTGTCAATAAGAGTCATAAACTTGTTGAAAAGTATTTCATAGGTATTGTCTTCTTCTTCATCAAGTAGTGTGTGGAGAGTATGGTAGATTTGACACTTCTTGCTCTTCATTACTGATAAATTTCAAGTCACCTCTCCAGGCACAATCTACATGCCATGAACATAGGATTTTTAATGGATGTCTATTGAATACTGATATCCATGCATTATAGAACCCACCAAAGTCATCAGACATAAACCATTTTGGAGATATTGTCCTGGTCTTTTTCTTAAGGCGTTCAGGGTAATGTGTCAGTAGTATTTGATCGTCTCTATTACTTAGGCACCATGAAACTGGATAGCCCTCACCATATTCATCAACAATCATTACTGTGGTCAATTGAAAGTCATATCCTGTTGTCTTGTGTGTTGAGTCAACATAATTGATGTTGTTTCTAAATTTTTTCATCATTGCACACTGCAATGGTGCCTGAAGGATCAGTACAAAGTCATCATTGTCTAAGTACTGGCAGTTAGTTGTTGGTTTATGTTCTTGTGGTTTGTATAGAGTACTGGATTATCATCACACTTTTGTCTTATTTCCTCCACCTATAGTGCTACATTCATTGAGTCATTAGAATGACATTCCACTCCCTTGAGACCATATGCTTTCTCTATGTTGACAATGTCATTTCTCGTTAGTAAATGTATTCTGTCAATTTTAATGGAGACACTGTCTCTGATGCTATTTAAAATTCTGTCAATAGGCATACCTTTAGATAATTGACCAGCAATTCAGCATGTTTTGATTGTGATATTTGTAAGTGTCCAACTTGTTTGTCATGATCATAGTGTGTGTCACATAGTTCTACTCTAATTAAATCAGTGTGCTTGTCACTTGTAAGAGTTAAAGTTGCTGTGCAATGAGGGTTTATCTTGTTTGTTCCTTGTGACTTCAGGCTTCTCACACTAGTTGTTTCACTAACAAAAAAAACACTCCTGCTACAATAGAAGTAAACTGTCTCCTTATTCACTGTTATCTTCTTCCTGGTAGCTCTTATGTAAGATGAGTCTGTTGCTACTCTCAGTTCCTCTTTCCACTGTGAAAACTCTGTAGAAGGTAAGGTTTAGTGTAATGAAAGAAATGTTATAGTTGTATTGTATTAAACACAGATTGAAGTATCCTTTATTTAAAGGCTTATTACAAGTAATTAATCTTATTTAGCAATAGTGATGTGTATTACCAATACTGCAGTACATGTATAAACCTTGTATAATTATTCATAATAAATCTTGCATTGTTGAGAATTGTAATGTTTCTGTTTTGATGCTTGTTTAGATGTTGTCTTAGTTGTTTGATTTAACGGCAACTGAAGGTACATTCCTTTTTGTTGCACTTGATGGTATTCATTTTGTTACCATCTTCTTTGTGTTTTTTTAATATGCTTGTGAAGGCTTTGTTTGTGTTGGTATTCTTTCTTGCATTTAGGGCAAATGTTAATGTGAGGCTGTGATGATTTAGGAAAAGGAGATTTATTCTCTTTTCCTGACTCTTTCTCTTATGTACAGTCAGCAACACCAGAACATAGAAATCAGTGACCAGACTAAACTATAAGCTAAACATATACCACACCTGTTCTTGCCCAGGGCCCCTCACCCTCCAGTATCAGTGATTGAAGGTCCATTTAAACAGTCAGGTGTATACTCCGATTAACTGTGCAAACGATACTAGCATCTTGGAATTTCTGGATAGAGCTTTGACAGAAATTCCGAGGACTTCGCTCGTTACGAGACTCGAGATTTCAGCCATTTCTGCTTCTTCTGGAACTGTTTGAGCAGTCACCAGCAGTCCCTTCTTTTATAGAATATCGAAATGTCCATTCCAGCAAGTTCCAGCAAATGCAAAAACCACTAAACCTTTCCAGCAGATTCTGTCTGCCTGAATGTCTGATAAGGTCAGCTAATACATGTAATTGTTAATGCACTTGAGCTGTAATACTTTCAGTTCAGAGTTCATGCATATGTCATTTCCTTGAGAACTCTCTGGGAGGGTCTCTCTAGATCTACACAAACACTGCATGTTTGTTTGGCACAAGTTGTTCATGTGCTTGACACACAAACAATAGAATGGGTTGAGAGTTTAAGTGTGTGTCATTTCCTTGAGAGCTTTCTAGGAGAGTCTACATAATTCTGCCTGCTGCATGCACGTTCGCAACAGATTGGGTTCAGACAATGTTGAGCATTGAGTTATTCCAAAAATTGCATTACGGACAAATACCGAATCAAATATTTGCAGCAATATCCTTAATCGAAATCCATATTACAATGTCGCGATGCATTTTGTTTAGTAATATTTAGAATGTAGGGTCTATGGTATAGTATTAATTTCTTATTGATGTATGGACTTCTATTCATAGACATCATCAACTATTAATTTACGTTTGTATTTGGTACTTTGAATTATTAACTGTTTTTTTAACATTCTCATTTGTTAAGTCATCTAAACTTATGTAACATATTAAATATAATCTATATACATATCCTAAACAATTATTTTTAACTTACACAAGGTTTTCTTTATTATTACATTCAATTTTTAAATGTCAGCTTGGTTAAAATTGTCAGGCACACAAGCTAATACCTACTCTACATATAAGAATAAAAAATATTGATGTTACAATAACTCTATGTACTGTGTTTAAAACTTTATTTTCAATGAAGGCACTCCAGATATTTTAAATACTACCCCTGATGAACACAATCTACTTGAATTATTAGCTGATATTGATCACCTGTGGTTTGTCATTGGTTCAGCTTTAAAACATCTTCTACAATGTTTTAAGTGATTTACAAACCAGTCCAGAACAAAATAAAGTTAAACTCATTCAAGTAATCCATACCTGGTTGACTACTCAGTGATCTCTGTTATTGAGAGAAGATTCGTTGGTAACTTAGCAAAAGCTAATGAAATACATGACCATCTAGGACTCCCCAGATGTCAATAATTAGCTAACTAAACTACCTTATATGGACTGTTATTACATTATAGTTTGAAACATTTGTTACATGATACAAATTTTATGTAACTTCCCTACTTGCTGCATTTAATTTTTTGTTGGAATTATATCATTAAAATTTGGAGTATAACAGGGAGGAGAGTATAATTCAATAACAAAATGGCCACTGCTAGATAGCAATTTTTTTAAAGATATGTCAATAATTTAATAAAATACTTAATTATCTCAATGATCCTTGTTCCATTGACTAAACTATTTTTTGATACTTGTATTGAGAACATGTGAATGTATTTATCACCAACACTGAAATTGCGGGGTGGTTTTCTTGATGAACTAGAAGTTAGTTTAATAGTCACTTTAAGAGATACATCAGGATGCATCAAATCCAATGTTGTTCATAACTTCCTTGCCATCAGGAGTTAGACCATTGGAACTTGGATGGTATGGTGAAGTATGTATATGATGAATACCACATTGCTTCATATAGTCCTTAAATTCATGGCTAGTGAAAGCTGGTCCATTGTCAGAAACTATTTGTTCTGGGAGACCATGAGTGGAAAAAATTTGCTGTAGCTTTTGAATGGTAACTTCAGATGAGGTTGAGTTAACAATATAAATTTCGAGCCACTTTGAATAAGTGTCGATTAGTATGAAAAAATATTTACCTAGAAATGGTCCTGTATGGTCAATATGAAGATGACACCGTGGTTTCTGTGGAAATTCCCAAAAGTGAAGAGGTGCTTTTGCTGGCACTGGATGATTTGATTGACAGGTAAAACAGCCTTGAACTTTTTGTTGAATATCAGAGTCAATACCTGGCCACCATATGTAAGAGCGAGCTAACATTTTCATTTTAGTAATCCCTACATGGGTTTCATGAAGTTGATTTAGAACAATGTCCTCTCCTGCTGCAGAGATAATGACACGACAACCTAATAATACACATCCGTCTAAAACACTGAATTCTGTGTACCTTGTATGAAATGGAAGGATATCAGCTGTTGGGTTGGTAATATTCCAGCCACACTGTACTAGTTTTCTGACATGAGACAATAGAGGATCCTTGTCTGTCCAGACTTTTATTTGAGATGCTGTAAGAATGGCCTGGTCTAAATGATTGAGTAGATGACAAAGGTCACCTGGTAGGAGAACTTGAGAATCATTCAGAGTAGTTTGAAGAGGTAACCTACTGATGAGGGCATCAGCTGTGGACATACTTTTCCCTGGTTTGTACTTAAGTGTGTACTGATATGCAGCAAGAGTAAGTACCCAACATTGAATTCTTGCTATGGCCAATGAAGGAAATTGCTAAAATTCACCTAAAAGTCGTTCTAATGGTTTGTGGTCTGAGTATAACTTGAAATGAGTACCATACAAATATTGTTGGAAACATTTGACAGTGTAGATGATAGCTAAAGCTTCTTTTTCTAGTTGAGAGTAATTATGTTCTGCTGGAGTGAGAGTACGAGAGGCGAATGCTATTGGTTTTTCTGAGTTGTCTGGCATCTTATGAGCCAGTATAGCTCTAACTCCATATGGAGAAGCATCAGCATATACTAATATTGGTTTTGTACTATCAAAATAAATTAACAGCGCATCTGATTGTAGGAGTTCTTTAACTTTGTCAAAAGCAGCTTGTTGGCTCTGAGTCTAAACCCTTTACATAGCAATATATGAAGTGGAGACAATATAGATGATATGTTTGGTAGAAAGTTGTGATAATAGTTGACAAGACCTAGAAAAGCTCTTAGTTCTGTGATATTGGTAGAAGCAGGTGCCTTCTGGATTGTCTGAACTTTAGCAGGTGATGGATGTAAGCTTGTGCAGTCAATTATGTGACCTAAATATTCACTTGTGATTGAAAATTGTATTTATCATGTACCCCCACATAGCCTGCTCTAGTATATAGATAGATGTATCTTACTGACTGAGTGTAATGTCCTTCAGTTATAATACAAGTCATTAAATGCATATATCATTTATAGTCTTGTTTACTTTAACAAAATAATATGCATTGTAGGTATCATAGTTGCTTTCTTCTTTGAAAGGCAACTAACATAGAAACCTAAATGTAGAGGTAATATTTTAATAAGATTTTAGCCATGCATGGAAATCTGAAACCAATTTATTAGTCCTCTAGAGTTACCATGATGGTAACATTAATGGTCAGTCTATATTCAGCATAGACACTGTCATTTGACTATGTTTTATATTGTTGAGGTCTATGGAAGCCCAGTGGAGCAGTCTGAGATTTCCAAATTTTAATACTGATTCCTATTCCCTAAAGTCTTAAACATTAAGCATTAAAGCACTGTACCATGCCCAACTGTATCACTGGGCCATGACTTATGGTCAAACTGTATCACTGAGTCATGTTCAAGGATCAAACTGTATCATTAGGATTCCATAAATCTGTATGAACTCATTAGACAATGTTGGCATCTTGTATTATACACTTTGCTAACAAAATGTCACTAAATTAAAGAGCAATTTTGTTAGCATAATCATTTCACTGATTTAGTTATTTGTATTTGCTTGGTTATTAAATGCGTGAAATTACTAAAACTATCATGTGTATAAATGTATTGTACTGAACAGGTGTTATTTTAATCCTTTGTACTTTGTGATGACACCCAATGAACATAATTACTTCAACTATTCACTGATATTGACAACAAATGGTATGAATTTGGTTGAGCTCTTAATGTTTGCTAAAATATGATTGTACAAACTTAGAATTTCTTCAATTAACAATGATTTGTGAATGTACAAATTAGATAAGATATTTAAGGTGTAAATTTCATTGACAAGTCGAATTGTTATATGTTGGATGTAGATTATTGAAGACAATATTAATGTCTCTAGCTCACTAGTTATAAATGCAGAATAATTTACACCATATCTGTAGTACATTGTATATGATAACATTTACATAACCTCAAACACGCATCATATATTTCTAGATATATGATACATATAGGAGTACTAGCCATACATTGTCATGTACATGTACTAGATATGATACAGATGTATAACAGATAGTGGTATATTGATCATATACATCAAATGGATATGATACAGCAGCTGTGATAGCTACTGATAATATTATACACATAGGATCCCTTTAACACTGGTACGCTCACTGAACATTTAAACTCTCAAATAACTGGTTGGCCTTTAAGTGACAATATTGTTATGTACTCTGAAATTAGTTAGACCAAAGGGAGCTATGCAGTTTATTAACCTACATAAGCCATAGATACCCCATCTTTTGTGCTTAGTATCTATTTAAGACTTTCTTAAGTAAACTGTTAAAAATAAAGTATAACCACATTGATTACCATATGAAATTCCACATTATGTAGGGATTATTATTATTATATAGTTTGAAGATATTTTCATGTTACCTTGAAGATATAAGCACTACTTACTCATACTTCTATTACAAAGACATTGTAACAACATAATTACTGCTCCTATAATTACACATGTTAATAACACAAAATCAAGAAGCCATATTAAAAACAATTACAATATGGCTTAATTGGTACAAACAGTAGATTATGATATGCAATATTAATGCAAATTTGTTCAAACATTAAGACAACATGATATTAGGTCAAAGAGCATCAGAGAAATTTGCATAATCTTGTTCACAGCAAATTGTTACAAAACAATGCATCAAGTAAAAGATTAGCAAAAATGCTAAGAAATTTGGAAGACAGAAACAATTTTCAAGATCTCAATTTGGCTAAATATCAAACAGCTTTAGAGGCACAAAGAGCCAATAAAGAGTTAAATTTAAAAGCTTATTACAGATCCACTTTGAATCCTTAACAAACACCTAATGTAGGAGCAAGTTCAGCATCAGAAACTACAGGCAACTTACCAACACAACAAGAATGGGCACAGGAGACTTGGATAGTGGACCTGTAAACCTTCCATATGCAACAATGCATCACTACAACAGTGGTCCAAGTGGATGGTGAGCAATAGGATCATATCTGACTGGTGGAGGTTTAAAACAGAAGGAATAATAGTGTCAGAACTTATACAACGATAAGTTATGGTACAAACAACATACATGCCTACAGGTGCAGCATGGGACACAGCCTTTCACAGACAATTATAGACCTGGTGGATCTGCTTATGATCCAAATCACATTACACCCCTGAATAATATTAAACCATACATATATATATAGATGCAAATGCTAAATGCTTTATTAAAATTTTTAAATAATAAAATGGTTAATCTACTAGGAGCCATTGCAATAGAAGGAGGTTTAGAACTTTTAGAGGAAATATTACAGGCATAGAACTGATAGAAGGTACAATTTCATCAATTGCAGCTGAAAAATCTACAGAAGTATGGCTGAAGGATTAACAAATGCACAATCTAGCTCTTTATTTAGAACACCAGAAAGTCAATTAGAAAAATAGAAAAAGAGGCTGTAAATAACGAAAATACAAATGAAATGTCAATTAGAAATGCGATAATGTTAGGTTGAAAAGGTCTTGCGCAAGGCAAGCCTACAATTGAAGCAATGGATGAAGCCAGCAAATTGGAAGACACTGGTATGATGGGTCTTTCAGGTCAACCTGTAGATGCAGTACAGCAATCAAAAACATACATTGGTACCAGACCTAGTTTACATTGACATGAAGTATTTTCACAAACATTGAGATATATTGATTGGAGTAAACAATTAAAACATGCAGGTACCAGTATGGCAAGTGGTACTGCCATAATGTTTCCACAAAATGGACACGTTTGGCATGATGAGTGGAGGAGGTGGAGGAGAAGAAAGTGCTGGGATAACAGTAGCTAAAAGACAACCAGCAGGATATAACAATCAAACTGGTTATCAAGCAAAACTGTATATATATCATTGGGTTGTGCCAATGATTTCATAGATTTTACTATATGGTAGAATATGCCAAACCATCCCATTATGCCCTCATAGATTCAGAAAATCCATATAGAACAGCTCTAGGGTATGCAGCGGATCTACAAACAGGAAATGCATCAATGTCTGATGTAAATCCAAATACTTCTTTAAAGTTATTAGGTTTTTAATTAACAATTAACAATAATAGACAAATGTTCAATATGTCTAACTTTAAAATAATTTTTCATTTAGTTCATTAATAATTTCATTAACTTTTCTTCAAATGTTAGTCTATTTTAATGTTGAATTTTTTGTTTTCCATTGCTTCTTTAACAGCTTCTACAACACAAAAAGAATGTTTAACATCCTTTTTTAAATCTTCTATATCGTTAAATTTTAAATCTTCTATATCGTTAAATTTCCATCTACTCGACCTCCTTTAAATCAACCGACTACTAAAGTACCACCTCCTCCAAAAAATCCCACAATTCCAACTCCACCTAAAAATGATGATCATAATGAAGGTGGTTACTTTGCACTGCTGTGGAGCATTTTAGCAGGAAGTAAAGATTTGAAAATAACTCATTAGAAAAATTGAACAAAAAACAGTAGTGGCACTAATGTTCATTTTGTTTATTTTTAGACCTAAGTTTGTTTAATAGAAAACATTCCCTTTATTTTGTTCCAATAATTCTAACCTTTAATCTTGTGAGCAAATGATAATTATCAAAACATGGGCATTCTAATACTTTGATCAAAGTCCTCCTGGTAGAATTAACGTTTTGTTAAATCCACATGTCCAATACTTCAGGCATTCTATCATCACATGACCCACATTCCCTCTCCAAACACAGCAATCTCATGTAATCTATTTTAAGCTGAACACTGATAATCAATCATTTGGCTGGCACTTTGTCAAAAAATTTATAACTTCTTAAAAATTTATTCTACAGAGTAATTCTGACATTGTGACTAAATTAAAAGTGAGTTAACGGTGGTATTTATACACCAAAATAATTAACGTTTTTCTTTTAGATAATGTAGAAAGAATGCTGGTAAGCATAAAAGAGTGGCATTTTTCAATAATGGTTGAAGAAGCTGTGCCTATAGACTGTGTTAACACTATATCAATAAAGGATTGTCAAAATTATTAAAAATTAAGCAAAAGCCACTATATTGTGGATTGAAAGAGGCAAGAATTCAAGTATGAAGACAGAGACATTATAGACAGTGAGATATCTCACTACAGATGAAATTATGAAAGCAAAATTGAATTTTTGTTCAAAGAATATATCAAAGTCAACAGAGGCAAAAGACATTATGAAATGTTTGAGTAAGGTTATAATAGGAATGAAAGATGGAGGCTATGAACTGAAAATAGTGGTTGTGGAAAGAATCAAAGATAAAAGAGATATGGAATGTGAATGCATGATAGAAGGCCAAGATGGGAAGAATATGCTGTCAGTAGATACCAAGACAAGAAAGTGGACAGATTTTTTGTGTGTGAGTGTGTGTGGGCGGGTGTAGTGTTTTTTTTAATTTTTATTATTGTTTTGAAAAAGATTGGTTTGGGAATGGTAGTTTTACCCTCTGATTTTTGGTAAGAAGTTTTTTGTGTGACATTATCTCTTTCTATACTTTTTTCCAAGTCAATTGGGCATTGAAAATAAGTTATCTTTAGCTTTTTAACTCTCCACCTCGACATAAAAGGAACATCCACCAACCTCTGTCAACTTACTTTTGTCATTATGCTTTTCATCTAACTTGTTTGTAAGAATATTGACAGAGTGATATCATAACAATGCCGGAGCAATGTCTAAAAACGCAGCCTGACCACCAGTATCAACGCCATATATCCAATGAGATTAATAAAGCTCTTCAGACTTCTGTGCATGAGGTAAGAGCTTAATAATTTCCTGAGTTACAATAGGTTTAGTAAAACAAGAACTCTAATCAACCATATGATGGTGTATTGTGGTTGATGATTCATAGTCGGCACTGTTTGGTGTTTCTTCTGTTGGATGATCAACTGATTCCTCTAATGACTCTTTTGGTTTATGAGGTCAGATGCTATGTTTAACTCCTTGAGTAATTATTGCTTTAAGAGACTTGTGGTCTATTTTTCTCCACACTGAATTATCTCTTAATGTTAAGAAGGATTACATAACACATTATACTGATTAGACTACTAAATTTGGTAGCTATAAATTGTACATATTTCAAATTGCAGATTCAGTCTTTTAGTACTAGCTAGGATATAGTTATAGTTCCTATTGTCCAGTTTAACAAGTACAAGTACATAACTCTTTGTGTACATGTACAATAGATAATAGAGTAAAGGAAAGGGATAAGATTTGTGGGTGTGGTTACAATAGGACATAAATTTATATGGCATCTATAAAATGGACACATGTACAGTTGATTGGAGTCACAATTTCAGTAACAATTACAAACAACATGTTTGCGGTAGTAAGGTATGTAATGTTTGAACTTTCATTGTTATATATAAAGTTCACAAAAGCTTATACAATAGTGTTCACATTAAGGTGACAAGTGTACTTGGTTTATATTAATTACTTTTTTATTAAATCAGTGGGTGTAATATTGTGATAATTGTTGTGATAATAAGCCACTAGTATATTGATTAATAATTTATATAAGCACAGTAAAGTTATAAGGTCTTGTGGTTAGGAAGGAAAATCACTGAAACAACTTGGAAACATTGTCTTAGGGGTATAAGATGCAAAAAAAAGAATTTGCTGAGAATGTTATCAGTAATTGTCCTTGTAGAGTTATACATACACTAAACATTATCTCTAGTGACAATGGTGAGAATCCAAAATAAGGATTACTTAGAATTAACATATATATATATATGCTCTGGGCTCCAAAATGAATGCTTAAAGGAACCATCCCAAGATGGAATAAGTGGTAAAGTATACTTGGTATTAACAGAAACATACACATGCATGGGGCTACTGAACACCATCCCAAAGTATCAAGAACATATAGTAATGGATACATGCACACAGTGTAAACATTGATTGGTTGATTTAACCATTATTTGGCTATACAGGTTGTAATTACAAACTTATTTTTGTCAAAAAGTAATCATAATATTGTTTTTATTGCTGATGTACTATTGTTTATGTAGCTACATAAACAGTAGTACATTAGTAATAAAAACATTAGTATGCTTGCTTTTTGCCAAAAGTAGGTTTACAATTGTAGCCTGTATAACCTAACAATAGTTAAATTAGCTATAATCAATTTTTATAGTGTATATATATGCACTGGGTGCCTGAGACTCACCATCCCAAGATGTAATAAACTATCTAGTGATATGGTGTTTAGAGATATGTATGTACTGGACTCATGAATTGACCATTACAGGATGTACTACAGTTAGTATGAATACTTAGTACTAAGAAATGAGTATATCTCGAGTTATGGTTATATCAAAGAATCAAGATGTACCAGTGACACTTGGTATGAAGGAACATACATGTACTAAACACAGCCAGTATCAAGTTTAAGGATACTCAGTGTTGACATTGTTCCAGTCTTAGGGACTACTTAGTATCCTGGGATATATAGGATTGCTAGTTAATACAAAGGACAATATGTGGTAGTATTGGATACCACTTGTTTTTGAGGCTAAAGTTGAGAACAAATGAAAGAAATATTACTTCTTTAAAAAACTTTTAGGACTGCCTCGTATACTAATTAATTATATTACATAATATACAGGATCTCATATGAGTATTTGTTTCTAATCTAAGTCTAATAGTCTTAGAGGACCTTTGTTATTACTCACATTGTTTACTATGATAATATAAAAATATCACTTACTCCTGTGAAGAAGCTATAATTATAATACTACAGTAAATGTCCAGTGTAACAGTTAACATAATGTATTGACATATTATATAGAAATTAAATTATTACCTGAGTCAGATATTTTGAGATCAGGATTACAATTAAATAAAAGTCTGTGAATTACTTCTACAAGAACAAACAAATTATAGATAATATCAATAATAATGATGAATTAATTAATAATGACCTAATGTTTGGATATACTAACTACAAGTTAATACAGTTATTAGTTATGTTGTTGTCAAAATTGTGTAAATTAATAAATTATAATTAACTGAACTGTCAGTTCTTTCACTCAAACCTAACATTACATATTTTGGATCACATGCTCTGTATGTTTTACATAACTCTGATGTATCAGTAACTTGTACCATACTATGCCTTAATGGACCAATCATATTGCTCCATTTCAGGTCAATGCATAACCTATATATCTCCAAGAGAGGTGTATAAGTTCTAATAAAATCTTCTTTGAGACTATAATTTCCAAAGTTATAGCAATCAGTTTGGTTGAAATTGCATTCTTCTTTTTGTATTATCTACAAATCAATGAATGTATAATAACAAACATTGTGAAAAGTTAAAATGGTTAATAATAAATAGGTCAGTAATATTAAAATTTACACAACTCAAGACTGTTTGTAAATGGAAGACAACGCTCATGAAAATATGAAACAAAGACTGAGATTTAAAGAAAGACATGATGAATGCTGAGAGGGTTATGGGAAATTACAGTGGTAGTCTTGTGAGGCCTTCCTCTCTAATCAAAAGGGACTGTCCTAATGAGACCAATTCAGTGGTTCAACTTTGCCATTACAATTAATAGAGTCTAATACCAAAAACAAAATTTAAACAACTCAAGACTGTTTGTACACGGAAGACAATGTTTCTGAAAGTATGAACAAACAAAGACTGAGTTTTAAAGAGTAAACTTGATGAATGCTGAGTGGACTGATGGTAAATTGTAGTGGTAGTCTGACGAGACCTTACTCTCAAACAAAGGAGGCTCTCATAATGAGACTAATTCAGTGGCTGAATTTTGCAATTAAATAGAGCATAATACTGAAAACAAGACGTTTCCATAAGCTTAAAATTTTGTTCATTTTTGGAGTATAATCCTCTATTTAGAAGTAATAACTATTGTTACCAAGCCAAGATGGAATCTCCAGTTAATCAGTACAATGTTTGACTGAACATCAATGTAGGAGGTGGGACTAATAAAGGTTTAACACTCAAGCAGAATACCTTTGTCATGTACTGTAAACAAAAATATAAATAATAAAGTCAATTTCTTCTACTACAAGTAAAATGGTAAGTGTTCCTTTGTTAGCTAAAGCTAACAAGCAGATTTGACATACATTTATCCAAAACAGAGGATGCAGAGTATCTCATACAGCAATTGAACTGAAGCAATCTGCTACAATGGTTAACAGCGATAAGTTTAATGTAGCAAGCTTATACCAGGTAGTAGCTCATGATAGGTACTATATTTTAAGCAATAAAAACAAGGAAAATGTATACATTAGCTTAAACACATAATGAACAGTGTGTATTAGCTAAACAAAACTTATGTCCTCTTTATTGATTATAATATAACACCAAAGTCTCAGATTTAGTTTAGTTGTAAATACATAAACCATTAATAGGATTATACCTTATTGCAATGGATAACAATACGACAAATCAATTATCAGAAAACTGGAGCGTTTAATAAGCAGTAAGCACAGTCTGTACAGTGTTAGTCTTTATGGAAGCTAACCTCTTGAATGCCCAAAAATACCGGAAATAACAGTAATTTGTAAAATTGGAAAGGAATTTAATATTCGCAATCAATGAGCTGATAAATTTAGCCTTCCACTATCCCTATATTATACATATATATAAACATATCACTGAACTCTGCCATGAATCACAAGTGATTGATTGCAACTGAAATGATACATTTAAATATACAATCCATTGTTTATATCACTATTATGCTGCTCTATGTAAAGTTCAGTCACAGCATGTAGAAGTTACGTTAAGCTTGTCACTAGTGCAGAGATTTAAAGTGCAAGCAAAAGAGCGTTACACTTGTTCAGTATAATTGGGATTCAAAATGAGTGGACTTCATGAATAATTGGTTGATCCATCTGTACTAAACTATTATGTACAGAACCTGTACACTGTATAAATGTCTCTGAGTCTAGACTTATATATGATGATCATAGCAGTCCCCATAATATTCTAGACACACCCATCATTAATAACAATAAAGTTTCTTAAAAGTCAGCAAATTAGATTGTGTAAAATAATTTTGATGATGAATTATTAAAGGTAAAATATGATGTTTATCGAAACAATAATCATTTTTGACAAAGTTAAAGGTAGATGTAGAGCTTGTATTTCTTCATGATATGACATGTGAACATACTTGTCAAGTATAGAGTGATGTGTCAGAATAATATACTTAAAGAAATTAATTTTAATAGTAAATTGTTAGAGACAAAGTCAGAATAAAATTTTTAAACAATTATTTATTATGAAAGTGTTAGATTTTTGTATAAAGGACTTGAACCAGGTTGACCAATCAGATTGCTTCATTTCAATTGCTATATGAGATACATGTATCTGCTGCTTTGGATACAATGTGTCAAATCTACTTGTTAGCTTTAGCTAACAAAGGAACACTTACCATTTTACTTGTAGTAGAAGAAATTGACTTTATTATTTATATTTTTGTTTACAGTACATGATAAAGGTATTCTGCTTGTTTTAAACCTTTATTAGCCCTATCCTCTACTTTGATGTTCAGTCAAGCGTTGTAGTGATTAACTGGAGATTCCAACTTGGCTTGATAGCAATAGTTGCTACTTCTAAACAGAGGATTATACTCCAAAATGAACATTAATGTTTAAGCTTATGGAAAAGTCTGTTTCTATTTAATTGCAAAATCGAACCACTTAATCTTATTATGACAGCTCCCTTTATTTAGAGAGGAAGGCCTCACCAGACTACCACAGTAATTTACTATCAGTCTACTCAGCGTTCATTAAGTTCATTCTTTAAATCTTGACTTGAATTATGTAAATTTTGATATTGCTAACCAATTTATTACTAACCACTTCAAATTTTCACAATATTTGTTATAATAAATTTACTGATTTGTATAAAATATGAACATAAGGCAACAATTTCATCAAAATTGATTGTTATAACCTTGGAAATCATAGCCTCAACAAAGATTGTATAAGAACTTATGCATCTCTCTTGGATGTTATATACATCTCTGGGAAGTATGGAAGTTATTTATTGAACTGAAATAGAGCAATCTGATTGGTTAATTAAGCCATAGCATGGTACAAGTTACTGATACATCAGAGCTATGTAATACATACAGAACATGTGGTCCAAAATATGTAATGTTAGGTTGAATTAGAGAAAAAGAGAAGGTACAGAAATCAGTCAAATTATATAACAACTAAGGAGTCTAGAACTATCTAGTAATAGCAATATATAGAAGAGTCTATAAAACAATAATTATTATTGTCAATTGATATTGTATTTTAAAATGAACATTGAAACTTTCTCGTGATTTTATGTACACTTATACAGTTGGTTATGATATCATAGGTATGATATATATTGTATGAATGTAGTATGCTATATCACGTAACCTTGTATTGAGGCATTCAAGAACTACAACAGTCAATTAGTTACTATTGTTATAGATAAAGAGTAATGCTTGGTTTAATAATAATGATAATTATGAACATAATTATAGTAAAAGTTGTAAGTATGGCATTTATAAGTATTCCATAGTTTTCATGATTATATTTTAGAACAAATAACGTTTAGTGTTCAACATATCTTAATACAATATAGGTCTAATTAAATGAATTGACTCATGTGTCCAAGTGAATGTGATTAAAACATTTGCTAAATGGTTTGTCAAAATTTCTTTATTTATGAAATAGCAATGACACTACTCACCTATTAACATATCATT
The DNA here is from genome assembly GCA_963693285.1 of Xestospongia muta. NCBI lineage: Eukaryota > Metazoa > Porifera > Demospongiae > Haplosclerida > Petrosiidae > Xestospongia > Xestospongia muta. Next base: position 3,736,226 of record OY848920.1, on the reverse strand, counting down.
CTCTCATTATAGTAATGATTAATATCTCTCAATGAAGAGCAGGTATTGGATTGTAGACATGTCATCAGATATCTTACAATATTCGCACTAAAAAGATTCCAAACACTGGGATCAGTAGTAGGATAGGAGGAGTGACCATAATCAGAAAGACTAAACATCTTTCTTTCTCTTTAGTAGTCTTTCTTTTATTTCTTCTTTTATCAGGAGATGTTGAACTTAACTCTGGACCTATACAGGTAACCTATTAAAAAGATGACCTGTACATTATGTAATAGTCACTTATAATGAATTTGATTGGCTTATTACAGTTAAAAAGTATTCTCGTGAATTAGAATTTGCAAAACAAATTGACATTAATCAGGTCAATAATAGATGACAATTATATAAACAATATCAAAATTGGATGAACTTAATTAGTGTCAACTTAGTTGAGATTACTTGATGAAATAGTTCACTAACTACTTTTAGCACTCACATAGGGTATTATTATTGTTGTTTGTAGTTATACAAATTAGTTTGGAATGAATATGCAAAAAGTTATTTCAGGAAACCAATTAAAATGTGCATAGTCTTTGTATTCTATACTTATCTATTAACCACTAATGGTGAGTTCGATTGCCTTATTATAGGTAAAGTGTTTCATCCAGAATTAGACATTTATAACCATATTAATTCAGTTCAGTAACTTTTTATGTCGTACATCCATTGAATATTTATTTACAATGATAATGTCAATACTGTATTGACTTCAAGATTGACATGAACAGATTAAATTTTTCCATATTCATTTGTAGCAGCTACATAAGCCAGTCCTGCTTGTTTTTTAAACATTGTAGTTGCTTCTTTATATTCAATTTCCTATGAGAAGTAGATATGTTTTGGGGCTGCCTATGGCAAGTGTTGGACTGTCTTTCTACAACAGATAGCGTCAAGTTTGCTCTGTTTTAGACACACACAGAATGGTACAATTTTAAATTTCATATGTGATCAGACACTGTTCATAGCCTATAGCTATAAGTCTGTAAAGGCAACAGGACTAATGTGTCTTATATAGAGACTAAAATTGCAAATTATTGTAAGATTTCTTTTAAGTGATACTGGTACTAGTAAATTTTTAAGTTGGTAGAACCTACTGTCCATTGTCAGTATTAAATAAGAGCAATGGATTTCTGTAGTAATAGCTTCCATATAATTTGTGTGAACTTTGGATTTAATTAAAGGTCAGGATATGAATATATATTGTCACAATTATTGATTCATTATTTAACTTTAATTATGATGGTATCATTTGTTAAAAGCTTAGTCTGCAAATGACTTCAACAATTTCAACATTCAATAATTAATAGGCAAATCTACAAATCCACAGAAGTTACTAGGCCCTCCTTCCCTTCAGCAAATCGCTGGATATGAGAATAATTATGTTTAAAACATTCTTTGTCTTTCTGATGTTGATATTGTCTGTTTGTACATACTATAGAAAATAACAAAACATGAATTTATTTCTCTAATTAAAAACAAAATCATATAGTGATATAATAGCTCTGTTTACTATTAAAGAGTTTCTGTATTACACTTTTGTTCATATTCAAAAATCATTACATCAATAAGATTAAACAATGAAAAAACAAACATATCATCAATGTAATATATACATGTGTGTCTGTGTGTGTACATAATAAATCGTTCAAGAATGGTGAACAAATATCAAAGATATGATAAAAGAAATTATACTATGGATAATATTAATGGTACAGTAACATTACCTTATTGTATCAGTTAATACCACATGCATTTGAAATAGAAATTTTTAAAATATTGAATAATTAAGAATATGACAGTCTGTATTATTTTGTTATTATCTCAGATATTACTGGTATCTTAAAGGAGACTCCTGATACTGACAAATTATGCCATCTTTTAATACATATTGATTACATGTGGTATGAGATAGGATTATCTTTAAATGTGCATCGCCATGTTTTGAAAACTTGCATGATAGCTGAGGCTGCTCATACCACACTCTCAAGAAAGTCATTCAAAGCTGGAAAGAGACTGAACCATCTCCTCTTACCTGAGAAACAGTGATAACTGCTATTGAGAGTCCTATTGTTAACAAGGAGATAGCTAATGGCATACGTCAAAATCTTAAATATGGTAAGTGATTAGTATTAAGTAACTGTTTTATTAATAATTAACATGTTGACACAGTTAATACAATTATAGTACAGAAGGTTTGAGGTACAAATTTGGTGACTACTTTGTCAAATTGTTTTTGTGATAAATGTTTGCGATAAGATACCAACACATGTAAATAATTTTGACTTCTTGACAGCTATGTAAGAGAACCAGCCAATAATCTTTGAAAGTGTCACTGGAGGCTTTTGAAAGCAGACCTCCCTTGACCAACAGCTATGAAAGAACAAAAGTGCTGAACCCTTGCCACACTGATTAGATAATGCTGTGATGACTTGTGATTTAAATATGTCCTTTACTATACAATAATCAGTAAGTGTGATATAATGTAGTAAAAATTCCAAGTGTATTTTAAGCCAATCTTTCTATTTTTACTCTATTATCATTTTTTTTCTTTCCATATTTATAATCCTGTGACTACTAGTGATCTGAATGTGTCCTTTACCATATAATAGTTGGTAAGTGTGATAAAATGTGGTATAAATTCTAAGCCTATTTCTATTAAATGTTTTCATTTTATTGACTTTGTTATTATTCTTTTCTTATCTATGATGCAGTGATTACTTGTGATGTGAATGTGTCATTTACAATGTAATAAGTGGTAAGTGTGATATAATGCAGCATAAATTCTAAGTATATTTTAAATCAATCTTTTCATTTTTACTCTTTTTTTCCAAGTTTATAATGCAGTGATTACTTGTGATCTAAATATGTCCTTTACAATACAATAGTTGGTAAGTGTGATAAACTATAATGTAAATTCTAAACGTATTTCAACCCAATTTTTTCATTTTTAATTAATCTATTTTTTTCTTTTAATATTTATGCTACTGTGACTGCTTGTGATCTAAATGTGTCCTTTACACTATAATAGTTGGTAAGTGTGATATAATGTAGTATAAATTCTAAATGCATTTCAATCCAATGTTTTTATTTTATTTACTTTGTTGTTTCCTTTCCATGTTTATGATGCTGTGACTAGTATTGATCTGAATGTGTCATTTACAATACAATAGGAGGTACTTGTGATATAACGTAGTATAAATTCTAAGTGTATTTCAATCATATGTTTTGATTTTATTTACTAGGCCTATATTCTTTTTTCATATTTATGATGGTGTGATTACTTTCCATATGAATGTGTTATTTACAATATGATAGTTGGTAAGTGTGATAAAATGTAGTGTAAATTCTAAGCCTATTTCTATTAAATGTTTTCATTTGTTTACTTTGTTATTATTCTTTTCTTATCTATGTTGAAGTGATTACTTGTGATGTGAATGTGTCATTTATAAATTAATATTTTGTAAGTCTGATATAATGCAGTATAAATTGTAAGTGTGTATAATGTAGTATAAATTCTAAGTGTATTTTTATCGCAGGTTTTCATTTTATTTAATCTATTATTTTTCTTTCGAAATTTATGATGCTGTGATTACTTGTGTTCTGAATGTGTCATTTACAATATAATAGTTGGTATGTGTGATATAATGTAGTATAAATTCAAAAACGTATTTCAATCCAATGTTTTCATTTTATTTACTTTTTTTCATATTTATGATGGTGTGATTACTTATGATCTAAATGTGTAATTTCCAGATGGTAATGAAGGTGTGATTTTGTGAGATATTCTATTCTTCTTGTAAGGTCTTTCATAAACTGGTTCCTTACCACGTTTACTTGATATGTCTTTCATAAACTGGTTCCTTACCACGTTTACTTGATATGTCATATGATTCTAAGTCATTGTCAGATGATACATAATGAGATCTTTACCATCTATAAGAATACCAATGGAACAAATTTGGTGATTACTTTGTCAAATTGTTTTTGTGATAAATGTTTGCGATAAGATACCAACACATGTAAATAATTTTGACTTCTTGACAGCTATGTAATAGAACCAGCCAATAATCTTTGAAAGTGTCACTGGAGGCTTTTGAAAGCAGACCTCCCTTGACCAACAGCTATGAAAGAACAAAAGTGCGAACCCTTGCCACACTGATTAGATAATGCTATGATGACTTGTGATTTAAATATGTCCTTTACTATACAATAATCAGTAAGTGTGATATAATGTAGTAAAAATTCCAAGTGTATTTTAAACCAATCTTTCTATTTTTACTCTATTATCAATTTTTTTCTTTCCATATTTATAATCCTGTGACTACTAGTGATCTGAATGTGTCCTTTACCATATAATAGTTGGTAAGTGTGATATAATGTAGTATAAATTCTAAGTGTGTTTCTATCCAATATTTTTATTTTATTTACTCTGTTGTTTCCTTTTCACGTTTATGATGTTTTGACTAGTATTGATCTGAATGCATCATTTAAAATACAATAGGAAGTACATGTGATATGATGTAGTATAAATTCTAAGTGTATTTCAATTGAATGTTTTCATTTTATTTACATTATTATTTTTCTTTCGCTTTTTATGATGCTATGATTATCACTCTATTGTTTTTTTTTCTATAATTATGTTGCTGTCATTACTTGCGATCTGAATGTGTCATTTACAATATAATAGTTGGTAAGTGTGATATAATGTAGTATAAATTCTAAGTGTATTTCAATCCAATGTTTTGATTTTATTTATTATATTGTTTTTTTCCCATACTTTTGATCGTGTGATTACATACCATCTGAATGTTTCATTTACAATATGATAGTTTGTATGTGTAATATGATGTAGTATAAATTGTAAGTGTATTTCTATCTAATGTTTTTATTTCATTTACTCTATTGTTTTTCTTTCCATATTGAGAATGCTGTGATGACTTGTGATTTAAATGTGTCCTTTACAATAAAATAATCAGTAAGTTTGATATAATGTAGTATAAATTCCAAGTGTATTTTAAACCAATCTTTCCATTTTTACTCTATTATTAATTTTTTTCTTTCCATGTTTATGATGCTGTGACTACTAGTGACCTTAATGTGTCCTTTGCCATATAATAGTTGGTAAGTGTGATAAAATGTAGTGTAAATTCTAAGTGTGTATAATGTAGTATAAATTGTAAGTGTATTTTTATCGAAGGTTTTCATTTTATTTAATCTATTATTTTTCTTTTGAAATTAATGATGCTGTGATTACTTATGATCTGAATGTGTCATTTACAATATAATAGTTGGTAAGTGTGATCCAGCCATGGCCAGTGAACTTCACAATAACCTTATATAAAGTAAATAGTAGGTTTGTCTCAACACTTCATATTTTATGAATTATAGTATAACTGGGAATATACTGGTGGTACTAACAAACATACTGACAACAGCCTGCATAGTGGAAGCAACACATCATGTCAACTATACAGATGTGTTCTCAATCTCAGGTATAGTTTGTTAAAGCTCTCTTGCCATGTATTTTAATTTAGTTAAAGTCATAGACTTAAATAATACATGGATAAAAAAATAATTGCAAACTACGTATAATTTATCTATTTTTGCATTTAATCTGATATAGATTAATAAAAAAGACGCTGATAATTTTGTTCAATCATTGGTCTTAAATTCCCCAAATATCCTGGTACAAGTATCTACTAATCCTAGTATAAGTGACTTTATAAATGATCTCAAACATCCTATAACAATTGAATTTATTAGAATTTATAGTATATTATATCACATTTAGAATTTATATTGCATTATATCACACTTACAACTATTAATTTGTAAATGTCACATTCAAATCACAAGTAACCACTGCATCATAAATATAAAAAGGAAAATAATAAAAGTAAAAATGAAAACATTGGGTTGAAATACACTTAGAATTTACACTAGATTTTATCACACTTACACATTCAGATCACTAGTAGTCACAGCATCATAAACATGGAATAGAAAGAATAGAGTAAATAATCATAGCATCATAAATATAGAAAGAAAAATAGTAATGTAAATAAAATGAAAACATTCTGTTTTTCAAGACGATGTTCTTAATACCACTGTTGTAAAGTCCACATGTTTTTCTATTCGTTGCTAAACGTTGATAGCTGCTAACGCTTCGATTGCCAAGTTCTAGCAGTTCAAAAACAACCCCAGTAGCACACACACACACACTGACAGACTACAGTACCCTCGCCCACGCACAGCGAGGTTAATAAAATGAAAATATGAATACAAATACGCTTAGAATTTACACTACATTTTATCACACTTACCAACTATTATATGGTAAAGGACACATTCAGATCACTAGTAGTCACAGCATCATAAACATGGAAAGGAAACAATAGAGTAAATAAAATAAAAACATTGGACTGAAATGCACTTAGAATTTATACTATATTATATCACACTTACTGACTTTTGTATTGTAAAGGACACATTTAAATCACAAGTCATCACAGCATTATAAATATGGAAAGAAAAACAATAGAGTAAATGAAGTAAAATGAAATAAAAACATTAAATAGAAATACACGTAGAATTTATACTACATTATATTACACTTACCAACTATCATATTATAAATAACACATTCAGACAGCAAGTAATCACACCATCATAAATATGGGAAAAACAATATAGTAAATAAAATCAAAACATTGGATTGAAATACACTTAGAATTTATACTACATTATATCACACTTGCCAACTATTATATCATAAATGACACATTCAGATCGCTAGTAATGACAGCATCATAAATATAGAAAGAAAAACAATAGAGTAAATAATCATAGCATCATAAACGTCGAAAAAAAAATATTAATGTAAATAAAATGAAACATTTGATTGAAATACACTTAGAGTTTATACTACATCATATCACACGTGCCTCCTATTGTATTGTAAATGACACATACAGGTATCTTTGTCCATCATTTTAATATATTGTTGTATGCAATATTTGAGAGTGACAAATAAAATAACCTACATACAGTAACTGCTGACACACATACATGTATAGCAGCCAATGAATATTATTACTTTTACTGCAAGTGCTTTGAATCAGTGTGACTTATCAATGCTTCTGAGTCTGTTGCTTGAGAAATGTCTTCAAGCAGCTCTATAACTTCAGTCAACTCTGTAGCCTATATAATCCAGCCATTAAAGGAACAGTACCATCAAAACTATCTTAGGATAGTCTTTATTAGTTATATTATTGTTACATTTGTAATACATTAGGTCTACCATTAATTACATGTTAGCATTTTTAACAAGTGCAAAAATAATCGATAAAATGCCAATACATTATAATTTTAATAATGGGAATGGCTTTAAGAATATAAACGTTTGGTGGTTATAAAATAACCACAAACATTCTCCATCTACACTATAATTTCATATATATATATATATATATTAACCATTTGAGTATGTGGTTCATGCTCCTCCACCTTTTTTTAAGCATGTAATTTTCAATTCCTGATACACATGTAACTATGTTAATTATGTAACATAGAACAAGTGATACCATATGTAGACTTAGAAAGTGTTGACAAAACATATAAACTTAATGAAATGATATTGTAGCATAATGTACAGCCTCTAATACTAGAAATGTGATGCATTCACTATACATGTCAAAACCACTAATAATATTTAATTTATCACAGGAAAGAAACTGAGATTAGAGGAACTGCATTCTAATCAATCACAGTCTGATGAAGATATATCTCGTAGTAAACAAAGATCTCATTATGTATCATCTGACAATGACTTAGAATCATATGACATATCAAGTAAACGTGGTAAGGAACCAGTTTATGAAAGACCTTACAAGAAGAATAGAATATCTCACAAAATCACACCTTCATTACCATCTATAAGAATACCAATGGAACATAAAAGTAAGGTCTATTTAGTTTACTGATTGACATTAGGCACACAATAGAGAGATAGTTGTAGACAATAGTTTTGATCAATTTCAATGGCATATTGTTATTATATTATATCATGTATGTTTTACATAGATCATTGTATAACATGTTAACAGGTTTTAGTCTGTTGCAAGTGCAACTTATATTAAACATTTAACATCAATCATAATATTGATAATGAACTACCCAGTCAGATGGAGGAAATGACACTACCAAAAAGGGAATCTACTACTACCTCAAGTCAGTAATTGAATTTAATTATGTCCAACATAATTTGAATTAGTTGTCTTTCATATTAAAGCTAATTTAAGATAATAGTACATGTGATACTTTCACATATTGCTTTAAATTGAAAGAAATGGTAATAATAAGTCAAACTTAGCATTAATTTATTTCTGTTTGACTTTTTTTGATGGCAAAGTACACATATATACATTGTTTGTTCATGTATAGACACTCCCTTTTCATTATAAAGTTGATAGCTGCTATCAAATAGATCAATGAGTAAAATAAATCATGCACTTTACACTTCAGAATATATATTTTGACTTCAAGTTTTCTCATTAGTTAGAAGCTGGTAACTAATTATTAAATTTTCCCTTTGCTTTAGAGAACCTTTGGCTATCTATGTTTGGCTTCTTAGTTACCACTCTTGAGCCTATAATTTGTTATAATTTCTTTGGTGTTAGACTCCAGTCTAGTTTTAATTACTATTGTACATTCAATGAGACTGATGTCATTATTAACCTTGTTGTACTTGTATATACATTATCTTTTATTATCTTAACTTGATCCTATATACCAGGAGGATCATTTTGGCCTGGTTCACAATATGGCACTATAAATCTCTAAGAATTTTCATTTCTAGATACAGTACATTGTACTGCAATTGGTGGTGCCGCATTCAATCTAAGAGGAGTAGTTCTAGAATTTGAAGATGCAGTTGGTAGTGCCACACTGAGTCTTGGAGGAACTAGAGTAGTTCTAGGAAGTGAAGGTGGCAGTGACATTGGATATCATTATGCTACTAGTATGTATATACTGATCACTTACATATATATGAAATAAATGTTTAGACAGTGCTGTACGTTGAGTCACCAATTGTTTGTTGTGTAACATAAATCATAACTTTGAATTAAACTCCAAAATATAATTTATACAGATATTGATCTTCCTGACTACAACTATTGATCTCATATCTTATATTATACAAAGTAATAAATATAAGAACATGGATGATGCGATTCACTGTTGTTCAAGATCTGTATTCCAAGGTAATTAAGTTAAGTTATTATTTGATCATCAATATTTCTTATATAGGCAATTCTAAAAGTGATATCTAAGTTTTGTAAGGAATAATTCAACCTTCCATTTCATTTTGCTACTAAGACATTTCCATTAAGTGAACAGGAGGAGGAAGCAAGAAGTATTGAAACAGAAAAGATGTTAAATTTATTTGTATTTTTGTATTCAATTTCTTTGATATTATGAAATATGCTGATGACTTTTAGTCAGTCATTGAGTCTTGATCCTCCTAATATTCCTGTACAAGTATCTGCTAATCCAAGAACGAATATCTCTGTAAATGATCTCGAACATCTAATAACAATTGAAGATATTGGAGTTACTAATAGTCTAACATCAGCCAACAATAGATTTAATTTTAGGATTACTGTTTCTAATACTTGTATTTGTAGTTTCCTAATTATATGACCTTACTCTGAGCATTTTTAATAATATCATTAATAATATTGTTTTAACCCTTGATTACCAAATACAAAAACACACATTTATAAGACCAAACTTTTGTAATTATTGACATTACACTACATTGATAAATAAAGTCAAGTCCTCTCTGCAGCTGGTTTTAGAAGTAACTGTGTTTGTATCATTACCAGTTACTCCTTTGTGTTACATATTTATGATGCATTTTGAAGCCATTAAAATATTATTTTTGATATTTCTTGTAAAATTATAGATGCACAATCTCTTTATTCTGGATATCCCCCATATTGAAGCTACCCTCCTTGATCCCTTACATTATACTCTACTCACAACCCTTCTTATCCAGCCTATAACCTATAATGATATCAAGTCATTCATCATGTAATCAACATAGTATCATTGTTGGCAAATATGGAATACTTCCAATTTTAGTGCTCGTAAAGTGCATTTTCTTTATTAGAGAATTATATTAGGAGTTGCTTTGTTAATGACACTATCTAAGAGATATGATCAATTCATGTCTTCAAACTAGATATGATTGTATCATAATTTGTTTGAAATAAAGATCAGATGGATCTGTAATAAATGTTATATAGTGAGTACAGACCACAATCAGTTATCCCATCTCATTATTTTTAGTTTACTGCCTGTATACTGCATAAGATCAGTAATCATTTTTATACTTCTAGGTAGTGGGTTCAAATACAATGTATCATGTACATTGAAGTTCTCAAATCATACACCTCTCAAACACTCACTCACACACCACTAATAATCCTATAATAGTACTGGATTTGTGCTGGTTGGGCACACACTAATAATAATTAACAAAATATAACTATGTAGAGAAAGAACTGATATACAAATAAGATGATAGGTTGGGGTAAAACAATAAAATGGACTTTGAGGAATGTTACAGTCTTTAAATAAAATATTATGCCAGGAGAAAATTCATTGAAACACCTCAAAAAAGACTAATGAGAGCAAAATTAACACTGAACAATAAAAATTACAGAAAAAGACAATAATAAGATAAAGCTACATCACACAAACATCCAGCTATAACATCCTGGACCTGATTGAAGAGCTAGCACTACCACACCTTGTTAGACTAGTAAAAATTGTCAACACCAGCAAAATTTAATTCAAATAGTAATTCAATAGGATACTTGTTACCATCATTATCATTATTATTATTATATTAGATTGTTTTTTGAAAATTCTACAGCTCCTCTCTCTAGAATCTTTTAATGAGTTGTTCAGTTGCTTTATCTTTAAATTTCAAGGATTCCCCTCTATAGACTTTTTTGAAGATATAATTGTATCTATTAACAGCAAGAACTGAGCTTGAGTTACTAGATCATTAGTTATTGGATAATTAATAAGTATGTTCTCCCTGTCAGTCATGATTCAGAACAAAACTTACAGTAAATAAGACAATGTGTGTATATGTACTACTGCACTCTAGAATGACAACTAATCATACAACCTCCTTTATATACACTGACTATACAGGAAGTGATATCTTGTTAAAAATATTATGTGGGAGTTGTGTAATTTGTTGGGGGAGGACAAAAACAGTGCACTTACGTTGTGACAGGTCACCTAATATTTAATTATTCCAATTTTACGAATTACAGATATTTCCGGTATGTATGGGTGTATGCAATAACCGCGCTATCTAGTTGAATACCAGAAGAAAGGCTGTACTCACTCACTCAATAAAAGCTCCAATTTGTAAATAGTTGCAGTGAATTCGTTGTACTAGTTGTACTTGGAAGTAATAAAAAGGTATAAATCTATTGATAGTTTATCTGTACATGTTGTGTATTGCATGGGTCACGCCCCTTTTAAGAATTGTTTATCGAAATGAAAGATAAAGACTTAGTCTCCCACATCACACATATTATGAGGAAAAGGTTGCTTGTACAAAACAAAAGCTTGTTATGAGAGGGATTACTTAGTCCTAATCAAGTTTAAGATAATGTGTTAACTTCAATATGTGATGTATGTTTAAAATGGAATTTGGAAGATTGAAAAGTCATTAATATTCCTTTGTGGCTGATACAAACTAGGTATTCTAAGAAAAAGGTGTAACCAATTAACTTTTTCTGCATTAAAAGACAATGCATCTTAGTTATATATTGGCTAATGTAAAGGTAATCTAATTTATAAGGTCATATCTATGTTTACTTAATTGAATAGCTTCAACTATTTAAATCTTCCTCAGAATGTATGTGTGATATATTAGACTAAACAAGACTGGTCAGTTTAAATGACATTGTCCTTTGTGTATATAAGTTAAGCTATATCCTTATATATACCTAGTGTATACTACTTATAGTCCAGTAAAGTGGACCCTCCTAGCCCAATCTTCAATTACTATAATAAAAATACTAATAATCATTAGTTGTTTGTACTGTAATATGATACATCTTGTGATGACACTCAAGGGAGATATCACTAGATGTATTATGTTAACTTTCACATAATTAATCAACAATGAATATGATTAATTATGAGTAAGTTTACATGTAATTAGTTGTTACATGTACTGGTCTGTACACAGGTGATGTTTGGTTGGTTTATAGGAACCCTCTTTTGTGGATACTAAATTTACTTTACTCAAAAATTCTTATTATGTATACATTTTAAAATTAGTTAATGATAAATTTTATATCTTTAAGATCTGTGAATTGGTACTTTAAGAAACATCAGGTCTGACCTGACACTTGTTAACAAGTCAGGTGACTCCTGACTACACTGTGAAGTAGTACTGAGAGAGTATATTTACATGAAAATGGCAGCAGGTAAATGATCATTATAATTGTAGACAGTAACAAAGATAACTGTCCATGTATTACTAGTTAATAATTAGCCCCACCCTAATATGTTCAATGTCTACTTTATTTATACTCTGTCCGAGTTGAGCTGCTGGGCCACCCAGACATGTAAATAACTTTGACGTTTTACGTGCTATCTACATGGGACTTTCATCAATGGATTTAGCTTGCAAACATGCTTTTATATATAAAATGTGGCTCTCTAGTGCTATGAGAAAGTAGCAAACTATAAACGTCATTTTCAATGGCATACTTTTGTCATACTGTAAATTATGTGCCTTCGAGGATTTAACAAATAACACTTTTCACCTTGAGAAGTCAGCCATGTGTCACATGGCAATTCAAAATTACAGTTATAATTATAAACAGATATTCTATTATAACAATCATTATTATTAAAACAGTAATCAGGTATTGTCTTTTACGATTTAAGGCAGCTATAAAGCCACTGTGGCTCTGAAAAAACCTTTTTACCAAAAAGGAAGACTGAGAATGCCTAGAACTTTCTCTTTTCATAGCCTCTTGATACTGTTACGTGAAACTCCTGTGGCATCAGATGTTCGTTTATGAGATCCTTGAGTCTGTTTACACCTGTTGAGTTTTCTTAAAATAGTCATAGACATTTGTAACAACCTCCTTTGTTTGTGACATCTGTCTCTTTGCTTTGGTATCTTAACAAACATGATTGAAAACATGATGTATTCACATGACATTCATGTGACCAAATAATGAGTAACATTAAAATGTACTTTAGTACTAAATGCATATAATAAATGAGGAAATACCTCACCTTACATTCCATGCATAAAACATCTTTTTTTAATGAGGAGCTCTTCTCAACTTGGACAGAGTATAGTATTTATTTGACATACCACATATTCTATTTATAACTCAACCACAAACCATTGTATTACAAGTAGTAAATTTGTTAGATCAGTATGAGTGAAGTCATTGAATGATAAACAGTAAATGTTATTAACAGTAGAAGAATAGTAGTACATGTAAATGTCCTAGTTAATTGTATAAATATAATTACAATTTTATACTCCAAGTTTCTGTATTAAATTCCATGTCCATTTATTGATAATTGAAGTTTTCATTTGTCATCACTTAATCAATACCACATATACTTAAAATGATAATATTTAAAACATTAATTAATTTATAATATGACAGTTTGTTATAATAATTATTTTGTTGTTATCTCAGATATTACCAGTATATTAAAGGAGACTCCTACAGATTATGAACTATTCAATCTATTATATGATATTAGTGACAAATGGTATGATATTGGATTATCATTACAATTACGTCGCAGTGTTTTGGATGATTTGAAACACGATCAGAGGGACGATGGTTATAAACTCGTTGCAGTCATTCAGAACTTTCTAACTAGTCAATCATCCCCTGTTAACTGGGAAACAGTGATTGGTACCATTGAGAGTCCTACTGTTAATGACAAGGAGACAGCTGATCTAATACGTCAATATCTTAGTACAGGTAATAGTAATAAGTTATTATTATTAAGTAATGAGGTTATTAATAGCGGTGTTCAGACTACTACTGTAAAGTGTATTCAATTCAGTTATAATCAACATTGTTCACACACAATGTACATCAGTTGTATGTAATTGAAAAATCAAATTAGTCTCAATCCACTTCAAAGTGGTTTGATGTTGATTGTATCAGTTATAATTTGAACACAGGAATGTTTTGTACATGTTATGAATAATTGTGATCAGTTTGTAGGTAGTCATGTCTTGTTCTGACCTTTCCATATAATGAAGGTCATTAACAATCCTTTTTCAATGGAATTAAGTCAGTTTATAGATGTAAACTTTATTGAATTAAATTAAATATAAACCACACCTAATGTCACTGTCAATACACTGTACCAAAGTAACAATGTACAGTAACAAGGACAGACTAATTAAAAATAAAAAGACAATAGACTAAGTTCTAGGAGCCAATTTGTCCAATATGGTACAGAGGTTATCACATTTATAAAGTTGAATGGATTCCTGAGGTAGGAGACAAGTTTCAGGAGAAATAGAAGAAATGAATAGTCATGATAGATACACAGTAGTGATCACAATAAATAGAAGAATAGTAGAACATGTGTCATGAGAATATTCCAAACTGATCTACTATTATGCTAATAAAATGAATAACAATGATAATCATTACAGTAAAATACTGTCCTCTCTGCTTTCTTCAATGTTAAAATCACCATCTTTTCCATTGCACATCTTGCCAAATAAGGAGGTAAATGACAAAATTATAAGTACGTGGAGCTTTAATTTTACAAAGGAATATTAGAGAGAAAAATTATAGAAAGTTTATAAACAATTAGTTATTATTCAAATTAGAGGCACAAAATTTTAGAATAATTACAGTAGTGTGTCAATGAGTTTTAATGTACGTGTAGTATGTAGTACTTATATTAAGAATGAACTTGTAATGTGTTTGGATGTGTCTAAAGATGGGTTCAACAAACTACACTTGTATATGGGTCGTTTTTCACTCTTGGTGTCACATTGTGTAGTGTAGCATCAATGTTGTTCATATAAAAAAGAGGATACATGTGAACAAAACTCCATCCTCATCATTATAAAGTCTATTACTAGTGCAAAATGGAGACTGAAGTGAACAATGTAGGTGTATCCTATATTTACTCAACAGCTATGTATAATTTCTGTTTGTTGTTTATTCAGTTACCTAGCTTGCCACTTCCTTCCATGTGTTTTCTCTTCCTCTTGCATCCTTGTAGCTTTTGCTAGATACTTTCCACAAGCAAGGGAAACAATGAACAGTCTCAATAAGTTTCTCGTCTGTCAAAACTCAAAACATGTGGTTATTGAAATTTGATCGGATGAACGCATTACTTGAAACTTGATTCTATCCTCACGTTGTGACACGTCACATTTGTACGTCGTGCACATACTGTATTCATAAATTGACATGTGTACACACTACACAACATGACACAATGTGACTGACGCAAGCTTTGTGTTGTTATGTGAACCAGCCTTCACTCACAAGATGATCTCATAACATGTAACATGTACACACATAGAACATACCATACCAACACATTGACTTGATAGTAATCCTTATCTGTTTAACTCACAGTTACTGTTGTAGTTAAAGTTAGACTGAAAACACATCTTCATTGATGATACAGTAGATTCAATCAAATGAAAACTTTTCCATTTTTTCTAGTTTGTTTTTCATTACAATACAGTTTATTACATGTCTATCTACCTTATGTACACTTATACACTTGATTTGATGACTCATATGATATGAACAGTGACTGATTTCATCTGATATTTTAAGACTTACCATTCTATTGTATGTTACATAGCAAACTTGATGTTATCTGCTTTAGAAGACAGAGACCAATTCTTTCCATAGTCAGCTATAATATAAAGGAAATGAATATATATCATTGATTTATTGTTTACTTTAATTATGACTACTTCATTGTTAAAGGATTAGCTCATGAATGACTTTATCATTGATTCCAATTAATTAGTACATGTACAAGTAGTAGTTACCAGTTCATTTAGTCTATCCAGCTATACCTTCCTCTTAACTGATGTGTTAGAAATCTCTAGTAAAGGTCATAGCAGAATTTTTATTAGTAATGATAAGTAGAAATACAGAAGCCACACCCTCTCCTGGAGCATACTAATTTCCCTTACAATGGATTTATGTTATGTTTGTAGATTTACATACTTTAAAACATCATAGTTACTGACTTATAGAGTCATAAAACAGTCTTAGTTTGAAAACAAGAATAAAATTGGTTTCTTCACTTCAATAATAAAGAGTGAACAACATTTATATTCTACTTCCTACCACCCACACTAGCCAGAATATGAGTAGTGGAATCTGATTGTTCAGTTGAAGTTAATCAATTATGACCTTTACTAGACCCTTCTTGTGTATTAGCAAAGAGGAGGGTTTAGCTTGATAGATTACAACCCATCCTTCCCTTGAATGAATGTCTGGGTATGAGGGTAAGTTTTAGAACTCTACTTTGTCTCTGTGATCTAGTTACTGTTTATATCATTGTCTCTATATACTATAGAAAATAGTAAAACATGGATACTTTTCTGTTTTTATAATGACACAAACTAAGATAATTAGCTCTGTTTACTATGAAAAAGAGTGTTAGTATTATACTTTGCTTTTTAAGTTACAATGATCAAAATGACTTTAAATACTATATACATGTAGTAATAAGAATATATATCCTTTCTATATTATTATGACAAACTTACAAGATAATTTTTAAAATGAGCTTAAAATTTACACATACATGTACCTTAACAAAATTATCCACTTTTCTTATCAAAGTAGAAACTACTACAAATCAGTCATTTATTGGAGTCACTTAATGCTCACATTACAATGACTTAAAATAGTAATTAATAATTCCATGTAATTAATAAGCTATATTGATAGAGAAATACTGGGGACCTACTCCTACACTGTCTGTTAATTATAAGATAATGTTAGTAATAGTGTCATCTTTACTTGTCCCACAATATTAATATTAGTATATGTCAACAGTACACACACAAATTACTACTTTACTTGTTAACATGTACACATGTACAACTGATTTATAATTAACCTAAACAAGCCGCACCCTAAAGTACCTAATATCCATTATTAGTTAAAACCTTTACCACATAATCTATTTAAAGCCCAGCCACAAACCATTGTATTATAAGTAGTAAATTTGTTAGATCAGTGTGAGTGAAGTGATTGAATGATAAACAGTAAATGTTATTAACAGTAGAAGAATAGTAGTACATGTAGATGTCCTAGTTAATTGTATAAATATAATTCCAATTTTATATTCCAAGTTTCTGTATTAAATTCCATGTACATTTATTGATAATTGAAGTTTTCATTTTTCATTTTTTTCATTTGTCAACACTTAATCAATACTACATACATTTAAAATGATAATGTTAAGATATTAATTAATTTATAACATGACAGTTTGTTATAGTAATTGTTACATTGTTATCTCAGGTATTACCAGTATATTAAAGGAGACTCCTAATGAAGGTGAACTATTTAGAGCATTATTTGCTATCAGTGACAAATGGTATGATATTGGATTATCATTACAAGTACGTCACAATGTTTTGGATGAGATAAAACAAAGTGAGGACAACAACTATACCAAACTCGAGAAAGTAGTCAGCATCTGGGAAGAGACAAAATCATCCCCTGATACTTGGGAAACAATGATTACTACTGTGGAGAGTCCTATTATTAACAACAAGGAGATAGCTGATAAGATATGTCAATATCTTCAATTTAGTAAGTTATTATTATTAAGTAATGAGGTTGTTTTATTAATACTGTCACTGTCAATAAACTGTATAGTACAAACATTTTGAATTACAAAATGTTATCATTCTGTTGTCAAAGACTTTGATATAGTTTTTTATTAACTACTTCTATACATCACAACATACATGTAGTATGTAGTACTGGTATTTAGAATGAACTTTATTGTGTTTTTAGGATGTGTCTCATAACATATACACACATGGAACCAACATATTGACTTGATAGTAATTCTTATCTGTTTAGTTAAAGATGTTATAGATAACTACCGTATAGCACTTTATTTTCGAGGAGCTTAAATTTCAAAGTTTTCGCGGATTTGGTCTTAGACGCAAAAATTGTGCCCTCGAATTATATGGTATAATCAAGGTCAGCTATGGGGTCAATTTTAGCCACACTCCCACACATGTGATAAGTAATAGTTCTGTGAAGCACAGCCACAATGAAGGGATCTTGAGTGTTTCCGTATTCCTTTCTGCATGGCAGTTCTTCCCCAACAATAGAAGTCCAAATGCACTGGTATACATAGTAGCCACGAACCATCACTTCAACACTAAAAGTAGCCATTGCAATAGGCCCACGTGCACTACTCTTGCCCACTAGGGAGGAGTTTAACAATTGCAGTAACCTCGAAATTTATTCCCCAAAATAATTCAGTTACAGCAATCCTCTAAATTTTAGCTCCTAGAAAATAAAACGCTATATGGTATACTATTATGTACAGAAGCTGTACACTGTGTAAATGTCTCTGAATCTAGACTTATGATGATCATAGTAGTCCCCATAATATTCTAGACACACCCATCATTAATAGCAATAAAGCTTTTAAAAATTCATCAAATGAGATTTGTTTAGAGGTAAAATTTGATGTTTCTTTAACAATAATTATTTTTGACAAAGTTAGAGGTAGATGTAGAGCTTGTACATCTTTATGATATCACATGTGAACACACTTGTCAAGTATAGAGGGATGTGTTAGAATTAGAATACTTAAGGAAATTAATTTTAATGATGAATTATTAGAGATAAAGTCAGAAAAAATATCTACATAATTAGTTATTTAGGATTTAGAGAGTTGAATTTTTGTATAACAGACTTGGACCATGTTGACCAATCAGATTGCTTCATTTCAATTGGTATATTGGATACTCAGCATCTGCTGCTTTGGATATATGTGTGTCAAATCTACTTGTTAGCTTTAGCTAAGTTCTAATATCAATAGTAGTAAGAAGATAATAAGTTGAATTGTTTTATCAAATCAAATCTTTTGTCATCTTATGAGGAAGCCATTGTAAACTGGAGAGTCAAATGTTTTGTCAGTGCAATAGCTTAATCCTTCATAACCACAAGATTATTTTATAAAGAAAACAGATATCTTTAATATTGAACAATCTAAGTGTCGCCAATCTTCCTAGTCTCATCCCCAGATAATCATTCCTTAACATGAAAAACTATCCAAATGCTTCCTTGCCATTACTAAAAGTATGAAAGAATTGTTGATGGTGTGACATCAACATAATAGTAATCCTTATCTGTTTAACTCACAGTTACTGTTGTAGTTAAATTTAGACTGAAAGGACTTCTTAAAGTTTTACAAGGACCATACAGTAGATTCGATCAAATTATAACTTTTCTACTTTACATCACTAGCATCACTATTAAAGAATATTACGATGAGTTTTGTAATTATAATGTAATAAATTATAGTCTTGTTCACTAATTTGTTTAACAATTTATCATATTATATATAAAACTAGATACACTAAATGCTTAATAATATTTTGTGACTTTTCTTTTGTCATCTGTCCAGTTTAGAGTTCAGTAAAGGGAGGGAACACCTTGTAACTATATATATCACTTAAAATAGCATTTTATCATTTCAACTGTTGTCTTGGTTACCAGAATCTTATCAATATGATGTAGGCCCAACAAAGCCAAAACTGGTGCAATTCAATATGTATAAAGCTGACTAGAAGTCAAAAATTACTCTTTATAGTTTATGTCCAATAACTGAAACTATTAGTGACAGATAGATACTATTTCTACTAAATTAACTGGGTTAGATCACTTGAAACAATATCCGCTTATAGCTTCAATTAAAGCCATGATTCAATTACTATAGTAAAATGGATGTAACAACAATGTGGTTGTAAATGTAACTAGTTGGCTTTATGCATATATTGAGTTACAGTAGTTTAGACCTTGTAGCAACTTAGATTTGGGCTTGCATCATATTGATGTAAGCGTTGCAACAAAGATTATATTAGAACTTATACACCTTTCTGGGAGATGTGGAAGTTATTTATTGACCTAAAAATGGAGAAACCTGATTGGTTAATTAATGCATACCATAGTACAAGTTACTGATACATCATAGTTATGTAATACATACAGAATATGTGCTTCAAAATATGTAATGTTAGGTTTGAGTGAAAGAACTGACAGTTCAGTTAATTATAGTTTATTATTTATACAATTTTGACAACAACATAACTAATAACTGTATTAACTTGTAGTTAGTATATCCAAACATTAGATCATTATTAATTAATTCATCATTATTATTGATATTATCTATAATTTGTTTGTTCATGTAGGAGTAATTAGGAGACTTCGATTTAATCTTAATCCTGACACTGAAATATCTGATTCAGGTAATTTAATTTCTATACAATATGTCAATACATTATGTTAACTGTTACACTGGACATTTACTGTAGTATTATAATTATAGCTTTTTCCCAGGACTAACTGATAGTTTTATATTATCATAGTAAACAATGTGAGTAATAACAAAGGTCCTATAAGACTATTAGTCTTAGATTAGAAACAAATGTTCATGTGAGAGGTTGTATATTACTTAATTTACTTGACATACCAGACAGTCTTATAATAGTTTTTAAACAAACAGTTTTCGCTCACTTGTTCTGATCTTTAGTTTCAAAAAATAGTGATATCCAGTACTACCACATGTTATCCTTTGTATTAACTACCAATCCTATATATCCCAGGATACTAAGTAGTAACACTGATTGTCCTTAAACTTGATACTGGCTGTGTTTAGTACATGTATGTTCCTCAATACCAAGTATCACTGGTACATCTTGATATGACCCCAACTCAAGAGATATACACATTCCTTAGTGCTAAGTATACATACTAAATGTGGTACATCCTGGAATGGTCAATTCATTAGCCCAGTACATATATATCCCTAAACACTAGTATATCTGGAGACTTAGTACATCCAGGGATGGTGAGTGTCAGGAGCCCAGTGCATACTTAATACTGAGTATCCCTTGATACTTACTACATCCTGGGATGGTCCATTTGGGGGTTCATTTTGGAGCCAAGTGCATACATATCCCTTAATACTATGTTCTTAATGCAGGTACATCCTGGGATAGTCCTTATACTAGTCCAGTGCATGCATATGAGTCCATTAATACCAACTATCCCTTGATACTTATTATGTTTTGGGAGAGTTTATTCAGAGGTTTGTTTTGGAGTCCATGTCATATATATCCCTTAATATTAAGTATACCTGGATATGTGTTCTTAATATTGTCACTAACAAAATGTTTATTATATGAGTAACAACCAGGACCATTACTGATAATATACTCAACAAATAGTTGTTTTTGCTTCTCATACTCACTTGTCAATATATCTAGGACAACTTGTGAAGGTTTCCAAGTTGTTTCAATGATTCCTAACCACAAGACCTTATAACTTTACTGTGCTAATATAAATTATTAATCAATATACTTGTGGTTTATAATCACAACAATTATCACAACATTACACCCACTGATTTAATAAAAAGTGATTGATATAAACCAAGTACACTTGTCACCTTAATGTGAACACTATTGTATAAGCTTTTGTGAACTTTATATATAACAATGAAAGTTGAAACATAACATACCTTACTACTGTAACCATGTTGATTGTAATTGTTACTGAAGTTATGACTCCAGTCAACTGTACATGTGTCCATTTTTATAGTAGCCATATAAATTTATGTCCTATTATAATCATACCCACAAGTCTTATCCCTTTCCTTTACTCTATTATCTATTGTACATGTACACAAATAGTTATGTACTTGCACTTGTTAAACTGGACAATAGGAACTGACTGTATTCTAGCTAGTACTAAAGGATTGAATTGGAAATTTAAAAGATTTATAATTTATAGCTACCAGATTTAGAAGTCTAATCATTATAATATATTATGTAATCCTTGTTAACATTGTTTACTTAAATCAAAGTTTGAAATTTTATTTCTATTATATATTAGGTGCTAACAAAAAGTTATTGGACAAAGCAATGAGGGAGGGCTACGTCACTGCTAAATGGTCCAAGTTTTCTGTCTCAGGTGCACCTGGAACTGGCAAGTCATCCTTTTTAAACCTGCTTTATAATGAAGATCCTCCACATTGCCATAGCAGTACTCCAGTAATTGCAGCAAAAGAACCAAGGATCATATCTGCCACTGTAGGTGATGATTCCGTTTGGAGAAAAATAGACCACGAGTCTCTTAAAGCAATAATTGCTCAAGGAGTTAAACATAGCATCCGACCTATTAAACCAAAAGAGTCATTAGAAGAATCAGTTGATCACCCAACAGAAGAAACATCAGATAGTAATGACTTTGAATCATCAACTATAGCTGGTCATCAAACAGTTGATCAGAGCTCTTCTTTTTCTAAACCTACAGTAACTCAGGAAATTATTAAGCTTTTACCACATGCACAGAAATCTGAAGAGCTTTATCAATCTCATTGGATATATGGTGTTGATACTGGTGGTCAGTCTGCCTTTTTAGACATTGCTCCGATTCTGTTACGATATCACTCTGTCAATATTCTTACACACAAGTTAGACGAAAAGCTTAACGACAAAGCCAAGTTCTTCTTCAGTATTGAGGGAAAGCAAATTGGTGAGCCAGTAGAAAAACAGATTACAAATTTGCAACTTATTGAATCATCATTTCGCTCAGTGTTGTCAGTAGATTTTCCAGAGTTACCAAACATCCTTATGAAACATGTTCAAAAACCTTACTACATAGTACTAGGTACATTCTTGGATAAAATGTTGGAGTCTGGTGAGTCTCTCAAAACCAAAAATGCTATTCTCTCAACAGTTTTAGAAAATTTTAAGGAAGCCATAATTATGTATCGTAAAGCTGGAAATGAAGTAATATTTCCTGTCAATACTACTGCCAGAAATGATTATGAGATAAAGTTGGCTGCTAGGATTCGTAAGAAAATCTGTCAGTATTATATTGAGGCAGAAATCCCTATTCGATGGTTTTTGTTTCAACTTGAATTAGATCAGCTTCATAAATCTTTGAAATCTAGCATTGTAGCTGTGTCTAAGTGTTTAGAAATTGGCATAACCTTAGAAATGAATCCTAGAGAAGTCCATGCAGCATTGATGTACTACCATGATCTTACCATCTTTCTCTACTTCCCTAAAATCTTACCTAATATAGCATTTCTTCATCCTCAACCATTATTTGAGAGGCTCTCTGATTTAATCAGTATCTCTTTTGCTGATGCTGTTGATCGTTTGGAAGAAGGAGGTATCTCTCTATACAATCCTGCTGCTCATGAAGAACTAAAAGATGAAGGAACATTTAAAGAAGACTTGTTGACATCACCCAATTCACATTTATCACAAGGATTCTATCCTGAGTTTACACCACAAGATTTTCTCAGGTTAATGACAAGTTTATTTATAATGGCCTCTCTACCTGAGAAAGGAAAATACTTTCTACCAACTGTCCTTCCTACTAAAACCTCCTTTACAGAATATAAATCTATACCTGCTCCATTCAAGCAATACACTGACCCTCTAATTCTCTCTTGGGATATGAAACCTCTTCCTCGAGGTGTCTTTCCTGCATTAGTTGTTAACCTTTTACATCGTAATCATTCACCAAAGTTTCAACTTAGACGTCCCTTACGCTCCACTCCACGTTATCGTAATGCTATTACTTTACGCACTGATTATGGTGACATTCTCTTAGTTGATGGGATTTATTGGATGGCAATATACAGTACTGACCCATTAAAAAGATGCTGTGTTTTACGTGAAGCTGTCCATTCTGGCATCCGTGAAGTCATCAGCAATTTTCAATGTATGGATAACTTTAAAAGCCTTGAAGAATATTTTTATTGTAAGATATGCTTCAATGAATCTCCAGAACATTTCTGTTATTTAAATGATGACCAGAAAACAGTTACCTGTTGTGACAACCATACAACTGCTTGTATCAATAAATCTTGTCAACTACCTTGGTTCACTGTGGAAGGTGAGTTTAAAGTAGTCTAATATATAGTATTATTGTTTGATGTGTAGGTAAATTAAAAATATTGCCTTACATTATTGGCCATATTAAATTGATAATGAACAAGAGGTGTGTCTTAGTAATTACTTTGTTTGTTTCAAGTTAATTACTTTTTAAGGCAACATCAGTAATTCAAAACCTGTTTGAAATAGCAATTTAAATTTGTTGTTATAGCTAGATCAGAGAATAAATTAGATATCTTTTCACTTGTACATCATGTGGTTGTCAATGACAATGTGATGAGATTTTAGTTAAGAAACAGTGAAAAGTGAAATAACAATAATTTTACTTTAAAATATTTACACAGTACACAGTCTTGGAATTATACAAACAAATCATTCAATTTAATTTGGGAATATATGTTCATATAACAACATACTAATACTATATTGACATTATAGTAGTACATTAAAAAATCAAGTGCTAGATGTTTTAATAATAGCTTTGTATTATTATGTTAGTATTATATCATTACTAGTTGCTTATTTATATTACATTAAATATATAATATTGTACTTTTATCTCTAATTATTATCCTTATTTATTCTATAGCTACACTACCTTCACCTCCTCATCCTGCTAGTCAAGATCCTAAACTAGTTGGTATGTCAATAAACATTTCTTCTACTTTGTTAACCTGTAGTGTAACTTATTCTATATAAAGCATATTTGTATTAAAGTACATTAATTGTTGACATTAATCAACATTCTGAGGAGTCAGACAGGACATGGTAGTGACTTCAAAACTGACAAAGCTATTGTTGGAATGCTTGTTGTTGCTCTGCTTATGTAATTGCTTTTCAATGAAAAAAATGATAACTAGACTTTGTTTGAGTTATTATCAGATACAATATGATGGCACATGTGAACACATTTATCAATATCTATTTAAGAGTGATTTAAGAAATATTTACCATCTAAATAGCATTAATTAAGACCACATATCACTCAAAGTTTGTTATAATACCATACTATGTACATGAGTTTGTACATTATGTATCCTGTCCTAACAATATCAACACACAAGCTCCACCTTTGTTGTTTAGAACCAACCACTTTCAAGCCTACTGTATTTGCTGGTTGTTAGGTGCATTTGGTTATTAAGCGCATACTGTTTGTTAAGTGCACACATTTATCTTGGTCAGAACTTTTTTTGCTCTTTAAGCAATTGAGAAATTATTAATAAGCAATATGCATGACCAACGATGAATCCGTCCTTCATCACAGATACAGCAAAATGGTCGTGTTCATTTGCTTCCTCTTTCACTAATAGAAGAACTTCTCCAATTAAAGTTATCCATACATTTTTGTAAATGTGATGACCTTGAATTACGCTGTCAAATGAGAACTCAGTAGAAACACCAGTCATATCCTCCACGTGCTCGAGTGAGAGCCACACCCAGAAAAGTGACATCATCCACAAGCCATTTGTTAATTTGTATTCTTATTAAGTGCATATTTTCTTCCTGTGAAGATACAAGCGCATGCGCTTAATAACCAGCAAATATGGTACTATAAGTATTATCAATTCTGATTTCTTTGATCAAACAATAAATTAGATGTGATTTCTCTTGTACGTAATGTGGTCATTAATATAATGTATTGACTTTTGCTTAACAAACAATGAAAAGTGAATAACAATAATTTCATTTTATAATATTATTTACAGTGTAATTCATCTACTTCATATAGGATATAGTAAGATGTCACTGAATGAACTCTTGGATCAACAGCCTACAATTCAAGAAATAACTACACATGCTAGAACTGAAAAGTGGAATGAATTGGGTACACAATTACAACTGGACAGTGTCAATCTAGCTGAATGTCATAGCTTAACCAGTATGTATCAATTATGGATTCAAGAGAAAGCTGATAAAGCAACAAGAAGGAGTTTGTTAGATGCTTTAAGATCTATCAAACAGAACAATGTAGCAAGAATTTACGAAGATTATCTGAAGACAATGGTAAGTTACATTGTCCATATATCAATATATACATGTATATAGAGTAGACCCGTTTGTTAACAATAGCTCCATATTATTACCTGACTTTGATTTATATTAAACTTTGACACTAATCATAGCTTGGTTGTTTTTAGATATTATATTAGTGTACTGGCTCTTGATTTCCATATGGTTTCTATAAAATTGGCTCTATAACATTATTGACAATGTAAACAACTTGTGACCACAAAAATTCATTTCCTCATTTTGTAAGTGGAAAACAATGAGAGTGTTCAATCTATATAAGTGATGTTATATATATCAACAAGTACAATATAGTAAGTATACTAGTTACCTTAATACAAGTATGTACATGGTATGTGGATATGTTCATGTAAAGTTTGTTCTATTGAACAATTGACAATGCCATGATTTATGGACAATACTTTCTCTTTTAATGATTATCTCTTTGGAAAAGGCAATTCAAATACATGTACAGTAGTTCTTGTTAGACTAACTAATATCTGTAGTTGTTATATTGGTAGTTAGATAAATTCTGTAGTTACTGTATATAATTGTTATCTATTAATTCCACAGATACATACCTCAATATCATAGAAGAGAGATCCTCGTAAATGCACTGTTAATAACAGACTTATTGTTAAAACCAGTTGTTAACTAATTGTATATGTATACTTCTTTTTCAGTACATTTTGCTATTGTTTGTTTTAACATACAAGTACACGTTTGTGATATTGAGTAATTAACTATTTAAGTGGGCGTAACAGAATACGGAAGTGTACGATTTTTAGTCTGTGTATGGTTCTTGGACCAGGTCTTACAAATCCAGTAATTATTACTTATACTAGAACTACAAAGTGGTTTCTATTGGAGACACGTACAGTTAGAATTGAAGATTGTAGATCTATATAGCTGGATATACTGAATTGACACGTATATATCAATTTGAATTAATTAAAAAGATGAAAGTACAACCAGGTAGAAGAAAATTGGTTCATTCTTTAAGAGCTTTAAGACAGAGTAATGTTGTAAAGAAATATGAAGATTATTTGAAAACGTTACTGGTGAGGATACAGTAAAAAATTAATCAGATATAGAGACACTCCTACGTGTATACAGGAAGTCAGTTTTTATAAAGTGTGTGTGCAGTGTAGTTAGCTTTACATGTATTTAAAAGTACATTTGTGATCATGTGCCCAAAAACTGACTATGTTGAATGTAACAGTGGTATTCATGTAATACAAGTCACAACATAAACACATTGTAGTCTCATTTACTTCTATATAATTATATACATCACATGTATCATAGCTACTTGTATCTTTGAAAGATAACTAACATATAAACCTGAATGTATTATTGATCATTTACAATGTACCACAGTAGTAGGCACTAAGATTTTGGTTCATGTATATACAGTGAATCTATTAAACTTGACATTAGAGCAACACATGATATCTCATTCAATAAATAATTACTATGACTAGCTTCTGTTATCAAAGCTACATGTCTTATCCAAATTATATTCAAGGACATAACTTACCTTCAACGATATATTTATCACTCACTTAGACTAATTTTCTCTTACCTATTTATCCAATACATTTGGAGGTAACTTCTAAAGTTAGCATGTGTATATATGTATTACATCGAACAGGTGTTATTGTAATCCCTTATATTTTACAGATGTTTCTCAAGTATTTCAAAAGGCTCCAAACGAACATAGTTACTTGATTTTCATGACAAATGATATCAATTTGGTTGAGCTCTCGATGTTTGCTACAATGTTTTCAATGGCCTAAGGTCACAATCACTATATCAATATAGCAATACTGCTAAAAAAGTAATCCCTTCTTCTACTAACTCTGTTATGAAAGGACTTCTTGTTAATAAAATACACATAATAATGCACATTATAACTAGTACATCACTAAATAATAATAATCACTAATAAATGTAAACAAATAACAACAAATGCATTATGTAAATAGAATGACTGTTAGACGATTATTTACAAGAGATGAAGTTTGGGTATTATTGATGATGAACCAATGTATCCAGGGAGTAATGAAGAATTCAACACATTAGATGATGAGATGGAGGACGACTACTGGTAATAAAATTATAAGATAATTTACAAAGTATGTAAAACCAATCTTAGTATAACAGAAGGTACATCTGTTGATGTTGAAAAGTCTCCAGTCCAGTTACCTGCACCGCTATGGTAAATATCACAAATATTACCTTTTACTGATTGTGAAATAAATAGCTACCAACAAATAGAGTCACTTGCAGATCCATCAAGTTCACTAAATGATACACTACTATCAGTGTAAGTGAACACATGTCAAAATAACAGTTTACCTACAATCATAATAGGACTTCTCTTGAAAATCTTGTGTCTGCCACTAACAAATCTAAACAAAGGTAAGTTATACAATAAATATACATTTCTCAACTGTAAATATCTTCATAGCCAATGCCCAAGTGACCACACCCTAGGGGAGATAAAATAGTCAAACAATTACATGCCAGTCACTGTAGATTCGTGGGAACAACTGTTTCTGTCCTTTTGTCCTGCTATTTTTTACACAATCACTTCTACAACTGATAGTAGACAAGACAAACAGATATGCCGATACATGTATAGGTGGATAAAAGTATGCCAAATGGACGAAAGTGTCTATTGAAGAATTACAGGCATACTTGGGATTTATGATCATAATGGGGATAGTAAAATTACCATCCCTATATGATTATTGGAAAAATGACCCATATTATCACTACACCCCCATAGCATATCAAATTTCTCGAGATAGATTTATGGACATTTCACGATATCTCCATTTTGTAGACAATGCGACGTTAGCACTACCAGGTACACCACAATATGATCATCTTGGTAAAGTAAGACCAATTCTGGAATTTCTTAACAACAAATTCCTTACATTATATAATCCAAATTGTGACAACAGTATAGACGAGGCAATGATAAAATTTAAGGGCAGATCAGCAATGAAATAATATGTTCACAAAAAGGTTATCCAGAGAGGATTTAAAGTTTGGGTCAGAGCTGACAGTGACAATGGGTTTGTATGTGAATACCAAGTATACTATGGAAAGGAGAAGAGATCAGAAACAGAACTAGGGTTACGGGTTGTCCGAGAATTAACAAGAAGCATTGTCGGAAAAAACCATCACATATACTGTGATAACTTTTTTACAGGCATTCCACTTTTTAAGGATCTGCTAGAAGACAATTTATGCCTGCAGAACCATGCGTTCAGATAGAAAGTTCTATCCAACAGAATTCAAACCAATTCTAAAGAAAGGGTTCAAGGAGAGGGGAGAATTCAAGCTATTACAACATGAAAGTTTGCTAATGACTGTGTGGCAAGACACAAAGGTAGTAAGTGCTCTTTCTACAAACTCTCAGCCTTTAGCAATAACACAAGTGGAGAGGAAGCAACAAAATGGAGAAAAAAAACTAATAAATTGTCCTCAACTAATCGCCAACTATAACCAAAAAATGAGTGGAGTTGATCATAATGATCAACTGAGGCAGTACAACTGCCTCAACACAAGAGGATATAAGGCTTATATGTACATCTTTTACTTTGTAACTGATGTCATAATTACAAACACTTACCTCTTGCAAACATTCCTTCCCACATCTCCATTCAATACAATCAAAGACTTTTGCCTCAATTTAGGCCACCTTCTCATTTGATTGGATTGTGGTCATAAGCATTCTGGTCATCCTTCATTGTGTCTACTAGCGAAAAAATTTTGTCAGCACAATTTTCCTCAAAAGCACAATGGCAGTAGACACAGGTGTCACTACTGTTATGCATTTCTAAACAAACAAAGAGATACTCAATGGTATTGTAGTGACTGCAGCCTTTACCTCTGTCATACTGGAAAGAATGATGACTGTTTCCTACACTACCACACCCACCATGGACCTAATGAAAATTAAAGAGACACTTACATATATACAAAAAGAATAAATATATATTATCAACACCTAACTGAAATGTCTAACTTAACAAACAATAGTCATTCAAATAACAAGCATATACAGACACACACACAACACACAAAATCCAATTATAAATTTCTACCAACAAAGTAAGCAATACTAACTTGTTTAAACTTGTTTGTTTGTTTGAAGCTATCACTAATGTTAAGGAGAGTATGAAGAAATGGTGAAGAAAGGTATTGTGTCACTACATATTCTGAAAGATTTCTCTAAGCATTACATACCTAGAGTGTTCACAGAAGTGGAGGTTACCAACATTTTTGAATTCCTCTACATTTGTTCAGTTAGATGACAACAGGTTCTTTATGCCTGCTCTTTTGCGTCGTCTTAATTGTGAGGACATGAATAAGCTATCTACTACTCCATTGCTATACCATTTCAATGAGGGTTGTGTTCCTGCTGGTTTGTTTTGTGCATTAGTTGTTTGTCTATCAAACAAAGGATACAAGCTATTAGTTGATGATCCTGATCTACCTCTTAAAACTCCTCATAACAATGCAGTGAGTTTTGAAATAGCTGGTCTACGTATTGCTGTCACTGTAGTTGATTCATTTCATCAACTTGAAGTCCATTACCATTCTACAGCTGAAGTAGATTACCTCAGGAAATATCTTTCTGAAATACGAAATACATTTGTAGACAGTTTAAAGGAAGTAATTGAGAATCGGAAATACAAGATAAATATTCCAAATTGTGCATTCTACTGCCGAGCTGATAATTGTTATCAAGATAGCAGTAAACCACACATTGCTACTATAGGTAGAGAAGGAGAGGTGATCTGTTCAGTGCGTCCTCATACTGTTTGGTATTCACCTAGTGAGGCTGAAAGTCTCTGGTTAGCTCCTTATCCATCCTCTTCCAGTGAGTTAACAACAAAACAGCTAATGGAAGAGTTAATTGAAACATCACATAAATGGTTTGAGATCGGTATTTATCTTGAAGTACCAAACTATCGCCTGGAATCCATCTGAACTTGCAATGATGACATTGTACAAAGATTATATGCTGTTCTTGAATTCTGGAAAAATAACCCAAAAGCCTACTAAACCATACACATGGCAGACAATTGTCTCTTGTCTTCGCTCTCGTATTGTCTTTAATAAAAGGCTTGCATCAAAGATAGAGCAACAATATCTCTAGATCTTGCAGACTAAATACTGCTCCTATTAAAATGTATACATTCCATTCAAATTTAAAGTTTTGTATATGGTTACATCATTTTAATTAAACAAACTTACTAGTTATACATGTCACAAACTTGATGCTTCGTAGATTGTCCTGTCTTTTTATTAATAATTAAACAAATTTAAATACTTGCATATATATTTTAGAAATAGTTTTGAATGCCTGCTGTATTGTTCATGTAAATGTACATACTGCTAATATTATTATTAATAGTACAATTGATAATCAAAGTGAAATCATTATCTGCAGTAGATTCATTAGGGTAAGTGCACTATGATGAGTTTAACTTTATATAATCTTGGTAATTTATGTAGACAACATGAGTATAATATCATCAAGATATTAAATTGTCAATATTTAAAAAAAAATTGGATGGATATAAAATGTCAATCCTGTCAATAACTTGTTCAGTTGCTACATCTTTTAATTTCAAGAATTGCTCCTCAATAGACGTTTTTTAAGATACAATTACATCTATTAACTGTGAAAAATGAACTTAAGTTAAGATCATTAGCTTTTGGAGGATTAATACATGCATTCAGCCATGATTCAGAATGAAAACTGACAGTAAACAAGGGAATTTGTATGTACACTGTACTACTTCACTCTAGAATAACAATGATGATGCAACCACTTTTATATACTCTGACTACAATGGAGGTGATGGCATTTACCCTAAGTGACTGTTGGAGAGTTCTGCTCTGTTACATAATCACATAACAATGGGAACCACCACATCCACAAGTCATGTGAAGAGTACACATTCCACCACCACCATGTCCACTTATATCTGTTTCAAAGATGCTAATGTCACAATTAAACTGTTTTTTGAAGATTAGAGAGTCATCAAACATTGTGAGGCAACTACTTATAAATATAACAAGCAAGTCATGATTAGTCAATTCTTTGGTGTAAACTGAAAGTAACAATATTGTTTTCATTACTATTGTCATACTGCATTGATTTTATATGGAGATAATAAAAAATGAAAGAAAACTTTAGAATACTGGACAAATAAGTAGCATTAGGATTCACTTTTGCTAAGGTAGCCCACACACATTCAGCCTCCCTTATGATCACAGTTACTAACCTCCATATCACAGTAGACTATTATTAAATCACACATAAAATGTTAATATTGTGTTACTGCATATTTTTATAATGTCTAATGGACTCTCATTATCATTTTTCACAAATAAAAACAGTAATACCATATAATGCTATTATTGTTCAACTATTTTAAATGAACACAATAAAGCAGTAACAGTTATATGTATATACTAATACAATTGGCATTAGCGAGGTTATCAACCAGATCCACTCCAAATGTCCATACATGTTTACAAGGATTACCATCATAAGTAATTGATACACCATCAACATAAATATTATCAATATTTGGATAATCAACAGACACTCCACCCCTTAAGTCTGGTGAAAAACCATCTGATGACCCATACTGATATCCTCTTACTTGCATGCCCACATAGTTTTGTTGTAACTAAATCCATATATAGAGAAGAATACTGAAGCTTGACTACAAAATGATGAAACTGGTCAATTACAAGACTATATCTAGTGTTATTATTCTGTTTAATTGTTAGTTCAGGTGGAAAGATAACATTCACATAACATAGCACACTCATGTTAAGATAGCACACTCACATCCTGCCTTCTTTATTATCACAGTTACTACTTTATATTGCAATACACTGATATAAGAGAATCATTAGGAGCTAGTATTGTGACATAACTTGATGGAGCAAAGCTGCATTCGTTGAGAACCTGAGAGCAATTAAGAAAAAAAAGGCTGCAGTAGACAGATATTATGGAACCATTTGCAGCTCTCATTGTGTAGTAGCTAGACTATAGAGGGAGATATAGTTTTACTTGAAAGACTTAGAGCAGTTGGAGAATGCAAAGCTGAGTATGCAACATGTCTTGTAACTGTCCTAGTAGTTCATTGTTAGGATTAAAGTTATGATGACACTCATCAAAGACATCATAACATTCTTGTGATGGATAGAGATTAATACTATTGTCCACGTATCCTTTTTTGATACAAGTAATATTGTTATTAACAGGAGGTGATGATATCTTAAACAAGTTTTTCATAGAGTAGAATAGATCATAACCACATTTTAATAATGCATATTAAGGTTAATAAATTTTAACATAGCAATATCTCTGAGAACAATCCTGCACAATAGAAACAAAACAGCAATAGTTTGACATTTTAATATTTCATTGAAATGTTCACATGTACAGTAATTCTGCACTGACAGAACTGACAGCAATATTTAATTGTGTATATTTTATAGTCTCAATGATGTACTATATAAGAAGACAGAAAGATAATCTGATGTGTTGACTTTTCCTCATTATTCTTGAGGACAAATCAACACATCAGATTATATTTTCCTACATGTCATTTGTTTGCTTTATATACATTTATCAAAAGCCATAAATGAACAAACAATATGTATTTGAATTGGCACAAACAAGCAGAGAAAAAGTTTAATAGTTATTGACTAGTTTGGCTTCTCTATGATATTAATATCATCAGAAATCAATGATATTGTTATAAAGGAAAACCACAAACAACATTTGTATTTCTAATAAAATTTTGCTGGGTAAATAGAAAAAGGCAAAACAAAATGTGTAATAAGTTGAGCCCCTAGTGACTTGTTATGTTATTACTACAGACACAGCAATGATTAGTATTCCAGAGAATAAAGTATCAAGGTGTGTGGTCAGAATATCAGTTTGTGTAAATTGTTGATTTTGTGGCCACTTTGTAGGGGTCTGAATATTAACAGTGCTGTTATACAAAAATAATACTTTAAAACTATAAATTAACTATGTACATGTTCAAAAAATGCAGCAACTACATTAAAACTAGAAAGACGATTAAATTATTAATAATAGAACTTAGTGAACATACAACTCAATTATATCTACTGGAGTAGATTCATCAGGATATCCTTCACTGGTACACATTCTTAGTTCAATATTATCAGTAGTTGATTGATTAAGGGACTTGACAAACCATGGCATTTTAGGAAATGCACAGCATGGAAACTCTAAGTAGTCACATTGTTTGCCATCCCAAAGTGGATCATCATAGTGGAATGTATAAGGTTCATTCACATGAGAGCCAGACTCACAGTAGTAGTCATCACCAACATATTGTGATGTGGTTTCTGTGCTGCCATTATTACAAGGACAAGACCATTGTTTTTTGCCAGTTTCTCTTTGCCCTGCTATATATGTCCAAATATGATGACGAGGGTTATTACCATGAGTAATGGACACACCATCAAGATAAGCCCCTTCAAGTGAAGGAAATCCATTATAATTATCATAAATACCATCAACATTCCCACGATGATATCCTCTTACTCTCCCACATAGTTGAGAATAGTTTAGACCAAAAGTAGAGAAAATGATGGAATTACAGCCACCATTTGAAGGATGAGGTCGATCACAAAGTGGATAACTGATATTTGGAAAAAAATAACTGTTTAGACCACTTGGACAAGTAGCACCAATTTCACTGATATTGAGGTAGACCAATCTCATCCATCCTCCCTTATCATCACAGTTACTACCCTCCATATCACAATAGACTGATATAAGAGAACCATTAGGAGCTTGTATTGTGTAGTACCCAGACAGAGCTGAACTGTTTTCTTTGAAGACTTGAGAGCAGTTGTCAAAAGCATTGTCATCACAGTAGACAGATATTAAGGAACCATTAACAGCTTTCAATGTGTAGTAGCCAGAGAAAACTGATGGGTTTTTTTGAAAGACATCAGAGCAGTTGAAGAAGGCAGAGTTAAAAATGTCTATAAACTCCAACATGTCTTGTAACTGTCTTAGTAGTTCATTGTTAGGATTAAAGTTACGATGACACTCGTCAGAGATATCCGAACACATTTGTGATGCATAGAAATTTAAACCATTGTTCACATACTTCTTTCCAATACATGTCATACTGTTATTAACAGGAGGAGATGATATCTCAAACAGATTTTTCATAGAGTAGAAGAGATTACAACCACATTTTAATGATGCACATGGAGGTGGGTAAACTTCAACACTAACTATATCTGTGAGAACAATCCTGTACAATAGAAAAATAAAAGCAATGGTTTGATATTTTACCATTTTTCCTTGAAACGTTGACATATGGCATGCCAATGTTTTGCTTCTTACATATTTATTAAAGCCATATATGAACAAATGATATGTATTGAATTGGCACAAACAAGCAGAGAAAAAGTTTCATGTTACTGACTAATGTGGGTTCTCTCAAAGATAACTCAATCAAAAATGAATAACATTGATATGTAGGAAAAATAAACAAAACTTATGTTACTAATCAAAATTATGCAGGATTATTGAATGGTCAACAAATGAAATTCAATATGTTGAATTTCTAGGGAGCAGTTATGTTGATATAACAGAAACAGCAATGATTAGCATTCCAGAAGATATATAGGAGTATCAGGGGTTGTTATTGGAAATGTCACTTTGCATAAATTGTTGATTTTTTGGCCACTTTGTAAGGGTATGAGCATTATTAAAGGTACTATCAAAAGTAACACTTTATAACTATTTGGTAACTATGTACATGTTCTAATAAAGCAGCAACTACACTAAACCTGAAAGGACAATGAAATTATTAATGATAAAATTTAATGAATATACAATTCATTACATCTACTGAAGTAGATTCAACAGGACATCCTTCACTGGTACACATTCTTAGTTTAATATCATCAGTAGTTGATTGATTAAAGGACTTGACAAACCATGACATGTTAGGAGATGTATAGCATGGAAACTCTAAGTATTCACATTGTTTGCCATTCCAAAGTGGATCATCATAGTGGAATATATAAGACTTAGACACATGTAAGCTAAACTCACAGTAGTAGTCATCACCAACATATTTTAGTGTAGTTTCTGAGCTGCCCCTGTTACAAGTTCATTGGTTTTTGCCAGTATCATGTACAGTAATTCTGCACTAACACAACTGATGATAATAATTAATTTTGTATGTTTTATAGTCTAAATTATATACTAAGAAAACCAAAAGACAAATTGAATGGTCAACAAATGAAATTCAATATGTTGAACTTCTAGGGAACAGTTATGTCAATACAACAGAAACAGCAATATTTAGCATTCAGAGAATAGGAGTATTTAAGGTTGTGGCTGGATATGTCACTTTGCATGAATTGTTGATTTTTTGGCCACTTGGTAGGGGTCTGAGTATTATTTGTAGTACTATACAAAAATAACACTTTATAACTATTAATTAACAATGTATATGTTCAAATAAAGCAGCAACTACTCTAAAACTAAAAGACCTTTGTTAAAAAATCTCAAAAACATGCTGTTGTTGTGTACACGACCATATGATTTTCACCAGATGCTTAATAAATTATATCTCAGTTTAAAAATAATAGATAACTTGAAATGCAAAATTTAGTAAGTATTTTATTAAAAAATTGCTATCGTACATGCAAGTGTGTTTAATATTTTGATAGAACTTTCCACAAATCAGATCACATTTAACTGTATATGTTTTATAGACCAAATTATGTACTAGTAAGCAGAAAGATAATCTAATGTGTTGACTTGTAACTCTTGAGGACAAATCAACACATCAGATTATATTTTCATACATGGCATGTCAATTTTTTGTTTTATACACATTTGTCAAAAGTCATATATGAACAAACAATAAGTATTTGAATTGGCACAAACAAGCATAGATAAAGTTTAAAGTTATTGACTAGTGTGGCTTCTCTTGGATATTAATATCATCAGAAATCAATAATATGGTTGCAAAGGAAAAACAACAAACAAAAGTTATATTTCTAATCAAAATTATGTAGGGTAAATAGAGAAAGGCAAAGAAATGATGTATAATATGTTGATCCTCTAGTGACTTGTTATGTTATTACTACAGACACAGCAATGATTAGCTTTCCAGAGGATGAAGTATCAGGGTGTGTGGTCAGAAATGTCAGTTTGTGTTAATTGTTGATTTTTCATGCACTTTGTATGGGTATTATCAATGGTACTATATAAAATAATACTTTATAACTATTAGTTTACTATATACATGCTCAAATAAAGCAGCAACTACACTAAAACTAGAAAAACAATTAAAATTAATTATTAATAATAGAACTTAACAAACATATAATTCAAGTACATCTACTGAAGTAGATTCATCATTATATCTTTCATTAGTACACATTCTTAGTTTAATATCATCAGTTGTTGATTGAATAAAGGACTTGATAAACCATGACATGTTAGGAAATGCACAGCATGGAAAATCTAAGTGGATCATTATAGTGGAACGTGCAAGGCTCAGACACAGGAAAGCTAGATTCAAAGTAGTAGTCATCAACAACATATTGTGGTGTAGTTTCTGTGCTGCTATTATTACAAGTACATTGGGTGTTATCGATTTCTCTTTCCCCTGATATATGTCCAAATACAATGGTGAGGGTTAGTACCATGAGTAATAGACTCACCATCAAAATAAGCCCCTTCAAGTGAAGGAGATATTTTATTATTATCATAATACTATTAACATTCCTATGATGGTACCTTTTAAATTTCCCATATCCAGAATTTTTCTACCCAATATTTATGATACATGCTATATACAAATGCTAGCTACATTGGTCTATTATCTTATACAACAGAGACACAAGAAACAAAAAAAAGAGAGAGTGTTTGCCATCCTAAAAGACAGACAGCAGAACTTGGTTTATGTCTGGAGCCAGCAGTTGTCATGACTGACTTTGGACTTGCTATCATTTAAACAGCACAATTATCATTCCAAAGTACAATTATTCAAACTGTAATTTTCATTCTTTTAGTGCCTAAACAAGGCAATATCAGAGTGTAGGTCATCAACACACATACTGTAGAGATACTCAGCAACTTTGTAAGGAAACAGGAACTCTTATATTTGTCACTGTCAGGTATGTGTATCTAGTATGGCAATAATTTTTTTTAATCTTTCCAACTTTTCATCTGTCTTTGGCTGACTTATAGCTAAAATGAATTTTTAGTGTAAACCATGCAATGCCATTTTCCTGTCAAATTTGGGGGCTTTAATAAACTCTGGAGTTACTGAGATAGAGCAAGTCATAATGCATTGTCCAGTAGCAGACATACAAACAAACAGAATACTAGAACCTTCACTCACCCAGAGAGCAGCAAAATTTAACCATTTCACATGTATATGATGTAGTCATCAATGACAACGTGATTACTTTTTTAATAGTGAAAGGTGCTATTACAATTATTTTAATTTTGCAATAATTTATAAATAATTATATCGTTTAATTTGTATATAGGTCCTAATAATTTGTCACTGGACCAACTCTTGGATCAACAACCTCCAATTCTAGTAATATTAAATATATGCACTGAAACTGCAAAGTAGAACCATTTGAATGTGACAGTAGAACTCAAATAGTGTGGCTCTAACTGAATGTCATGATATTATACCAGTATGTATCAGTTTTGGATTATGCATAGCAAGAGGAGCAGCAATGAATAATTTAATTATTAGATGCTTTAAGTGCTATCAGACTAAATGATGTAGCTAGGAGATTTAAAGGTGATTTAAAAACAACAGAAAGTCATACTGTACATAATAACCTTAGCTGATTAAGAAATAATTCCCTGTCATTGGCCTATATAAAAATAACATAGAAATAATTAACTAATATACATTAGTTACTGATTTGTATATTTTTTATAAAGGTGGCTTAATGACATTGTCTCTGTAAACTACTTGTGACCACTAACTCAGATTACTATTACTATTTCATTGCATTGTAAAAGAACAAAAGTCAAAGAATTCTCAAAACTCAAATGTCTGACAAGTGTGTATGATATGTAAAAACATACATAACTAATAATGAGATATTTATCCTGTTTTTCCCAATACAATCAGCTGTAATAACATTCCTATTTGGTACCACAAGCAAAGAATATGAGTGATAACATGGAAATGAACTTCATCATGGTCAGCAAGCTTCAGTGATTTGAATACTTTCCACATGTAAATACTAATATATGTATAATGGTTTTTGAAACAGTTTAATAGTTGCTATGACCTCTATCTGTGTTACCTATGTATTGAAAAAAACTAGCTTCAGAATGTATTCTTAGATGTTCAAGCTAGTGATAAATCTTTTTCCACATTGATTTATACATAGGAAAACCATTTGTAAACTTTAGAGTAGTAATGGTAGTGTATTTGGAATCATTAAAGTAATCTAACTACTCTTATTGTCACAAGGTATACAAAAAATAAAGGCAGAAACTCAATAACTAAAATAGAACTTTAATATGTCCTATGACAAAGTCGTCACTTTTGCCATTTTCTTCATAATAATGTTATCAGAAAAATAGAATTATTAAATATAAATAATTATGACAATCAAATGGGAGAGCCATTTTATCATATAATATAAAATAGGGCAGGGTGACTTTGTCCTTTTTAGTTAATATTTACTAAAAACCTTTCTTTATTGATTCATTATTGTCACTATTGTGTGTTTGTGTGTGTGGAATGTGTAGCTAGTATGTTATTACTCTATTCATTTTCACCAAGATACATCTTACTATATTAATGAGGAGATCTAGGTTACTTCTTCATTTCATTTTCAATATTACTGTAATAGTATTTCTTAAAAATTCATTCACTTTAGATCAATCTATATTAATAACATTGAGTACATAATATATTAAAAAATTAATGAGTCTTAATAGCTATGGTAACGTGGAAGATAGGATCAGAGAGTGCCTTTCTCTCAGATTCTATAAAATGAAATGAATACCTAATTTTATATTTACTGTTTCAAAAACTGTTACAGACGTTTTCTGTTTCTTGCTAAAATTTCTAGTTTACTTGATCATGTCGTTATCATCTTGTACTCAGATCATGTGAATGTAGTTAATTCTGTGAATATATACTCTGGACTGTTTCACTTTTGAAAAAACCACAAGACAGACAGATTGAGAGAGAGAGAGAGAGAGAGAGAGAGAAGGAGAGAGAGAACAATTAGTATATGACTACTTCAGGATATTTATATTGAAAAACTTTAGTGAATACACAAATATACTAAAAAATATTGTTATACCATATATATAGTAAAAACACAGTTGACCTATCCTTTGTATATATGCCTATACTAATGGCTTTGATCACTCCATGCAGGGACTTTAGTCAACTGGTTTTATATTGAGCTTTTATATCTGTTAAAATGTCAGGATGAATTGGTTCAATACATATACACTGTATGTCACTATATTGATTATGTACTTACAAATAAATCCATAATGAGATCTGAATAATATATCTTCTTAATTAGACATTATTACAACGATATATTGATTGATAAACATAACAAAGATTACATTATTCATGCACTTGTCTTATGTTTCTAATGGAAGGATTAATAAAAAAAGTTGGTCATAACAAGTCATGTATATGTCATAAACTATATTATTAATTATTTTAGTAAATAAACAGACCACTACATGTAGACTATGTTATACAATTATCATTATTAATATATTAAAGCTGTAATAATCTCTATCAACAATTTGTTGATGTGTCAATTAAGTACTTAAATAAATACCAATTTCTTTAAAAAGGAGTTCTTATTAGTACTGAGCTATGAACAGAGTTGGCAGGTTATGATAATGTTGTCCTTTTAATTCATTCACATCACCTACATAGGACCTTACTGTACAAGACATATAATTCACTTTATAAATTAAAAAAATTGTCGTCACTAGATGTCACATGTAAACCCAAAGGGTCCACAACTGGTACTTCTTGTAATCCAGTACACTGTGGTTGGAATCAAATATAAAATCTCATTTTAACTTAATCTGATTTTTCGATGGGATTATAAAATAGTAAGAAATTATTTTTTATTTATTATTCTCATAAAATGGATCTGTCAGTTTGTTTTAAACTACATAATGTATGTATACATAGCAGTCATAATATTATCATTATAGTACAGACCACATGTAAGGACACCTTAACATTTATTTCTATCCTATCTGTTGTTTTCTGTAGGCAGGCTACATTATAACACTTACTGTATGTACATCTCAGTTGATCATCAGCTAGATACTTAATGTATATAAAGTTTGTGTTATTTAGAAGTACATAACTAACTGTAATCCAGATACTATATATACGGAGATACTATTAAAAGTACTAAGAAATGAATTACACATCGGATCTGTCTTTTCTAATTTTACGAATTAGAGTAATTTCTGGTATTCTGTCATTCCTCCACTCCTCCATAGAGAGACGCGCAGTAAGAGACTGTACTTACTTACTTTTTAATTGAATCTCCAGTTTTTTCTATTACTTGCTGTTGATCTGTCGTACTGTTGTCCTTGAAACAATAAGGTATGATCCTATTAATAATTTCTTTACGTGTTCACAAACAAGAGAGTTTGGGGTTACGCCCCCTGATTATATCATGAAGGCTTATGGTCAAAATATTAGTATCTTCTTGATTGTTCATTGGTCTTATATACAAACTAGCTGTATTAAACTGGTCATTATTAATGTTAATACTATATGAGATTAGTTCAGTATATTAGACCTCCTTAGTGTATGACCAGATCCTCAAACATGATGTTCGAAGTGTAGTGTTCAGACACTTACTCTCTTGAATGTAAGAAATGTTGTTTGGTGACTTATGTCCAATATCTTGGCATTTAAACTACATTTTAGCTAACCAATCAGAATGCTTGAAACCTATTACATCATCAGCTGCATAAATTAGAATGTATTATGTCTTCTTCCCTATAAGTGATGTATCATGTTACAATGTCAAGGAATTTGACTAAAGTCACCTCACATCCTTTCTATTATTAAGCAAGCAGTCATCTCAATATGAGACTTTACCCTATGAGAATATGTGATTAAAAAATATTTTAATTTAATTATATTATATATACATTTTAAAATTAGTTAATGATAGATTTCATATCTTTTAGATCTGTGAATTGGTCCTTTAGAACAAACGTCAGGCCTGTCCTGACACGTGTTAACAAGTCAGGTGACTCCTGACTATACTGTGAAGTAGTACTGAGAGAGTATATTTACATGAAAATGGCAGCAGGTAAATGATCATTATAATTGTAGACAGTAACAAAGATAACTGTCCATGTATTACTAGTTAATAATTAGCCCCACCCTAATGTGTTCAATGTCAACTTTGTTTATACTCTGTCTGAGTTGAGTTGGGCCACCCAGACATGTAAATAACTTTGACATTTTACGTACTATCTACATGGGACTTGCACCAATGGATTCAGCTTGCAAACGTGCTTTTATATATAAAATTTAACTCTCTAGTGCTATGAGAAAGTAGCAAACTATAAAACTTCATACATTTTCAATGGCATACCTTTGTCATACTGTAAATTATGCACCTTCAAGGATTTAACGAATAACACTTGTCACCTTGAGACGTCAGCCGTGTGTCACATGACAATTCAAAACTACAGTTATAATTATATGAACGGATGTTCTATTATAACAATTATTATTATTAAAATGGTAATCAGGCATTGTCTTTTGCGATTTAAGGCAGCTATAAAACCCCGTGGTTCTGAAAAAACCTTTTTACAAAGAAGGAAGACTGAGAATGCCTAGAACGTTCTCTTTTCATAGCCTCTTGATTCTGTTACGTGAAACTCCTGTGGCATCAGATGTTCGTTTAAGAGATACTTGAGTCCATTTACACCTGTTGAGTTTCTCAAAATAGTCATAGACATTTGTAACAACCTCCTTTGTTTG
Source organism: Xestospongia muta (assembly GCA_963693285.1). NCBI lineage: Eukaryota > Metazoa > Porifera > Demospongiae > Haplosclerida > Petrosiidae > Xestospongia > Xestospongia muta. The sequence goes on along the minus strand of OY848920.1, from coordinate 3,692,816 downwards.
TGACATCTGTCTCTTCGCTTTGGTATTTTCACAAGCAGGATTGAAAACATGGTGTGTTCACATGACATGCATGTGAACACATAATGAATAATATTAAAATGTACTTCAGTGCTAATTGCATATAATAGGTGAGGAAATACCTCACCTTACATTCCATGCATAAAACACCTTTTTTAATCAGGAGCTCTTCTTAACTTGGACAGAGTATAGTATTTGTTTGACATACCACATATTCTATTTAAAGCCCAATCACAACCCATTGTATTATAAGTAGTAAATTTGTTATATCAGTGTGAGTGAAGTCATTGAATGATAAACAGTAAATGTTATTAACAGTAGAAGAATAGTAGTACATGTAGATGTCCTAGTTAATTGTATAAATATAATTACAATATAATATTCCAAGTTTCTGTATTAAATTCCATGTCCATTTATTGATAATTGAAGTTTTCATTTGTCAACACTTAATCAATACCACATACATTTTAAATGATAATTTTTAAGACATTAATTAATTTATAATATGACAGTTTGTTATAATAATTATTTTGTTCCTCTCTCAGATATTACCAGTATATTAAAGGAGGCTCCTTCAAAACATGAACTATGCCGTCTATTATCTAATATTAGACACAAATGGTATGATATTGGATTATCATTACAAGTACGTCACAATGTTTTGGATGATTTGAAACACAATCTGAGGGACAATGATTATAAACTCTTTGCAGTCATTCACAACTCTCTAACTAGTCAATCATCCCCTATTAGCTGGGAAACAGTGATTGCTGCCATCGAGAGTCCTATTGTTAATGACAAGGAGACAGCTGATCTAATACGTCAATATCTTAGTACAGGTAAGAGTAATAAGTTATTATTATTAAGTAATGAGGTCATTAATAGTAGTGTTCAGACTACTACTGTAAAGTGTATTCAATTCAGTTATAATCAACATTGTTCACACACAATGTACATCAGTTGAATGTGATTGAAAAATCAAATTAGTCTCAATCCACTTCAAAGTGGTTTGATGTTGATTGTAAATGATGAAACTTTATTTTACAAAGAAATATTTTGAGAGAAAAATTATGGAAAGTTTACAAATTATTTATTTTTGAAATTAGAGGAATGAAATTTTAGAATGGTTACAATATTGTGTCAATCAGTTTTAAAATACATGTAGTATTTGTATTTAGAATGTACTTGTATTGTGTTTTGAATGTGTCTAACTCACAAGATGATCTCATAACATGTAACATGTACACACATAGAACATACCATACCAACACATTGACTTGATAGTAATCCTTATCTGTTTAACTCACAGTTACTGTTGTAGTTAAAGTTAGACTGAAAACACATCTTCATTGACCATACAGTAGATTCAATCAAATGAAAACTTTTCTAGTTTTTCTAGTTTGTTTTTCATTATAATACAGTGTATTACATGTCTATCTACCTTATGTACACTTATACACTTGATTTGATGACTCATATGATATGAACAGTGACTGATTTCATCTGATATTTTAAGGCTTACCATTCTATTGTATGTTACATAGCAAACTTGATGTTATCTGCTTTAGAAAACAGAGTCCAACTCTTTCCATAGTCAGCTATAATATAAAGGAAATGAATATATATCATTGATTTATTATTTTACTTTAATTATGACTACTTCATTGTTAAAGGATTAGCTCATGAATAACTTTATCATTGATTCCAATTAATTGGTACATGTACAAGTAGTAGTTACCAGTCCATCTAGTCTATCTAAGTCTTTGTCAATTTCACATTTTCAGGAGCAAAAAGGACCTATTTATTACTAACTATTTCAACTTTTCACAATATTCGTTATAGTAAATTTACTGATTTCTAAAAAATAAAAACATAAGGCAGTAATTTTAGCCAAATTGATTGCTAAAACCTTGGATATCATAGCCTCAAAAAGATTGTATAATAACTTATATACCTCTATGGGAGGTGTGGAAGTTATTTATTGATCTGAAAATGGAGCAATCTGATTGGTTAATTAAGGCATAGCATAGTACAAGTTACTAATTCATCATAGTTATGTAATACATACAGAACATGTGGTCCAAAATATGTAATGTTAGGTTTGAGTGAAAGAACTGACAGTTCAGTTAATTATAGTTTATTAATTTATACAATTTTGACAACAACATAACTAATAACTGTATTAACTTGTAGTTAGTATATCCAAACATTAGGTCATTATTAATTAATTCATCATTATTATTGATATTATCTATAATTTGTTTGTTCATGTAGAAGTAATTAGGAGACTTCGATCTAATCTTAAATATGACAATGAAATATCTGATTCAGGTAATTTAATTTCTATATAATATGTCAATACATTATGTTAACTGTTACACTGGACATTTACTGTAGTATTATAAATATAGCTTCTTCCCAGGACTAACTAGCAATCCTATATATCCCAGGATACTAAGTAGTCCCTGAGACTGGACCAATGTCAACACTGAGTATCCTTAAACTTGATACTGGCTGTGTTTAGTACATGTATGTTCCTCAATACCAAGTATCACTGGTACATCTTGATATGAGCCCAACTCAAGAGATATACACATTCCTTAGTGTTAAATATTCATACTAACTGTAATACATCCTGGAATGGTTCATTCATTAGACAAGTGCATACTTATCCCTAAACGCTGGTATCACTAGATACTTAGTAGATCCTGGGATTGTGAGTGTCAGGAATCTAGTACACACCTATATATCACTTAATATGGTATGTCCCTTGGGATGGTCATTCAGCTGTTCATTTTGGAAGCCAGTGCATATGTGTTCATTAATACTATTTTCTTGGTTCTTAGTGTAAAATTCAAATAATAAAACGATTTTGGAATTATATTTTTTTGATGTCCTTTGATTCATCAAGTTGAGCTGTGTCTGACATGTATACAAATAAATCACTCTAACTTATTTAGAGAATATTTATTACTTTCATGGAACATTTACGATATCATATTGTCTTTATGATACCATATTGACATTATAACACATTAAATTCTCTACTAGATGGTTTAAAAATAGCTTTGCATTATTATGTGAGTATTATGTCATTACCAATTACTTGTTAGTCGTACATTAAATATGTTGTGATTTTTTATCTTTTATTGTTAGCCTTTTTCATTTTGTAGCTACACCTCCTTTATCACCTGATAGTCAAAGTTCTAAACTAGCTGGTATGTCAATAAACATTTCTTCTACTTTATTAACCTGTAGTGTAACTGATTTTATATAAAGCACTGCAATAATAGACTCTTGATATACTTTGAGTTGTTACACCAATACTGATGATGTTACATTAAACAAGTGATATCACAGATGTTTGAAGTGTTGACAAATCATATACTCAATAAAATGATATTAGACATTATGTACAGTCTATTATACTAGGAATGGAACAACCATTATGTTATGTTAAAACTACTAAGTCCAAACAATAATATTTCTTTATTTTATTACAGGAAAGAAAAAGAAGAGACTGAGGATTGAAGATTTGCATTCTGATCAATCAGAGTCTGATGAAGATATACCTCCTATGAAAGAAATATCCAATTTCGTATCATCTGACAGTGACTTAGAGTCTTATGATGTATCAAGTAGACGTGGTAGGGAACCAGCTAGTGGGAGACTTTTTATGCGAATAGGAACATCTCCCAAAATGACACCTTCATTTCCTAAAATAAAACCACAGGAACAAAGAGGTATAGTCTGATTACACCTTTATTAGCCCCGCCCCTTACTTTGATGTTCAGTCATGTGATGTACTAATTAACTAGAGACTCCAACTTACCTTGATAGCAATAGTTGTTACTTCTAAACAGAGGATTATACTCCAAAATGAACAATAATATTTAAGTTTATGGATTTTTTTTTAGTATTAGACTTTATCAATAGTAAAATTGAACTCCTGAATTAGTCTTGTTACAACAGCTCTTTTTGCTTAGAGAGGTACTAATCATGACACTAGCACTGTAATTTACCATTAGTCAATTGAACATACATCAAATTTGTTCTTAAAATCTTAGTCTTTTTTTGTTTTATGCTTTCAGGACAAATTTCTTCCACATACAAAATAGTCTTGAATTGTATACATTTTGATATTGCTGACCTATTTATTACTCACATTTTGAACATTTCACAATATTTGTTAAAATAAATTCACCGATTTGTAGAAAATACAAACACAAGGCAAATTGATTTCTATAACCTTGGAAATAAAGCCTCAAAAAAGATTGTATAATAACTTATACACCTCTCTGGGAAGTGTGAGAGTTATTTATTGATCTGAAAATGGAGCAATCTGATTCGTTAACTAAGGCATAACATAGTACAAGTTACTAATACATCAAAGTTATGTAATACATACAGAACATGTGGTCCAAAATATATAATGTTAGGTTTGAGTGAAAGAACTGACAGTTCAGTTAATTATAGTTTATTAATTTATACAATTTTGACAACAACATAACTAATAACTGTATTAACTTGTAGTTAGTATATCCAAACATTAGATCATTATTAATTAATTCATCATTATTATTGATATTATCTATAATTTGTTTGTTCATCATTATTATTGATATTATATATAATTTGTTTGTTCATGTAGAAGCATTTGACAGATATCGATTTAATCCTATTTCTGACACTGAAACATCTGATTCAGGTAATTTAATTTCAATATAATATGTCAATACATTATGTTAACTGTTACACTGGACATTTACTGTAGTATTATAAATATAGCTTCTTCCCAGGACTAACTAGCAATCCTATATATCCCAGGATACTAAGTAGTCCCTAAGACTGGAACAATGTCAACACTGATTTTCCTTAAACTTGATACTGGGTGTGTTTAGTACATGTTTGTTCCTCAATACCAAGTATCACTGGTACATTTTGATATGATCCCAACTCACGAGATACACACGTTCCTTAGTGTTAAATATTCATACTAACTGTAATACATCCTTGAATGGTCCATTCATTAGAAAAGTGCATACTTATCCCTAAACGCTGGTATCACTAGATACTTGGAACATCCTCGAATTGTGAGTGTCAGGAATCTAGTACACACCTATATATCACTTAATATAGTATGTCCCTTGGGACGGTCATTATCTAACCTCATTTTGGAACCCAGTGCATATGTGTTCATTAATACTATGTTCTTGGTTCTTAGTATAAAGTTCAAATAATAAAACGATTTTGGAATTATATTTTTTTGATGTCCTTTGATTCATCAAATTGAGCTGTGTCTGTCATGTAAACAAATAAATCATTCTAACTTATTTTGAGAATATTTATTACTTTCATAGAACATTTATGATATCATATTGTCTTTATGATACCATATTGACATTATAACACATTAAAATCTCTACTAGATGGTTTAAAAATAGCTTTGCATTATTATGTCAGTATTATGTCATTACCAATTACTTGTTAGTCGTACATTAAATATGTTGTATTGTATTTTTTTATCTTTTATTGTTAGCCTTTTTCATTTTGTAGCTACACCTCCTTTATCACCTGATAGTCAAAATTCTAAACTAGTTGGTATGTCAATAAACATTTCTTCTACTTTATTAACCTGTAGTGTAACTGATTTTATATAAAACACTGCAATAATAGACTTCTGATATACTTTGAGTTGTTACACCAATACTGATGATGTTACTTAAAACAAGTGATATGACAGATGTGTGAAGTGTTGACAAATGATATACTCAATAAAATGATATTAGACATTATGTACAGTCTATTATACTAGGAATGGAACAATCATTATCTTATGTTAAAACTACTAAGTCCAAACAATAATATTTCTTTATTTTATTACAGGAAAGAAAAAGAAGAAACTGAGGATTGAAGATTTGCATTCTGATCAATCAGAGTCTGATGAAGATATATCTCCTAGGAAAATAATACCTAATTTCGTATCATCTGACAGTGACTTAGAGGTTTATGATATATCAAGTAGACATGGTAAGGAACCAGCTAGTGGGAGACATTTAAATTAAAAGGGAATATCTTTCAAAATGACACCTTCATTTCCTAAAATAATACAACATCCTAAGGAGTTACGAATAACATTCAAACATGATGAAAGCTATAGTTGAAAAGCTTGTTTCTTTGCTTATATAACTGCTTTCAAAATAATAGAAAAATTGATTATAGATTTTATTTGAGATTATCAGACATAATTGTCCAGTATGTGCTATATTTCTATCAGTATTTTTTTAAGAGTTCTTTAACAAATATTAACCATTGAAATAGCATCTCATTCAAGGTTTAAGACCTCCTGACACTCATTCTTATTGTAATACTATGCCATGTGCACAAGTTTGTATAATATGATATTTATAGCTCTTTGACCTAATAATATTAACACAACAAGTTCCACCCTCATTGTTTTGGAGCTAGTCATTTTAGAGATTGCTAGAAACATCATCAATCCAAATGTATAAACTCGTAATGTCAATAATGGCCCTAGTTTTTCTGATTCAATAAACTATGTCTATAAAATAGCCCTTCATGTATACTACTGATGATAATATAATTATTGAAATTATAGGTTTGTTTATATATAATTTTGTAATTACTATAGACAAATCTAAGGTAACTGTTTGTATGTCTATAATAGTAATTAGTACTGTGAACTGGTTACATATTACCCGGTTACATGTTGGTTATCGTGATTTTTCATGTGATACTAAGTCCAAACAATAATATTTCTTTATTTTATTACAGGAAAGAAAAAGAATAAACTGAGGATTGAAGATTTGCATTCTGATCAATCAGAGTCTGATGAAGATATATCTCCTAGGAAAATAATACCTAATTTTGTATCATCTGACAGTGACTTAGAGGTTTATGATATATCAAGTAGACGTGGTAAGAAACCAGCTAGTGGGAGACTTTTCATGCGAATAGGAACATCTCCCAAAATGACACCTTCATTTCCTAAAATAATACCACAGGAACAAAGAGGTATAGTCTGATTACTGACATATAATAAAGATACTTGACTGATTTATTGTTATGTTAGGGCAGACAATAGAGAAATAATAGTAGACAATAGTATTAATTAATTTCTATGTATAGTATATTACTTGATTATTGTATAACATGTTCATTTTTCGACTCTATTATAAGTGCAACTTGTGTAAATTTTTTAATATTAATCATAGTTTTGATAATTTATATTAATTAGTTTAATATGATCAATTGAAATTTAGTTTGTCATGTTGTTTTTTTATATAGGCCGTAAACGACCCAATCCAATGGAGGAAATGCCATCATCAAAAAGGAAATCTGCTACACCTACTTCAAGTCAGTAATTGATAAAGCCAACTTAAGATAGTACTATATGTGATACTTTCTTATATTGCTTCACACAAAAAGCTTTGTCAAAACCAAAGCCAATAACATAAATTTAAGACCGTTTAGCGCATGACAACATGTGTCAACTCACAATAAACTAATAGGAGGAGACCTTAGCCTCACTAAGGAGGAAGAGTGTCCAAATCCAATTCTAAAAGATAGAAAAAATAGCTCATGAACATGTTTGGAACGTTACTAATTATGATTGTTATTAGCTATGTTATGAATATAATTAAACAATAATTATTTTTGAGAAAGTTAGTTAAACTAGAGCTTGTATTTTAAATGACTGTTACATTTATCCATCTCTATGATATCACATGTGAACACACTTTTCATATATAGAGGGATGTGTCAGAATTAGAATATTTAAAGAAATTAATTTTGATGATGAATTGTTAGAGAAAAAGTGTCTGCTGCTTTGGAAACATATGTGTCAAATCTACTTGTTAGCTTTAGCTAACAAAGAAATACTTATCATTTTACTTGTAGTAGAAGAAATTGACTTTATTATTTATGTTTTTGTTTATATTACATGACAAAAGTATTCTGGTTGAGTGTTAAACTTTTATTAGCCCCACCCCTAATAAGATGTTCGTTTAAGTGTTGTACCAATTAGTTAGAGATTCCATCTTGGCTTGGTAGCAATAGTTGTTACTTCTAAGCAGAAGATTATACTCCAAAATGAACAATAATGTTAAGCTTATGGAAATTTTTTTTAGTATTAGACTCTATTAATGACAAAATTGAACCACTGAATTAGTCTTGTTACAACAACCCCCTTTTCCCTTGGATGGTTCATTCAGGGGGTCATTTGGAGCCCAATGCATATGTATCCCTTATTATTTGTTCTTGATACTTAGCAGGCATGTGGCCAAATACATTGGTACTTGTATGTCTTTATGGACACAAATCCAGCCAAGTATTAGAAGAGAATTATAGAAGTATCCATCTTTTATGAAGATTGCCAAAGTTCTTGGAGTATCTCTTCATCTTCACCAGTGGAGAGGCTGTTAGCAATACGGGAAACATCTTCACAACAGAAAGATGTAGACTGAGCAATGACACATTTAAACAGTTGCACTTAAAATAGGATTTTGTCATTTCAACCATTGTCTTCGTTACCATAATCTCATCAATATAATGTAAGCTCAATATTGAGATACCACAAAGCCAAAACTGGTCTAACTCAATATGTATAAAGTCAACTAGAAGCCAGAAAGTACTTTTTATAGTTTATGTCCAATAAATGAAAGTATGAGGGACATGTAGATACTACTTCAACTTAACTAACTGGATTAGTTTCATTTAAAATAGCATCCGCTTATATCTTCATATTGGAGCCATGATCAATTACTATAGCAAAGTGGGTGTAAAAACAATGTGACTTTATGAATATTAAGTTACACTAGTTTTGGCCTTGTAGCAACTTACAATGGGTTTACATCATATTGATGAAACTGTGGTAACGAAGACCTCAGTTAAAATTGTATGATGCTTTTCTTCAGCGTGATGTTTGTAAGATGCAATAATGTACCATAATTATAATACTGTTTAACATATGACACTATCTAAGCAGTAAGCAATACTACCAAGCACTTCCTATTCCTAATTTATTATACCTATCAGTTGAAGCATTTGTATTTGTACTTGCAATTAAGTACTTTCAAAAGTACTTATGCTTAAGTACGTCTTTATTATTGGAGCTTGTACTTGTACTTAACAATTTTCAAAAGTACTTGTACTTTTCTTAAGTCCTTATAAATATACTTGGCCCCATGCCTGACACTTAGTACATCCTGGCATGGTCCTTATAGTCCATTGCATGTGTATATGCCCATTTGTACCAAGTATCTCTTGATACTTGGTGTATCCTCAGGTGGTTCATTCAGGGGTTCATATCAGAGCCCAGTCCAAATATCCCTATTACTTAGTATTCCTAAATATTGATTCTCACAATTGTATTTAGAGAAAACTTTAAGTGTATGAGTAGCTCTTTTTGCTTCTCATGCTCACTTGTCAATATATTTCTTTGGATAGCATGTGATGGTTTCCAAGTTGTTTCCATGCTTTGTTTTCCTAACCACAAGACCTTATAACTTTATTGTGCTAATATAAATTATTAATCAATATACTAGTGGCTTATTAACACAACAATTATCATAACATTACACCCACTGATTTAATATAAAGTGATTAATATAAACCAAGTATACTTGTCACCTCAATGTGAATTGTATAAGGTTTTGTGAACTTTATATACAACAATGAAAGTTCAAACATTACATACCTTACTACTGCAAACGTGTTGTTTGTAATTGTTACTGAAATTGTGACTCCATTCAACTGTACATGTGTCTATTTTTATGATAGTCATATAAGTTTATGTCCTATTATAACCACACCCACAAGTCTTATCCCTTTCCTTTACTCTATTATCTATTGTACATGTACACAAAGAGTTATGTACTTGTACTTGTTAAACTGGACAATAGGAACTGACTATATTCTAGCTAGTACTACTGGATTGAATTGTAAATTAAAAATATTTATAATTTATAGCTGCCAAATTTAGAAGTCTAATCAGTATAATGTGTTATGTAATCTTTGTTAACATTGTTTAAATAAATCAAAATTTGAAATTGTGTTTCCATTTTATGTTAGTTGCTAACAAGAAGTTACTGGACAAAGCTATGAAGGAAGGTTATGTTACTGCTAAGTGGACCAAGTTTTCTGTCTCAGGTGCTCCTGGAACTGGCAAGTCATCCTTTTTAAACCTGCTTTATAATGAAGATCCTCCAGATTGCCATATCACTACTCCAGTAATTGCATCAAAAGATGCAAGGATCATATCTGCCACTGTAGGTGATGAATCTGTGTGGAGAAAAATAGACTATGAGTCACTTAAAGAAATAATTACTCAAGGAGTTAAACATAGCATTCGACCTCTCAAACCAGAAATAGTAGAGAAACCTGGCTCATCAGAAAACAAACCAATAAACAAGCAATTAGAGGAATCAGTTGATCACCCAACAGATCAACAAGAAGAAACATCAGACAGTAACAATTTCGAACCATCAACCACAGCAGGACATGATCAAACATTTGATCAGAACTCTTTACTGAAACCTACTATAACTCAGGAAATCATTGACCTCTTAGCCTTTGTAGAAAAGTCTGAAGAGCTTTATCGATCTCATTGGATATATGGTGTTGATACTGGTGGTCAGGCGGCATTTATAGACATTGCTCCGGCATTGTTACGATATCACTCTGTCAATATTCTTACACACAAACTAACTGAGAGGCTTGAGGACAAAGCTAAATTCTTCTATAGTGTCGAAGGAAAAATAATTGGTGAGCCAGTAGAAAAACAGATCACAAACTTACAACTTGTTGGAGCTTTGTTTCGCTCAGTATTGTCGGTAAATTTTCCTGAATTACCAAACGTTCGTATCAAACATGTTCAAGAACCCTTCTACATAGTACTAGGGACATTCTTGGATAAAATACTTGAATCTAATGAGTCTCTCCAAAAGAAAAATGCAATTCTCTCGTCAGCTTTAGAGAAATATCGACAAATTACAATTATGCATCGCAGAGCTGGAAATGAAGTCATTTTTCCAGTCAATACTATTGGCAGAGGTGATGATGAGATGAAAATGGCTACTAGTATTCGGAAGAAAATCTGCCAATATTACATTGAGGCAGAAATTCCTATTCGTTGGTTTTTGTTTCAACTTGAGCTCCAAAAGTCTTCTAAATCCAACATTGTAAGTCTGTATAATTGTTTAGAGATTGGTATGACCTTACAAATGAGTGCAAATGATATCAAAGCAGCTCTAAACTACTACCATGATCTGACCATCTTTCTGTACTTTCCTAAAACCTTACCTAATGTAGTCTTTCTTCATCCACAACCACTTTTCAATAAACTCTCTGATTTAATCAGTATCTCTTTTCCTGGTGTTGTTGATTGCTTGGAGGAAGAAGGTATCCCTATATATAGTTATGCTGCTCATGAAGAACTAAAAGATGAAGGAACATTTAAAGAAGACTTGTTGACATCACCCAATTCACATTTATCACAAGGATTCTATCCTGAGTTTACACCACAAGATTTTCTCAAGTTAATGACAAGTTTATTTATAATAGCCTCTCTACCTGAGAAAGGAAAATACTTTCTACCAACTGTCCTTCCTACTACCACCTCCTTTACAGAATATAAATCTATACCTGCTCCATTCAAGGAACACACTGACCCTCTAATTCTGTCTTGGGATATGAAGCCTCTTCCTCGAGGAATCTTTCCTGCATTAGTTGTTAACCTTCTACATCGTAATCATTCACCAAAGTTTCGACTTAGATGTCCTTTACACTCCACTCCACGTTATCGTAATGCTATTACTTTACGCACTGATTATGGTGACATTCTCTTAGTTGATGGGATTTACTGGATGGCAATATACAGTACTGACCCATTTAAGAGATGTTGTGTTTTACGTGAAGCTATCTATTCTGGCATTCGCAAAGTTGTCAGTAATTTTCAATGTATGGCTAACTTTAAAAATCTTGAAAAATATTTTTATTGCAAGATATGCTCCAATGAATCTCCAGAACATTTCTGTTATTTAAATGATGACCAGAAAACAGTCACCTGTTGTGTCAACCATACAACTGCTCGTATCAATGAATCTTGTCAACTACCTTGGTTCTCTGTGGAGGGTTAGTTTAAAGTAGTCTAATATATAGTATTATTGTTTGATCTGTAGCTATAAGTACATTAAAAATATTGCCTTTACATTATTGGTCATATTGAATTGATAATAAACAGGAGGTGTGTCTTAGTTATTATTTTGTTTGTTTCAAGTTAATTACTTTTTAAGGCAACATCAGTAATTCAAAGCCTTTTTTAATAGCAATTTAAATTTGTTGTTTTAGCTAAATTAAAGAATAAATTAGATATCTTTTCACTAGTACATGATGTGGTTGTCAATGACAATCTGATGAGATTTTAGTTTAAAACAGTGAAAAATGGAAGAACAATAATTTTACTTTAAAATATTTACAAAGTACACAATCTTGGAATAATATATATTTTGATTTCCTTGGATTCATCAAGCTTGAACTATGCCAGACATGTAAACAAACAAATCATTTTAACTTAATTTGGGAATATTTGTTAATAAAGCATACTAGTACTATATTGACATTATAGCATGTTTAAAAATCAAGTCAAGGATTTTGCTAGATGCTTTAAAATAGCTTTGTATTATTATGTTAGTTTTATGTCATTACTAGTTACTTGTTTATATTACATTAAATATATAATATTGTACTTTTATCTTTAATTATTATCCTTATTCATTCTATAGCTACACTACCTTCACCTCCTCATTCTGCTAGTCAAGATCCTAAACTAGTTGGTATGTCAATAAACATTTCTTCTACTTTGTTAACCTGTAGTGTAACTTATTCTATATAAAGCACATTTGTATTACAGTACATTAATTGTTAACATTAATCAACATTCTGAGGAGTCAGACATGATATGGTAGTGACTTCAACCGACAAAGCTATTGTTGGAAAGCTTGTTGTTGCTCTGCTTTAGTTGCTTTCAATGAAAAACAACGATAACTAGACTTTGTTTTAGTTATTATCAGACATAATATGATGGCACATGTGAACACATCTATCAATATCTATTTAAGAGTGATTTAAGAAATATTTACCAACTAAATAGCATTAATTAAGACCACATATCACTCAAAGTTTGTTATAATACTATACTATGTACATGAGTTTGTACATTATGTATCCTGTCCTAACAATATCAACACACAAGCTCCACCTTTGTTGTTTAGAACCAACCACTTTCAAGCCTACTGTAATTGCTAGTTGTTAGGTGCATATGATTATTAAGCGCATACTGTTTGTTAAGTGCACACATTTATCTTGGTCAGAACTCTTTTTTATTAAGCAAATGATGAATTATTAATAAGCAATATGCATGACCAACAATGAACCCATCCTTCATCACAGATACAGCTAAATAGTCATGTTCATTTGCTTCCTCTTTCACTAATAGAAGAACTTCTCCAATTGAAGTTGTTCATACTTTTTTGTGACCATGAATTATGCTGTCAAATGAGAACTCAATAGAAATACCAGTCATATCCTCCACGTGATCGAGTGAGAGCCACACCCAGAAAAGTGATATCATCCACAAGCTATTTGTTAATTCGTATCCTTATTAAGCGCATATTTTCTTCTTGTGGAAATACAAGCGCATGCGCTTAATAACCAGCAAGCACGGTACTATAAATATTATCAATTCAGATTTCTTTGATCAAACAATAAATTAGATGTGATTTCTCTTATACATAATGTGGTCGTTAATATAATGTGTTGACTTTTGCTTAACAAGCAATGAAAAGTGAATAACAATGATTTTATAATGTTATTTACAGTGTAATTCATCTACTTCATATAGGACATAGTAAGATGTCACTAGATCATCTCTTGGATCAACAACCTCCTATTCAAGAAATAACTACACATGCTAGAACTGAAAAGTGGAATGAATTGGGTACTCAATTACAACTAGACAGTGTCAATCTAGCTGAATGCCATTGCTTAACTAGTATGTATCAGTTATGGATTCAAGAGAAAGCTGATAAAGCAACAAGAAAGACTTTGTTAGATGCTTTAAGAACTATCAAACAGAACAATGTAGCAAGGATTTACGAAGATTATCTGATGACAATGGTAAGTTACACTGTGTATACATCAATGTGCATATATAATTAATAGAGTGGACCCCTTAGCTAAGAAATAGTTCTCTGTCATTAGCCTATACATTATATACTGATATGTATATTATTTATATACTTGTGGCTTTCATATAAATTATAACAGTATAGACTATATAAATAGCTTGTGACCACAAATTACTATTTCCTCATTTTTGTAGGTGGGAAATAATGAGAGTGTTCAATCTATATAAGTGATGTTATATATATCAACAAGTACAATATAGTAAGTATACAAGTTACCTTAATACAAGTATGTACATGATATGTGGATATATACAAGTATAAATGTAAATGATAGTTCATTTAAACTATTAAAAATAATTGAATGAGTTGTGGCCAGTGGTTTGCATTCTAAGATTGTCCCTTTAGATAAAACAGTTCCACTACATGTATAGGACTAAGTCCATAATTATAGAACTGTCAAAAGAGAGGAGAACATGAACCTCCTACACAAATAATTAAAAAGTCTCCCACACTGGTCATTTTAATCAATGGATTTGCATGTATGTTTATATCAGAGATATCTGTACTACAGGCTTATGTGTATTTTGTCTCTGTTGCTGCTTCTATAACAGTCTTCTACTAAAGCCTTCATACCATCTTAGACTTTTGTTACTCATAGCCTACTTGTTGTTATTAAGATTGATGTAGTACAAGAGTGAACCTAAACAACAAATTATAGTTTAGTTATCCCTCACTCACAGTCAGTCTTGTTGCTCAAGTTTGTGTCTAATAATAGTAACATGAGTAGTGCAGGAAATTTGACATTTTAACCATTTATATAATATCATTATATTGATAGTTAGATATATTCTATAGTTACTGTACATAATTATTATCTATTAATTCCACAGATACATACCTCAATATCCTGGAAGAGAGATCCTTGTAACTGTTCCAGACATATTGTTTAAACCAAGAAAATGAAGCTGATTACACTACTTTAATTAACTACCTATTACTATGTACAATACTATACATCTGTAGAATAGTGTTTGTTCTTTAAAATTGTTTTTTGATATTTAGCAAATTAAATAGTGGGCGTTACAGAATACGGTAATAGATGCAATTGTGATATCGTGTTCTTTAAAAGGGCTTCGGTCAGTTCTTAGACTCCAGATCACCATAACAGTACTCCAGTAATTACAGCAAAAGAACCAAGGATCATATCTGCCACTGTAGGTGATGATTCCGTGTGAAGAAGAGTAGACCACGAGTCTCTTAAAGCATTAGATAGTTGCTCAAGGAGTCAAACAGCGTTCGACCTCTCAAACGAAAAAGATCATTAGAAGAATCAGTTGATCACGCAACAGAAGAAACTTCAGACAGTGAGGACTTTGAAACATCAGTTACAGCTAGTCATGAAATGGGCTATCAGAGCTCTTTTTTCTTAAACATATTGTAACTCAGGAAATTATTGAGCTCTTACCTCATGTACAGAAATCTGAAGAGCTTTATCAATCTCATTGGATATATGGTGTTGTTGATACTGGTGGTCAATCTGCCTTTTTAAATAGTCCTCCAGGTTTGTTATGATATCACTCTGTCAATATTCTTACATAATACTTTCTTCCAACTGTCCTTCCTAGTAGACCATCCACTGGATATAAGTCTATACCTTCTCCTTTTAAAGAACATGTAGATCCTCTAATTCTGTCTTGGGATATGAAACTTCTTCCTTGAGGTGTATTTATTGGATTGCAGTATATTATTCAGATCCTTACAAAATAGTACTATACGTGAAGTTGTCCATGCAGGAATTGGTGAGGTGATACATAACTTTCAATATACGTCTAACACAGGAAATCTGGAGGAATGTTTTTACTGTATCATATGTTCCAATAATTTATTCATAATAGTTCACACCACAAGATTTTCTCAAGTTAATGACAAGTTTATTTATAATAGCCTCTCTACCTGAGAAAGGAAATACTTTCTACCAACTGTCCTTCTTACTGCCACCTCCTTTACAGAATATAAATCTAAACCTGCTCCATTCAAGCATTGCACTGACCCTCTATTTCTCTCTTGGGATATGAAACCTCTTCCTTGAGGTGTTTTTTCCTCATTAGTTGTCAATCTTCTACATTGTAATCATTCACCAAAGTTTCAACTTAGACATCCTATACATTCCACTCCACGTTATAGTAATGCTATTACTTTTCGTACTGATTATGGTGACATTATCGTACTGATTATGGTGATTTCACTTGTATATGATATGGTCATTAAAGATTATGTGATGACTTTTTTGCTTAACAAACAATGAAAAGTGAATGATTTTATAATATTATTTACAGTGTAATTCATCTACTTCATATAGGACATAATAAGATGTCACTGGATCAACTCTTGGGTCAACAACCTCCTATTCAAGAAATAACTACACATGCTAGAACTGAAAAGTGGAATGAATTGGGTTCACAATTACAACTAGACAGTGTCAATCTAGCTGAATGTCATAGCTTAACCAGTATGTATCAGTTATGGATTCAAGAGAAAGCTGATAATGCAACAAGAAGTTTGTTAAATGCTTTAAGAGCTATCAAACAGAACAATGTAGCAAGGATTTACAAAAATTATCTGATGACAATGGTAAGTTACACTGTGTATACATCAATGTGTATATATAATTAATAGAGTGGACCCCTTAGCTAAGAAACAGTCCCTGTCATTAGCATATACTTTATATACTGATATGTATATACTTGTGGTTTCATATGTAACAGTATAGACTATATAAATAACTTGTGACCACAAATTACTATTACAAACTCATTTCCTCATATCTGTAGGTGGGAAATAATGAGAGTGTTCAATCTATATAAGTGATGTTATATATATCAACAAGTACAATATAGTAAGTATACTAGTTACCTTAATACAAGTATGTACATGGTATGTGGATATGTTCATGTATACATGTAAATGATAGTTCATTTGAACTATTGAAAATAATTGAATGATTTGTGGCCAATGCTTTGCATTGAAAGTTTGTACTTTTAGACAAGACAGTTGGATTGGCATGCATGTTTATATCAGAGATATCTGTGCTTAAGTATGTTTTCTCTCTGTTGCTCTTTCTACTAAAGCCTTCATACCACCTTAGACATTTGTTACTCACAGCCTACTTATTATTATTAAGATTTATGTAGTACAAGAGTGAACCTAAACAACAAACTATAGTTTAGTTAGCCATCACTCACAGTCAGTGTTCTTGTGTCTAAAAATAGTAATGTGACTAGTGCAGGAAAATTTGACATTCTATCTATTTACATAATAGCCATACTCAATTAACATCATTATAGTGATAATTAGATGTATTCTATAGTTACTATACATAATTATTATCTATTAATTTCACAGATACACCTTAATATCATAGAAGAGAGATCCTTGTAACTGCTCTAGACATAATTTTTTAAACCAAGAAATGAAGCTGATTACACTACTTTAATTAACTACCTATGACTATGTATATCATTATACATCTGTAGAATAGTGTTTGGTCTTTAAAATTGTTTTTTTGATATTTAGCAAATTAATTAGTGGGCGTTACAGAATACGGTAATATGCAATTGTGTTCTGTAATGATTTCGTTCAGTTCTTAGACTCCACATTGCCATAGCAGTACTCCAGTAATTGCAGTAAAAGAGCCAAGGATTATATCCGACACTACAAGCGATGATTCCGTGTGGAAAAAAATAGACTACGAGTCTTTTAAAGCAATATATAATGAAAGGCACTAAAGTGCCGAACCTCGCTGCAGTTTCTAAGTTATTTATAAATCCTTTGCCAGCTTAGACCCAGCTATGATGTTGTCATTGCAAGAAAATTTATTAACATTCCAGAAGGTGTGGTTATAAAATGGTAAGCTTTGTCATTCTGTATATGCTCATTAATTGTTGCTTGATTTCTAGCTTTGCATGTTTATGAAGCAGTAACTGAGTAAGTGATAGTATCATTCAATTGCCAAGCAAGATTAAGTGCTGATTTCGTGATGAAAAGTTTCTCTGAGTCTTTACATGACCCTTTAAAATGTATCAATATTTCATATACAAAATTTATTGTAACTTGAAGATGAAACGTTCTTTGGAAACGTCCCGTGGTACAAATATAAATCGATATATTATCTATTAGTAGGAGTCTTTTCAGTGCTTGGAGACGTTTCCTGAATGCGTTACTTCGCTCCAAGTCCACAAAACATTTTTCAGAACTTTTCTAACGATTACTTTGACCAACGGCCTTCTGTTTTGCTGATCCGTATTCCTCTTAGATTGTTTACAACATACTAAAAAATCTCCACGTTAAGTTTTTTACTTTTCGAGAAACGGCACTTGACCTCTGCAGCCTGAAAATTCTTTTGCGAGTTTTAAGCTTCTTTTTTTCTTGACGATGTTCTTGATACTACTGTTGTAAAGTCCACATGTTTTTCTATTCGTTGCTGAACGTTTGTAGCTGCTAACGCTTCGGTTGCCAAGTTATAGCAGTTCAAACAAAAACAACCCCGGTAACAGACACACACACACACACACACACACACACACACACACACACACACAAACAGACTACAGTACCCTCGCTTTGGCGCCCACACACAGCGAGGTTAATTACTCAAGGAGTTAAACTGTGTTCCACCTCTCAAACGAAAAAATCATTAGAGGAATCAGTTGATTACTCAACAAAAGAAACATCAGACAGTGACAACTTTGAATCATCAACTACAACTAGTCATGAAACAGTTGATCAGAGCTCTTCTTTTCATAAACCGACTGTAACTCAGGAAATTATTAAGCTCTTACCTCATGCACAAAAGTCTGAAGAGCTTTATCAATCTCATTGGATATATGGTGTTGATATTGTGGTCAGACTGCCTTTTAGATATTTTTACTGTACCATATGTTCCAATAAAACTACAGAACATTTTTGTTAGTTAAAGTCATGACTTTAGACAAGAAAACACTCGTATGCTGTGAAAATTGTACTGCTAATATTATTGTTGAAACTCGTCAGCAACCTTGGTTTACCATGAATGGTGAGTTTTGATTTACTGTACAGATACACATATAATAGAATATATGACTGTTTTTAAGAAGAGAGAATGGGCCCTTACCTGACATCTAGCTCTCTGTAAAACACATAAGCTCCACCTTTATTTGTTTTAGAACTAACCATACCTTTATAGCCTGCTATAAATAAATCTAAACCTACAAACTCTCAGTGTTATTTATTACATGATGACCTGTTCATCTGATGAAATTAACTGTCTGTAAAATTTTATTTTAGTTATGATAAATAATATAATGGCTTCTTTCTTTGATCTATTGACAATGTGTTTTATGTATTTCTTTTTATGCAGCCATTTTAGATTTTAAATACTGCCCCTAATGAACACAATTAACTTGAATTATTAGCTGATATTGATCATCTATGAGGTAAGAGGTTCCTACAATGTTTTGAGTGGTTTAAAATCTAGTTAGGGAGAAAATAAAGTTAAACTCATATCAAGTAATCCACACCTGGTTGAAAACTTAGCCATCTGTTACTTAGCAAAAGCTAATGAAATATGTGACTATTTAGGGCTCTCCAGATGTGAATAATTAGCTAACTAAACTACTTTATATGGACTGTTATTACATTATAGTTTGAAACATTTGTTACATGATACAAATATTATGTAACTTTCTTTACTTGCTCCATTTACTTTTTTATTGGAATAATATTAAAAGTGGGAGGGTACCAGGGAGGAGTGTATACTTCAATGATAAATAACCACTGGATAAATTTGTTTGCAATTGTCTTGCATATTACAACTATAATATGTCAATAATCTAATAAAATAATAAAATAAATTATTATCTCAATGATTCTTGTTCCATTGACTAAACTATTTTCTTGATCTTTGTCTGTGAACATATCAATGTATAAGAGCGGGATCAGTCTAGGAAAAGGAAGAGAGTAAGAAAGAAGTAAATATCAAACACATGATTATACACAATTTTTGTTGTTTTTATTACTCAGTGGTTTTATAAAATAAAAACTCACGTATAACCTTATAATGAATATTATCATAGTAGTGACAACACTGTTGACTGCTCCTCTATAAACACTCATTATTACTTTGTTTACTCCAGGGACATTGGTTAAATGACTATTTTGACCTAATACACCAGTAAAATCATTATGAGAACAATAACAGATAATATGTCACTGTGGATTAAGGACTTACCAAAGAGGCTCTTCATATAGTGAGATCAGAATATTGCTTCCTTTTTAAAACATAATTAAGAGCTGCTACAGATGAATAAGTGTTAAAAAAATACTTATCCTTATTACCTACTTTGTTTTTGTTTTTTTCTGATGATAGGGTTATTAATAAAACCAGAGAGAGCTAGTGAATCTTGCATTAGTTTCTACAAAAGAAAGCCATTATTTTAAAACAACAATTGAAACCAGTACAAGCACATATACAATCTACATGTACTTCACTATAAATTACACATTAGGAGTTTTAATAAAAGTTATATTAATAACCATCAATTACCTTAAAGTTTTTTAGTTCCTCATTTACTTTCTCTAATGACGTTCTTTTATTAGCAGCTGAAAACAAATCATGAGTATATATTCTTCTAATTCATACACTAGAATACAATCCTATAATATAAATGATAAATACTGTACATACTATTAACAAATCACAATGGATGTCATTCTTTTGTTGGAAATCAAAATCTAATGATCATATGCCATTTAATTACTAGTAATAATTTAGCATTTTACAATAAATTGTCTTATACACATACCTCTGTATGTCTGGTAATGCTATTAATATAAGGTTTATTCAATTTAAGGGTGGAATCTAATTATTATAATTTTTTGTAATTTACAAAAACTAAATAAAGCTGCTGGCTTGAGATTAAGGCCACATACTGCATGTAATCACATAATAATGGTACCAAATTAAATACCCTTTATTTTTGAGACGAAATGTTGACGAATAACCTATCATCTTAGTCACTATAGACCATTGATATAATTTTGTCATGCATCTGCTCCTAGCTGTTAGTAAGGCCACTGCAATTAAATTCATTGTTTCCCATTACACGGGCGGGCAGCTTCAATTAATTAATAATGTGGTGTTCATTATTGTTTGTATTTTCGCATTCTGGCAACGTTATTACATACCACAGCATTGGTTGTTTAGTCACAATTGAGACTTGACCTCTAATGGTGGCTTACTGTCAGAAATCCATCCAAAATTCTTGGAGTTCGTCAATGAATCGATTATAATGCCCACATCATTGAACAAAACAGAAATAACAAACACCACTAAACAACAGAAGAGAGAGTGACAGAAAAGAATTTTACAGTACAAAAGAATGAGCACACAAATAAACATACAACAGAGGGAAATGAGAATAAGACATTCAAGGAATGTTAATATTGGGAGTTCATCCAGCCAGAGAATGTGATTGTACAACAGAGAATAACTATACAACAGAAGGAACACATGAAAATGAGTATAAGTATAAGAGAGCCAAAGAATGTATTTATTGTACAATAGAGGGAACATAAGAAAAGGTACTTTGTATAAAAGAGAGTCAGAGAATGATACTGACCACACAAAAGGAACATTTATATGAGCAAAAAGTATAAGAGATATAGGAGGAGAAAAAGAAATGTATTATGTACTTAAGTACATTTGGATTATTTCTTTTTGATAGGTGGCAATGGCTGACATTCCTGACATTGAGGATATTGGCCTTCAACACTGTAAGGCTCAATTACTCCACAATAGACACAAATACGTTCAAATTTTGCCGAATAGTATAACTTTTCTATAGGATCTTTACAATGATCACGTATTTCAACATTAGAAAATTCTTCAGGCAAGTTAAGGTCACTCAGTTTTGAACCACACATGTACGAGAGGTTGCCAAGAAGCTGCTGCAATTGCTGCTTTTGGGTAGTTTTGAGTTTGAACTTGGAGATGTGTCGCCACATTTCACAGTTCACAGTTCTCGCACTGTACCATTAACTGACAGTTTTTAACCTGTTATACACTAGCATAGAAAGGTAGGCCTCAACATTTAGAAGTTTTTTTGCAAAGAAGGACGAAACTCTCCTGTTGTATTCATTTTAAAAACCTCAGACAAAGAAAGATAATGTCCATCTTCTCCTAGCACAGGATGTGGCAAATGCCGAAGACAACCAAAAACATGAGACGGTAAGCGAACTGGTTTACAAATCATGTATCTACCTCATCAGCATTGAACTTCAGCCCTTTTGATGTCATAAAACTTATGATGTTATTGTATAATTTGGCTGTAAACTGGAGTCAGGTGGTTGATGCTCCTGAAGATACATTTGCCGGGCGGAGTCAATTAAAACATCAAAAGTGTTAACTGTTGACTCACGTGAGACAGACGTTGTCATACTTTCAGTTTCCTCATTCACACATACACAATACTTTAAAAACCAGCTAAAAGATGATATGACAGGCTGAATGAGCAATGCTGAATCAACAGGGTCTAAAGAGTCCTTCTGAGGTCCAACATTCGATGACAATAGTTCGTAAGTACGAGCTGACGACCCAGGTATTTTCGGCCGTATTACGGAGGTGAAGAAATCTAGAAACATGTACTCAACTTCTGGGATTTGAGTAATCGTCCAGGGTATCAGCGTTCTCTTACAAGACGGCAGAAAAACCAAAACATTGGCAAAATCAGCCATTATAACAAATTTAATCAAAAATAATGAACAAAACTTAATAATGAAGCAGGAGGCTGTGTCATGTGGGCAGGTAATGGAAAACAATGAATTTAATTGGAATGGCCTAATGTTGTACTCAGATATCTCATTGAACTACTCTAAATGAATAAAAGAACAAGTCACTTATAACTTAATGTACTATAATTTTTAAAGTCATTGATGTACACTTTCATACTGATTGTCTCCAATTATCTATGAAGGAGATTACCCATTACTGAATTTTGTGACAACGACCAATAAGAAGACAGAAAAGCTGTCGTACCCAACCTACAAATAACAGGGAAACGTCATAGGTCTGGATATGAGACTTGACTGTGCATAGCTCTACCAAGACCCATGTTTGAAATGATACACATAATATATCCATGCTTATATTAAATGACATGTGTACAGCATTAAAAGAATATTACATAACTATTTCATTGTTTATTTTAGTTATATACGTACTAAATGGTTGACTCTAAGTCAGCTAAATCCTGTCCAGGCAGCCATGGTGACTTGTGTTTGGAGCAGCAAGTCATGTGCTTGTCAGGTGATGTAGAACTAAGGGTGGGGCTATTTTATGTTGTCATGCACACAATAAGAACTACTATAATTATACTATGAGAGGGATTGTTCTTATATCCCTTGATTTATTACGTAAAATGTAAGTGAGAACAACTGTTAAAAATATAATTGTATTATTTTTGATCAACACTATTTAGATAATGGAAACATTTGTTTGTTCCAAATCAGCATACGTCACAGTCTTTGCAGTTATAGGTACCTAATGTGATCACCTGTCCTTGTGAGTTATGAAATATTGTTATCAAAATGTGTTGTCATTCTCTTGCTCAATGACTAGTCTGGTGTTGTCACCCATTCACTTTGAGAGGAAGAGTCTGGTATCACATATATTCTAAAATAGTTATGCTGCACTTTATGCTACAGTTGTTATTTACCACATATTTGAGGCCATAAATGCAAAAAGGTACATATCACTAAAATTAAAAGAAGGTTATAATGTTTCTAAACATTCATACTAGACTTATATTTATTTTTTGAATGATTAAAAACAAAGTTGCTATTTCAAAGTTGCACTCACTAGAATTTCACAAATTTTATACAAAGAAATGACCTTGTATTGTGGTTTTTGTTTTCAATGCATTTTTCCTTTTGTGTCGTGAATATACTTATATTTACCACAGACTTGTCTACAGCTCCAGCCTACCTGTCCCTGCATTGTCTATGTTATGATTCTTCTTAAAGCAATGATTGGTATGTTAATACTTTTAGCCTGTATAACAGTATTCATGCAATAAACAGTTTCCTGTTATGAATCACTTCTAACCATAGGTGATGGAACTTCATCGTTTGCCTTATACAATGAAGTAAATCTGGTAAACTTGAGTAGAGGAATTTAGAACTACATGTGGTATATCATTTAATTCAAGTTTTAGTTCTTATAATATAATTTTAATAAGACTTAAAAAGTTAATGATTTCTTAGTTTTCCATAATAAAATTGACTAGAAGAACTATATAACAGTAGCTAGAACATTGTTTATTTAAGTAGTTAATGTAATAATCTTTTACATAGGGTAGAATGAAATAAAGGCACTAGAGACTACAAGATATTTTATTAACTTAAATGTAACAAACAAACAGTAAGTACATGTATTTGTAGTATAGACCACATTAATATATTAAGTCCAACTATAATTATGATAAATATAATTTGTGTGGGCAGGTTCAAAGTAAATGTCTTTATCACGTTACACTTTTAAATTCTTATGATGTAAGTAACTTTAATAACAATATGATTGGATAGATCAGGCTTTAAGCTATAAAGTAATATCCAAAATTATTTAATTTTGAGTATTGAAATGTAGTAAAGCAAGCACTTGCAAGATCAACTTGAGGGATATAACGTCTGCATGCATATTTTCAATCATCAAAATAGTTTTCCTAAACTTAATTACGCATCTAAAAAAAAGTGAAAGTGACTAACCAAATAACCACCATCTTTTTTTACTAGTATAACCATTAACTGTAAAGGTTTCATGGAATTTGAAGTAGCACAAGATTATTACAGCAGAAGTAGTGGGTGTGGTCATACTCAACACACAATTCAATTGCATCTATAGTTTGTAATAGACTAAACATTGTCTCTATTTGTTTCTTTGCTTTAAATTTGGCCATTGTTATTAATACCTCTTTATTTGAACATATATGACACAAAATATATTTTGGGATATTTTTTAATGAAAATTAATACTTATAAATTAATGAGACAAATAAGAAATAACTAATGGACTTTTATCAACTTTCAAAGATATATAGTGTATATAATTAATGATCATTCTTTGTCTATTCCACATGTATACTATTAGTTGACTCTATTGTATATAACTGAGCTCTTCAGAAGCCCAGCAGTACAATCTTAGATCATATTTTAACACTGATCCTTACCAGCTATACCTTAAACACTAGCATTAAATATGTGTCTTAAATTCAGACTGTTTCACTGGGCCATACTTGAAGATCAACTGTATCACTGGGAAAGGAGTTGTGTTCAAGTTTCTGTGTTGGGAAGAGGATTGCACTTCAAATTTTTAAGTTCGATCAGAAACCTACCTTATACTAGTAACACTTAAAGTTGTAAGATAACTGTCTAGGACCACCTTTAGTTTGGATTATCAGTATTCACAAAACATAATTTAATGTGTCTATGTATATATATACATAAATACATGCATGCATACATTTATGCATACATATACATATACATATACATACACACACACACACACACACACACACACACACATATATGGAACACCTCCATAGTATGGAAACTTTGGTAATCCAATGTTTCTAGTCACATTTACATCTAGGCCTAAAGAAACAAGCATATTATCACATAAGTTAATCTTTTTTAAAGATTTTGTCAAGTCAAGAGTAGAATACATGTGTACATCCTTGTAGCAAATGAAATCAATGCAATGACTAATACCAAGTAACAGAAGGTGGTCTTAGTTGGGTATATACTATACACTATTGTTGAACACCTGAATATTTGGGAAGGTTAGTAATCCAAGCAGAAAGTGGTCTTAAATTGTAATCTTTTCATTATAACTATATGGTACTAGTCAATTTTAACATTAGTTTAATGCTGATATGATAATAGTTGCTCTAGCTTTGACGCTAGCTTTTAAACCCTCCTTTAAACATTAGGAATATTCTGCTATTGCGTCCCTGCTTTCCAGAACAGTATAGTATGGGAAGAGGAGGATCCAGGCTGGGCGCATAAAATCATTAAAATGCATGACTCTACTTTTAGGGGTTAATCAAGCTAAATGATCCCTAAATTAATAATGGTAGCCCCAATCACTTATTAATTCTGAAATGAGGCATGTCCTTGGGTGATATAACTGGGTGGAGCAAGTACATGGTCCACCCATTGCCCAAGAGATGCACCACCCAAAAGAAGTGGGGGATACGTCTCACCCAAAGACCCCCCAGGACTCAATACCCAAAGTACAACTCTTATGTCTATTAAACCAATTAAATCAATCTCAAATATTCATGCAAACAAATAAGTATGGTGAATGATATGTTACTGAAGCCCATCAATACTGAGGGTGAGTGCTGTGAGTGTCGTCTCAAAGTCAGAATATATGTCAAAAAGGCTGTGCTTGACCAGCGACCTAAGGCTTTGATAGTTGAGTCTTCAACCCCAGCCTGTGCAGCTGCTGTGGCTGCCCCAATCATGAAGCTATGTCCTGTATACAGGGATTGGTCTAGACCCATTTGGGCCAATATATTTTGGACAGCTGTGACAAATGGCTCTTTGTAAGAGGGTTACCATCCTGAAATTGAAAGAAGGGACCTGGTGCTGGACCACGGATCACCATGTATGATAATGTAGCTGCTACTGGGGACATTGGGGATTCTATACGCCCCAGAAATATATCTATGCTGTTTCCAAACTGGTCACATTTAGATACTTTCAAATGGACCCTTAGTATCTTTGGCTTCTCTACACTATCCACACTAACGTCCTCCCATGTGAGGTGTATATGTGGTTGAAATGCTGAACATGTGGGCACCGTGATTTCCTCTGCTTGAAGAAACCCAAAAAAGGAGATTGAACATGCTGCCCATACCATGACCATGTCCCTGTCCACCTTCCATACCATAGTCCTGAACAGGCCTAAAAGGGTATCTGCTAATATAGGGAGGCAAGGTTTCTTTGGGGAACTATGCCCAATTCTCTGCCTAGCTACCCCATTCAATATGAGTTTCAGTTGTGGGCAGGATGACAATGATTTGGGTTCCGGCAGTCCAGCCTCAATCTGGGTATGGTGTATTGCAGCTAAATATGACTTTATGGATTGAGGTGCCAACCCATCTTTTGCGAGGAAGGCAACAAAGTAGCATAAAATAGACTCGTCAACTGGGAAGGGGTTTATAATGGAATACTTTGAGCAGAAACTACCAAACCGCCTGAAAGCTGATTCATATGTCTTTCTTGTGGATGGTGCTATCCCAAGCCTACAGTAGCCCTGAACAGCACCATCCATGATGTTTAGTTTTTAAATGGCATTTTAAGTTAGTAGGAAACTTTTCTTGGATGGAATGACCAAATTTGCCATGCTCACCATCACTCAAAGTCACCAAACATACACTCTTATCTTCTTCTTCCAAATAAAATATTTAAAAAAATTCCATACACAGCTGTCCCTAGGTCTTCCAATAGTAGCCATGATTTACAATCAAAGATCAACTATAATGAGAGTATTCACCTTTTCATTCACATCTACTGATGCATGTGTGAATGTACTAAAACTGAAAGCAAAGTTAAAACTTTTAGTATTAGTATTAGTTTTAGTTGTGAAGGAAGATAGTTTTAATTTTAGTTTTAGTTTTAGTTTACCAAACGTCAAATGCTTTACTAAAAGTACTTTTAGTTTTAGTTTTGATATAACAACACTACATAGAAGGTACAATTTTATCAATTGCAGCTGAAACATCTACAGAAGTATGGCTGAAGGATTAACAGATGCACAATCTAGCACTTTATTTAGAACACCAGAAAGTCAATTAGAAAAATAGAAAAATGCTGTAAATAACAAAAATACAAATGGAATATCATAAATGTTATAATGTTATTAGAAATGTCATAATGTTAGGTTGAAAAGGTCTTGCACAAGGCCAGCCTACAATGAAAGCAATGGATGAAGCCAGCAAATTGGAAGACACTGGTATGATGGATCTTTCAGGTCAACCTGTAGATGCTGTACAGCAATCAAAAACATACATTGGTGGCAGACCTGGTTTATATTGACATGAAGTATTTTCACTAACATTGAGTAATGGAGTAAACAATTAAAACATGCAGGTACCAGTATGGCAAGTGGTACTGCCATGATGTTTCCACAAATGGCCATGTTTGGCATGATGAGTGGAGAAGGTGGAGGAGAAGAAAGTGCTGTAATAACAGTAGCTAAAAGACAACCAGTAGTATATAACAATCAAACTGGTTATCAAGCAAAACTGTATATATATCATTAGGTTGTACCAATGATTTCATAGATTTTACTATATGGTAGAATATGCCAAACCATCCCATTATGCCCTCATAGATACAGAAATCCATATAGAACAGCTCTAGGGTATGCAGCTGATCTACAAACAGGAAATGCATCAATGTCTGATGTAAATCAAAATACTTCTTTAAAGTTATTAGTTTTTTAATTAACAATCAACAATAATAGACAAATGTTCAATATGTCTAACTTTAAAATAATTTTTCATTTAGTTCATTAATAATTTCATTAACTTTTCTTCAAATGTTAGTCTATTTTAATGTTGAATTTTTTGGTTTCCATTGCTTCCTCTTTAACAGCTTCTACAACACAAAAAGAATGTTTAACATCCTTTTTTAAATCTTCTATATCGTTAAATTTTTAGTAGATATTCTCTTAATAACACTAACTCCTTTTTATAGATAAGCATTTTCCTATTTTAAACATTTATCTATTTCTAGCATTATTTCCTTTCTTTTAAAAGCTCAACCTTATATAATAATGTTTCTTTTTGAAGTATCCACTTCATATACCATGTTGATTAGAGCTTCAGTCAGTACTAAGTCTTGGATGTTTTCATTAATATCTTCCATCCACAAAGAAAATTTTTGAGAAAATCCATTCTATTGCCTTTCTAATTGAAGAGATTTCTTGGCTTTCCAACAGCTCTGCAACTGCATTATAACTGTTATGGACCTCTGTGTATGCAGATTTTAAAAGGAGTGTGTCAATAAGTATGCCAACCAATTAGATTGCTGCAACTTTTATATACAACAACATTGAAAGTTAATTTGATTGGTTGGCAATAGAATAACCCTTTACATGCCATATTATTTTTTCCTGGGGTGATAAGCACGTTTCTTTTGTTTGTTTTTGCGTTTTATTCCTGTTTCTTGACGTTGGAGGTGTTTAGAAGTCTAATTCATTTTTGTAAGTATTTGAGAATTTGGTAACTTCTTGTTAAACTGTATTTTTAATGTTTTACTGTTATATAAATGATTATGCTATATGATCTTGAATATATATATACATGATTTATAAACTTCATGATTTAAAATACATGATGATTAACTTTATATATCCTTAGGATTGGCAGAAGGACCATGAATAGTATGCTCTAATGTGATAGGTCAGAATATTTTAAACAGTTAATGTTAGCTTTCATTATAAACCAATCTGATTGGTAAAATATAATAAAAGACACACCCATCTAAAATATTATAAAACAAGAAGACCCAGCTTAGTCTAATACAGTTTTTCTTCAGGTCTACTACTGTAGAAGATGAAGCTCTTTCTTTTTGTTCTTACCTTAATTGCAATTGCTGCTGCTCATTCTCAATGGTTCGATTACGTCAGTCCTAATCAATTGGTAAAATGTGGTACAATCGGCATAGTCACATGTAAAGGAGTGGGATCAAGTATGGAAGTTGAAGGTCATTTAAAAGAAATAAAACATTTTTCAAATTCAACATACCAGTGGCAATCGCTTATTGTTTGGGGTTCTTTTTTCAACAGAAGTGTTGTTTGCAAAATGAAAAATATGAACCAAATAATGTATCAAGCAACAGTGAAAATAAATTGTGTATATAAAGAACCACGACGTATTTACTTAACAAGTAACCAAACAGTTCAAGATGGAACAAAAATAACATTCCATTGTCATGGAAATGGTCAACATACAAAATGGTATGTTAGAAATGTTTACTACCCTTCAAATCATCCCTCGATTAAAGACTATTCTACATTTTATTATCAGAATACAACATTACGTATCTATGGCACAAAAGCAACAGATGGTTGGTGGGTGAGATGTATAATATATCAATATTTAATAGGTAAAGGACCATTAACAGTTGATAGTCGCATTTATAATGGAATAAGTAAAACAAGCTATATTTTTATTGAAGAAGGAAGTGGTCAATCACCTATCTATCCAAGTGATCCAGCTCCACCCAAAACTTTACCCACCCATCCATCTACTCAACTTCCTTTAAATCAACCGACTACTAAAGCACCACCTCCTCCAAAAAATCCCACAATTCCAACTCCACCTAAAAATGATGATCATAATGAAGGTGGTTACTTTGCACTGCTGTGGAGCATTTTAACAGGAAGTAAAGATTTGAAAATAACTGATTAGAAAAATTGAACAAAAAACAGTAGTGGCACTAATGTTCATTTTTTTTTATTTTTAGACCTAATTTTGTTTAATAGAAAACATTCCCTTTATTTTGTTCCAATAATTCTTGATTTGTTAACTTTACACCATCCTTTAATCTTGTGAGCAAATGATAATTATCAAAACATGGGCATTCTAATACTTTGATCAAAGTCCTCCTGGTAGATTTAACGTTTTGTTAAATCCACATGTCCAACACTTTAGGCATTCTATCATCACATGACCCACATTCTCTCTCCAAACACAGCAATCTCATGTAATCTATTTTAAGCTGAACACTGATAATCAATCATTTGGCTGGCACTTTTTGTCAAAAAATTTATAACTTCTTAAAAATTTACTCTACAGAGTAATTCTGACGTTGTGACTAAATTAAAAGTGAGTTAATGGTGGTATTTATACACTAAAATAATTAACGTTTTTCTTTTAGATAATGTAGAAAGAATGCTGGTGAGCATAAAAGAGTGGCATTTTTCAATAATGGTTGAAGAAGCTGTGCCTATAAACTGTTAACACTATATCAATAAAGGATTGTCAAAATTATTAAAAATGAAGCAAAAGCCACTATATTGTGGATTGAAAGAGGCAAGAATTCAAGTATGAAGACAGACACATTATAGACAGTGAGAGATATCACTACAGATGAAATTATGAAAGCAAAATTGAATTTTCGTCTCAAAGAATACATCAAAGTCAACAGAGGCAAAAGACATTATAAAATGTTGGAGTAAGGTTATTAAGGTATGAAAGATGGAGACTATGAACTGAAAATAGTGAATGTGGAAAGATTCAAAGATGAAAGAGATATGGAATGTGAATGCATGATAGGAAGGCCAAGATGGGAAGAATATGCTGTCAGTAGATACCAAGACAAGAAAGTGGACAGATTTTTTGTGTGTGAGTGTGTGTAGGCGGGTGTAGTGTTTTTTTTTTAATTTTTGTTTTTGTTTTG
Source organism: Xestospongia muta (assembly GCA_963693285.1). Classification (NCBI taxonomy): domain Eukaryota; kingdom Metazoa; phylum Porifera; class Demospongiae; order Haplosclerida; family Petrosiidae; genus Xestospongia; species Xestospongia muta. The sequence goes on along the minus strand of OY848920.1, from coordinate 3,661,083 downwards.
AAAAAGATTGGTTTGGAAATAGTAGTTTTACTCTCTGATTTTTGGTAAAAATAGTTTTTTGTGTGACATTATCTCTTTCTATACTTTTTTCCAAGTTAATTGGGCATTGAAAATAAGTTATCTTTGGCTTTTAACTCTCCACCTCGACATAAAAGAAACACCCACCAACCTCTGTCAACTTACTTTTGTCATTACGCTTTTCATCTAACTTGTATGCAAAAATATTGACAGAGTGATATCATAACAATGCCGGAGCAATGTCTATAAAGGCAACCTGACCACCAGTATCAACATCATATATTCAATGAGATTGATAAAGCACTTCAGATCTCTGTGCATGAGGTAAAGGCTTAATAAATTCCTGAGTTACAATAGGTTTAGTAAAACAAGAACTCTAATCAACCATATGATGGCGTATTGTGGTTGATGATTCATAGTCGGCACTGTTTGGTGTTTCTTCTGTTGGATGATCAACTGATTCCTCTAATGACTCTTTTGGTTTATGAGGTCAGATGCTATGTTTAACTCCTTGAGTAATTATTGCTTTAAGAGACTTGTGGTCTATTTTTCTCCACACTGAATTATCTCTTAATGTTAAGAAGGATTACATAACACATTATACTGATTAGACTACTAAATTTGGTAGTTATCAGTAATCGTCCTTGTAGAGTTATACATACACTAAACATTATCTCTAGTGACAATGGTGAGAATCTAAAATAAGGATTACTTAGAATTAACATATATATATACGCACTGGGCTCCAAAATGAATGCCTAAATGAACCATCCCAAGATGGAATAAGTGGTAAAGTATATTTGGTATTAACAGAAACATACACATGCATGAGACTAAACATCTTTCTTTCTCTTTAGTAGTCTTTCTTTTATTTCTTCTTTTATCAGGAGATGTTGAACTCAACTTTGGACCTATACAGGTAACCTATTAAAAAGATGACCTGTATGTAATAGTCACTTATAATGAATTTGATTGGCTTATTACAGTTAAAAAGTATTCTCGTGAATTAGAATTTGCAAAACAAATTGACATTAATCAGGTCAATAATAGTTGACAATTATATAAACAATATCAAACTTGGATGAACTTAATTAGTGTCAACTTAGTTGAGATTACTTGATGAAATAGTTCACTAACTACTTTTAGCACTCACATAGGGTATTATTATTGTTGCTTGTAGTTATACAAATTAGTTTGGAATGAATATGCAAAAGGTTATTTCAGGAAACCAATTAAAATGTGCATAGTCTTTGTATATCTGTTTATCTACTAGCCACTAATGGTGAGTTAGATTGCCTTATTATAGGTAAAGTGTTTCATCCAGAGTTAGACATTTATAACCATATTAATTCAGTTCAGTAACTTTTTATGTTGTACATCCATTGAATATTTATTTACAATGATAACATCAATACTGTATCAACTTCAAGATTGACATGAACAGATTAAATTTTTCCATATTTATTTGTAGCTACATAAGCTAGTCCTGCCTGTTTTTTAAACATTGTAGTTGCTTCTTTATATTCAATTTCCTATGAGAAGTAGATATGTTTTGGGGCTGCCTATGGCAAGTGTTGGACTGTCTTTCTACAGCAGATAGCATCAAGTTTGCTCTGTTTTAGACACACACAGAATGGTACAATTTTAAATTTCATATGTGATCAGACACTGTTCATAGCCTATAGCTATAAGTCTGTAAAAGCAACAGGACTAATGTGTCTTATATAGAGACTAAAATTGCAAATTATTGTAAGATTTCTTTTAATTGATACTGGTACTAGTAAATTTTGGAGTCGGTAGAACCTACTGTCAATTGTCAGTAAGATCAATGGATTTCTGTAGTAATAGCTTCCATATAATTTGTGTGAACTTTGGATTTAATTAAAGGTCATGATATGAATATGTATTGTCACAATTTTTGATTCATTATTTAACTTTAATTTGATGACATCATTTGTTAAAAGCTTAGTCTGCAAATGACTTCATCAACAATTTCAACATTCAATAATTAATAGGCAAATCTACAAATCCACAGATGTTACCAGGCCCTCCTTCCCTTCAGCAAATCGCTGGATATGAGAAGAATAAGTTTAAAACATTCTTTGTCTGATGTTGATATTGTCTGTTTGTATATACTATAGAAAATAACAAAACATGAATTTATTTCTCTAATTAAAAACAAAATTATATAGTGATATAGTAGCTCTTTTTGTTATTAAAGAGTTTCTGTATTACACTTTGTTTTTATTCAAAAATCATTACATCAATAAGATTAAACAATGAAGAAACAAACATATCATCAATGTAATATATACATGTGTGTCTGTGTGTTTACATAATAAATTGTCCAAGAATGGTGAACAAATGTCAAAGATATGATAAAAGAAATTATACTATGAATATTATTAATGGTACAGTAACATTACCTTAATGCATCAGTTAATACCACATGCAATTGAAATAGAAATTTTTAAAATATTGAATAATTAAGGATATGACAGTCTGTATTATTTTGTTATTATCTCAGATATCACTGGTATCTTAAAGGAGACTCCTGATACTGACAAATTATGCCATCCTAATACATATTGATTACATGTGGTATGAGATAGGATTATCTTTAAATGTGCATCGCCATGTTTTGAAAACTTGCATGATAGCTGAGGCTCCTCATACCACATATCATATCATGTCATAATAATTTAAAAATCTTGAAGAACATTTTTACTGTAAAATATGGTCCAATGAATCTTCAAAACATTTATGTCATTTAAAAGATGATCAAAAAAACAGTTGTCTGTTGTGACTGCCATACAACATTGCATATATAAATGAATCTCACCTTGACTTTCTGTAATGTTTAATATAGACATATCAAAGGTATTTATAGGAAGCTTCCCAACCATTTAGTTTTAGATCAATGTGTTAATGTACATTGAATCCATATAAGGTGATATCCTTATAGTATAAGAATATTACATTAAATCATGAAATTAATCAATAACAAATTTTCTAAATCACAATACACCATCTATGATTACAACAAATCCCAAGCTCCTATTTTGAGATTAAACACATTAATATATTATGCAGAAAGAATACTTAGAAAATACCAATCACTTTATGATTGCTATCAAAAGAATACAACAATGATATCCGAGTTAAGTCTATAGCAAACAGTATAATAATATTGTAGTATTTTGAGAAGTCAAGTCCGTTAACTGGTGTTAGGAAAATGCTAAAACTATTTTTTTGATATTTTGTCAGCATCATGTCATCTACAGCTATCACTTGTTTGTGTTTTTTTTGTCTTCTAATATTATCTATAATGTTATAGTCCTTTTTATTCTGTAGCTATACTACCTTCATCTCTTCATCCTGCTAGTCAAGATCCAAAAACCAGTTGCAAGTCCAACAAGCTAATCCTCACATTACTCCTACTATATATATATATATTTTTTTTTTTTTTTTTTAGAGAAACACAATAAATTGCTCAATAGTCAGAGACTAGTACAAAGAGCAATGATGACATTATATAAATAAATAATTGGTAATTACTTGAATAAATGACAGAGGAAATTTCTTAAAATTATTGGACTGTTAAAGTCTTTAACAGATGGTGGAAGTGAGTTCCACAGGGCAGAAGTGTTTGGGAAGAAAGAGTACAAGGAAGAATTGGTTTGGGAAAAGGCGATTATAATGTTTAGGTGGTGAGAAAAGCGAAGGTGAGATGAGGAACTGTCTTGAAAGTTGAGAATGTTATTTGGAATAAATAAGATATTGTGAATGAATTTATACAGAAGGAGAAGTTTGGAAATTTTTCTTCTGGAAGAGAGTTTGGGAAGGGAGAGTTGATATAGTAAAGAGTGGTAATCGGAGGACCATTGTTTTGTACATAACTTGAGTGCAAAAGACTGAGCATCTTCAAGTTTCTTGATGTCTTTCAGTTGATAAGGGTCCCAAAGAGATGAACAGTAAGAGAGATGGGGGAGGATGAGGGACTGATAAAGTTTGAGTACAGCAGAAGAAGAAGAGTGAAAGTAAAAATTGCGGAAAATAAAACCAAGGAGTTTTCTGGTTTTGGAGCAGATATAATCAATATGAGGAGACCATGACAGCTGAGAGTTCAGGATAACACCCAAGTATTTGAAGGAGTAAACTCTTTCTAAGGGAGAGCCATTGAAATAAAGTATGGGAAAATTGGAGGAATTAGAGGATATTCTGGAGATAACCATGTATTTGGTCTTGGAGGGGTTAATGGTTAGGTGTTTGGAACGAAGCCAAGAGGATAGAATATCCATACTGGATTGGATTTGCGATGAGTCAGGAGTAAGTTTGTAGGGGCAAGCTAGGAGGATGTCATCAGCGTATAAAGTAATTGAGAATGATTGGGGAAGAGAGATAGAGGAGATTTCATTTATGTACAGAATGAAGAATAGTGGGCCTAGAATGGATCCTTGTGGGACTCCAGATATCACATCAGATTTGGATGAAAAAGAACTATCAATGACAACCTGTTGGGAACAATGAGTAAGGTAACTCTGAATCCAGTTGACTAGGTGAGGAGGAATGTTGTAGGATAGAAGTGTGTCTAGGAGAGGTCTGTGGGGTATAGAGTCAAAGGCCTTATGTAAGTCGAAGGAGAGAGCACAGATAGAGAAGTTAGAGTTGAGTAGAGAAAACCATGAATGAGTAGTTGTGATAAGAGCAGATTCTGTAGAAAAGGATGATCTAAAGCCGAATTGGTTGTTGGACAAAATGTATGATAGATTAAACAAATACTGTAACAATAAAAAAGGCACTAAAGTGCTTAACCTCGCTGCGGTGCCCAGTGTAACTCTATACTGCAGAGTGCATGTAACATGTACATTTAAGATTGGACAAAGTGTGGTCAAATTATTGATAGGATCACGTGATGCACATTACAAACTGTTGTTTGATGACTCAGCATTTCTCTTCAATCAAAGGGAAAAAAGCTTTGTCATTTACTGGGTACTTTGCACTCTGATTGACATGTCTGTGAAGCTGTAACGGAGTAAGTAATAGTATCATTCAATTGCCAAGCAACATTTAGTGCTAGATTCGTGATGTATGTTTCTCTGAACCTTTACATGACGCTTTAAAATGTTTCAATTTTTCATATACAAAATTTATTGTAACTTGAAAATGAAGCTTTCTTTGGAAACGTCCCGTAGTACAAATATAAATCGATATATTATCTATTAGTAGCAGTTTTTTCAGTGCTTTGAGACGTTTCCTGAATGCGTTACTTCGCTCCAAGTCCACAAAACACTTTTCAGAACTTTTCTAACGATTGCTTCGACCAATGGCCTTCTGTCTTGCTGATCCGTATTCCTCTAAGATTCTCTACAGCATACTAAAAAACCTTCACATTAAATTTTACATTTCGAGAAACGGCACTTGACCTCTGCAGCCTGAAAATTCTTTTGCGAGTTTTAGCCTTTCGTTTTCTTTGACAATGTTCTTGATACTACTGTTGTAAAGTCTACACATTTTTATATTCGTTGCTAAACGTTGGTAGCTGCTAACGCTTAGCTTGCCAAGTTATAGCAGTTCAAAAAAAACAGGCAGTGCAGACACACACACACACACACACACACACACACTGACAGACTACAGTCGCCTTGCTCCCACGCACAGCGAGGTTAATGATGTGAGACCACTATAATGTAAGGAATATAACTATGAAATATGTACATAGTGAACTCCATGGGACACTGTCCTTAGTATAGGGTGTCCTTAGATGTTATGTATTGCACTAAAGTATTAGTATGGGAATAGACAAGCATCCTAATATAGATTGTGTCCATTATTCTACTCTATATCTTGTGACACAAAGTTCCATCTGATATTGTGTTAGTGATTAGTTAGCATTCTCATAACATATATTAAATACTAATATTTGATAATAACTTGTATTGTGTTAGTGTGATGACATTACAAGAAGCTTGGGGACTAACATATAACACAGTAATAACTCTCACTAGTGTTACTATATATACACTAATAATATGTAATGTTACTATTTATAGTACTAGTTATTATTACCATATAGGCTAAACTAGATTATTGTAGTTTTGGAGTTACTAGTCTCAAAATACAAAGAGCACAATGTATTAGTAATAAACTATCAGTTAATACTATGATCTTAGCAGAGGTGCCATTATTAACAAGATTATAATTGAATTATGTTAACCTTACTGAGAGATGTTTGAAGGAAAGGTTAGTACACATTTAAAAGATGACGCCATTATGATGTTGTATCTTGATCGACATTCTCAGTCTGTTTGAACCAGACTTCAGTTGTGTTGCTTTTTATATTAGAGTTTGAGGCTAAAATCATGTCTTCAAGTGATGACCATTTGTATTATGAAAGGGGTGTGACTCTATTGTCAGTAAAGAAACATAGTGTTAGCAATGTCATTAGGAGGAGAAGTAGTCTTTAGAGGTTTACCACTGGATTACAAAGGGTAGTAATGTACTGCAAGGCAGTGCTGTGTTTGATGTCCCATTTTTAAAATTATATTTTCTGCTTTATACATGTATACTTGGGACAAATAACCACTAATAATCACAATGGGTATACATGTACATGTGTATATAGCCACCAAGCTAAGATTTATTATTATGACAGATATAAAAGCAACCATTTATTAAAAGTCATGTGTCTCTAAATTACAAATCATATGTATCAGCTTAAAAAAACAAAATTCAATTAAAGGTGTAACAAAACAAGCCACATTAAGGTTATGTCAGCAAAGAAATAAAAACATAAACATTTACTGAGAAATGGTAAAAATATTATTCAGGCTGCTTTGTCAGTTCAGTAGTTGTCATTGTTGTCTTTGCAAGTGACAAAGAAGCACTTTTATCTGCTGTGCTCGCGCTTTTTACATTTTGACTTGGCCACACTATCATTATAAAGACTCGTGGACCAAACAGACATACTAAAATGGCCAAAGAACTTAGCTGAATAGCTAATGATAGCACAACTGGTTGAAACCAAGCATCAGTAGCAAAATATGTTATCACAAATGCGAGCCATATTAGAACAAATGCAAATGTAGAAAATGCCACATACTTAGATTCATTGAAGTTTTGAGGGAATCGAATTGTCAAGACTGCTAGTCCATTACTTGAAATCATTAGAACAGTTAAGTACAACATTTGAATAGCAAGTAATGCTGTATGAGGTGTGGTACATTGGACAGAAAGTACTGGAAAATTGTTAGTGTTCTGTGTATCATTTACTTGAGTTTTTGTCACATCTGGATGGACAACTATTAGAGATATTACTTCCAGAACCATTTCAACTCCTACCAATAGAAATGTAAACAAAATTTGATGCATTGGTGAGATAAAGTTTGGTCTAGAAGAAACATTCTTTTGCAAAAAAATTCGAGCAATTCGTACAAGTTTAATGAATACAGCACAGAGAATTAACGAAAAGCAAAACCATGCTCCTATTCTTTGAAAAGTACATACAGCAACAGAGGGTTTTGGGATGAATACAATTGTTATTAGGAAACAAAGAGTTATTGCAATTAATAGTAGTACCATTTGTTCTCGTCCTGATGACTTTACAATTGGTGTGTTCCAGAAATATATGAAGACTCCACTCACAAATACTACAGCTAATAATCCAATTATAGCTAACAATATCAGTACAATAGACCATGAATCAGAAGGTTTGAGATATGACTCTTCAATGTCTACACACCCATTACTACCAGTAAGAGGATCATTACACCACATGTATTGAGGACACATTTGACATTCTGTTGAAGAAGTAGTGTTAGTGTAGTTTTGTCCAAGACAAGGGTCACATATATCACACCATGAAGATGTTATTTTACATTTAAAAAAACCAGGGCTGCAAACTTGACACTGTGATTTGAGTTGATAAATTATATGACCTGATTCATTAAGACCAAACTGTTCTGTGATATTAGGATTCAGTCTTAGTCGATGTTGCAATGAGCTTCCATCCCAATAACCAATATCTACAATCTTAAATCTTTCAGTGCAATTTTGACATGATGTTATCTGGTAATTGTAAATTCTGTATTGGGCTTTAACATTACCCTTTTCATCAAAATTAACGTGATTTCCACTTGGACTTTTAAAGTTTAGATTTTTGATATATTTCAATAAATTTTCACCATTAAATTCTTGACTTTGTCCAAGGCATGTTTGGTTTTGGCGATACCATATTATTGGCTGTTCACAACTCTCATTTAAAAAGTTATGTATTGCATGTGCTACACTATAAACAGCATCAATAGCCAATGAATCATAAAAGTCTTGCTGATAAATGGGGTCATTAGTGATGCTTTTATTACTACAATTAACACCAAACCTACAATTGTAATATCTCTCATAAAACTCAGTAAACCATGAATTACGTAAGTTAGTTGCTGGAGTAAGTTGTGAGTAGTAGTCATCGAAAGAAGGCACTATTTCACCATATGGTGCTGTCCCCCATTTTCCTATAGTAATGTCCCTGTACTTTGTATCATAATAACCAGACCAAGTATCACTGGCAATCCAGAGGAATCGCCTTCTAGAAGCACCAGAAGAAGACAATGTTTGCATTTCTGTCAATAGCATATCTACATGATCATATGAAGCAAACAATACAACAACATTAGCAGTAGAATTTATTAGTTTTTTAGCCAGGACAGTGTAGTTAGATTTTATAAAATTGTCCTCAATACCTTTATCAAAATCAATGCAAATACCATTTGCTTCTGCTAGAAGATGAAACTCATTAATACCAGGTCGACCATACAAATTGTTTGAATATATAGTTGAGACATGGTGCCAGCCAAAATGTAGTATTAAGTCAATCATTGCCTGAGCTTGTTGATTATCTGGAGGTACAGTACGATAAAAGTAAGTGTAGCGATCTCGATTGCTTAAAAGAGGAGATGTTGATGAGAAACTGATTTGAGGCATATTGAATACACGAAAAAAACTAGCAACTGGAATAGATACAGAACTAACTATTGCTCCAATAACAGCAACAACTGGAGGCTTAGTTGAGACATTATTTGACTCGGAATCAATACAACTTTCCAGTTCTAATCGCCCACTTGAAAATACAAGGTCAACACTTTCATCTAGAGCTATATTCTCACTTGTACAAGTGTCCCTGATATCATAACCAAGTGTTATATTAGGTAAAAGGTAAGGGTCACTGTTAACGAGGTCTATTGCAAAAAACATGGCTTCCATATTTTCTATACTTGTGTCTACAAACATCTCACCACATTTACCACCACCTGATGCAGGATCATGTGGATGTGCTATCAACAACCCACCTAAAATGATATCTTTATCTTCACGATCTTGTATGCCACTTATTCAAGTACCTCCATCACCTTCAAGAATAGATTCAGGAGGAGTGCCATAATGATATTGAACTGCACACTTGGTCAGCAAAAGGAATTGGAAGAAAACAAACAGAAAAACAAGAGTCCTCTTCATGATAAGCACTCTGTTCACTTGTTGTGATAAACGTAAGTTGGTGCGATGTTTTTATACTTACATATCTTGTGATGATTTACTTCAAAAACTACTTTAAATGCTGACTCCAAAATGACAGCATATGTTTATGATATGAAACATTTATTTACCATTGTATAAACTGGCACTTCTGGATGTAACCACTTGAAGTATTGACTTGATTGCTATGAATTGTAACACATTACTGTATGTTACTATTTTTAGGGTCTAGGGAATAGTCAACAGTGGGCATGATGTAATCCATATACTGGTTACACCCAGACACTGCCCAATATATCAATAAAATATCAATAATATCATCTTAAAATTTATGGTCTTATATTGTTAGTGGTTGTACTCTTTGGGATATACCTTGTCTGGGTTAGTAGGGTGTTTGACGTGGGATCATCTCAATACAATTAATAATAGGACAGACACTAACACATAATGTACAGTCCTCTATAATGTGTGAATATTGAATTTCTAAAATAAATGTAATTATCTACAAAACATAAGGGAAGGCTTTATTTTTACTATAAGCATTACTACTGTATTAGTGTAAGTGTCACTGGTACTGCCTACACACTACACATTATACATTATTTACTATTAGTGCTTACACACTACACATTATACATTATACACTGCTAGTGCTAAATCGAGCATAATTATAATATTTAATTGTGTATATTTTATAGTCCAAATTATATACTAAGAAGACAGAAAGATAATCTGATGTGTTGATTTGTCCTCATAAATCTTGAGGACAAATCAACACATCAGATTATACTTTTGTACATGGCATGCCAATTTTTTTTGTTTTATACACATTTGTCAAAAGCCATATATGAAGAAACAATATGTATTTGAATTAGCACAAACAAGCAGAGAAAAAGTTTAAAATTTTTGACTAATGTGGCTTTTGTTGGATATTAATATCATTGGAAATCAATAATATGGTTACAATGGATAAAAAACAAACAAAACTTGTATTTACAATCAAAATTATGCAAGGTAAATAAATAAGGCAAAGAAATGATGTGTAATATTTGAGCCTCTAGTGACTTGTTAGGTTATTACTGCAGACACAGCAATGATTAACATTCTAGATAATGGAGTGTCAGATGATGTGGTATGAAATGACAGTTTGTGTAAATTGTTGATTTTTTGACCACATATAGGGCTCTGAGTATTTATTATCAGTGGGTACTATTTGAAAGTAATACTTAATAACTGTTGATTACTATGGACATGTTCAAATAAAGCAGCAACTACACAAAAACTAAAAAGAGAATTAAATTATTAATAATAAAACTTAGCAAACATAAAACTCAATTATATCTAATGGAGATCCATTATGATTATCATAAATACAATCAACATTCCCACGATGGTACCCTCTGACTTGCCCACATACTTGACAATATTATCTTTTAGGTGCATTATTTGAAGATTTTTAGCACATGGTTCCTCATGGTTCTTATTACTCATGAAGATATCCCAAATTTAGTTAGTTGCTCGTTCATAATATTAATTTCATTAGGATGTAGTCCACACAGACACTTTACATTGTTACCTAATATTTATTATATTGAAATAGTTAGATGTGGATGTTGTTTATTTATACAGGTAGCAAGAAGTGAAAGTGTAGAACAAACAACCAATAGTGTTATTAACATACATGCATCAGGATGTAGTGGTATTTTCATGCATATTGACCTTTGAATCAAGATATACATTACATATACATGTTTGTTTTCATTCTTTTCTATTGCTGTATGGAACTTTCTAGTTTCACAATTAAAAACTAACTCCTATACATTGATAGCCAATCAATAAGCAACTAATGAATTTACTTTTACTCTATTGAGAGCACTATAATTTTGGGACTGACTATTTAAACCTTTAGCATTCTCTGATTTTAGGAAACATTATGGCCTGTGTAAATACTCCAGTCTTTAATAATACACGTTTTAAGTTTATTTTAATAAAAAAGTGTTTAGAAATTTTTAATTACGTTTCATTTGTTTTTGTTAGATGAAAATGTGATAGACAGAGTTATGAATTTTTACAAGTGGTCTTGGAATCAAAGAAATAAATAATAACAAAAGAAATGCTAACTTTTAGTGAATTGCTTAAATAATTATTATTTTATCATACTGAACATATTTTTATACTGGAATATACAAACTAACAATATATACTGAATTAATAAGTCATACATTTGATGGATAGGACATGCATTGTATGCAAATCATTCTGGTGTATTCACTCAATTATAGTTATTAATTATAACTTTATTTGAGTATGAAGACAAACACACATTCAACATAACACAAAACACAAAAGACCTATACAATATCCTAACGTATATTTCATAGATCACTAAGAGAACAGGAAGTCTAAATGGGGTAATGAGCATACATAAAAAAATCAAAGCAAACAGAAGACATTATCAAACAATAATACAATACATTTCTCCCACCTTAACATTAAAGATATCAGTGAGAAGGTTTACGAATTCTAATAGATCTTGATCTTGGAATTGGTGGTGACCTAGCATCCACAATAGCTCTTTCAGATATAACTCCAGGAAAATCATCAAATGAGATGTCTAATTTGTCTGTTTCAGACCATAGCGATGTCCTCTTATGTAACTGATCTATGTGTCTTCTAAGTTCAACTCCATTCTTCAATTTCTCATGTAGGATACTGGACCTAATCACTCTAACAGTTCTTTTCATCCATTTAGGACTGGTTCCATAATTTCTAGCATACATAGAATCTTCTTCACTGAACTCTCTGAATTGACTATGTCTATCATGAGCTTCCTTCTGTTTCTTCACCTCAGACTCTACCTTCCCCTGGAGATCTGGGTGTAACAAATTCAACTAAGATGCAGGACATTTGTTTGTAGTAGATTCAGGAGTCATTCTGTAATTGAACAAAACTTTAGATAATTCACACTCTAAAGATCCTCCTGTCTGTCATTCTAGACCTCTCTTGAAAACTTGTACTACTCTCTGAGTGAGTCTGTTAGACGATGAGTGATTATGGTGCTACTTTGATGTGAATAATTCCATTACTCTTCAAAAACTGAAACTCTTGACTTGTAAAGCAGAACCATTGTCACTCACTATCTTGTGTGGTAGACCAATTGATGAAAAATATCATTCTTAATTTCTCAATAGAGTGAGAAGAAGTTGCTGCATTTATAGGAAACACCTCATTCTTCTATTTTAATTGACCTTATTTTAATGCAACTCGAGCAGATCCATGCAGCGGTTGGTGGGTTTTCAATAATCACACATGTCCTACAAAATAAAAGGTATACTACACACATATTATATGTTAATCTTGGTCTATATATTATTGTTATCGTTTCTAGTATATTTAACATACCATTTAATATACTTATCAGTGAAACCATCTACAGCAGTCATCGCATTCTATCATGTCTCTGTGTGTTGTAGATAGTTAGCACTGAGAGCACATCCATTTAAAACATTTAGTAGTTACTGTAGTTTCGTGTGAGTATGGTTGAAGTGTAATGTACATGTTGCTTTTGATGGTGTATTTTGTCTCTTACAAGTGCTGATTAAGAATGGTCGTTGTAGAGCTATAGTTATATTTACTGGTTCATGTTGTTGTGTTGGTGGAAGTGCTGGTTTTGTCTGCTCCAAATAACATTTTATCATTCCTATTGTGGTGCCAAGCTGTGAGTTTATCGTTTGTATATAATGTTTGTTTATCAGTACATTGTTCTACCAATGTTGTAATAGTCTGAATTTTGTTAAATATGTTGTCGGGTTTTAATAATGTCCAAATCACCACCATCTGACATTATTGCTTCAAGTAAGTCATTTAGTTCTTTGTCTGAATTCTTTCCATCAATAGTTGAGTTGTTTTCATTTAGTTATTCTTTCCTATTACATTGCTGAAACTGTACCATTAAATGAATGTGTTTGCAAATGTTTCCTATTGTAATATAGTCTTGACATACGCAAGTAGGAGTGCACACACATGTTGCAGTCATTGCATCTTTAGTTTAAATGTACTATAATAGTGTTCTATCATCAAAACCAATGAACAACTTCTCATTAACTGTATTGAAATTGCAGCTCAATAACATAACTGTGCTTTTGATGAAAGGCTTATCAGATCTTGTGATATTTGGAAGCAAAGTTAGTGACATAAAATTGATAATGCGACATTTGTTCATTGTTACTAACCTCACTTTCATAGGTGCCAACATCAGTTCCTTTCATGTTGGCAGATGCTTAAGGCACTCTTAGCATATAATGACAAAGTAAGTAATAAAATTTGATAAAATGGTAACCGAGCATTCATATTTCCTGATCTGCTTTTAAAAGTATATTTTAGTGGTTTGTCAGCCATGACATATGGAAAAGGTTAAAATGAAAGTGTTATCACTTCCTCCTGAAACAGAATGCTTGCAGCTTTTTTATGCAATGGATCTGATCTTCCATCTTTGCAAAGGTCATACCATGTTACAATTTATATTTTTTAAAATTCATTTGTATGATATATACTTATTCTCATTAGACTTAATAATGATAAATGAATTGTTTTGTACCTGTTTCTAACGTATACCCAGACATTATATCAGGTTACATTCTTCTTGTTACATATAACTCTTTGTAGTAGATAAAAAAAACAAACTAAGTATAGTATCTCAGTTATTAATGACCAACATTGTTATACTTTATATTAATAGTTCAAGAAAATGAAACATTGAATTATTATCTTTTAATGATATTAAAAACTTTTCAATTGTGCTTTTAATCCTTTAATCATCTCATTTTTCTCTATCAGTTGTAGATTTAATGAACTTTTCATTTCTTGTTGTTTTGCGATCATTTTTTGACTTTCTGTAACTTCAGAGAAATACAATAATTTCACACATTAATACATGTGTTATTTAATCACTTCTTTTTTTCTTCAAAAGTAGACATGATTTGTTCATCTTTTCTTGGAGCAGCTTGTGAAGAATTGACACTTCTGGTTTTTCAGACATAGATCTAATATAGAAATGTGAATAACATATCAATTAAGTTTAAACTACACACTCACATAACGGTTACTAGATCAACTTTAACTTTGTATGATTGTATTGATTCTTTCCATTCGATAAATGGCTGAAATTTGGGAAAAGTACTTTCCAATACAACTGTGGGAAGACTAAACACCAATTCAATACAGCCTACATTATAATCTTCAAAATGCAAAGTAACACAATTTTCAATTTCCAGTAATTTAGCTAGATTTCATTGAATACTTTCACTTCATTTCCAGTGAGTGCTATAGGCACCTTGAAGACAAGATTGGTACGATATTGATCATTAGAAGGAGAACATGGTATCTCATACAAAGAGTGGTTTAAATAGGGAATCAAATGTTCCTTTATATATATTTTCAAGTACTGTTTTTCATCATCATTGGCTATATTATCAACAATAACTTGAATTAAGTCATAGTTGAACCATGTACAATGGTTCCCTGTAAGGGTATTAAACACAGTAGCGATGCTGTCTTCTTTTGAATCTACAACTTCAGGAAAGAGTTGCCCACCACAATAAAAATTAGCAAGTGTCTGAATACACATTGGTTCAACTTTACGTTCACTAAAAGAACCAATCAGTTGATTAATACAAGCCACATAAGCTTTATGCACATCATGATTCTCATCCATAAGTTTATATCTCTCTGCTTCCTTCTTAGTATCTGATAAATCTTCCCAGTTGGGATACCGGTCTTTTGCCATCTCTGGTGACAGGTGAATTGTTGTGACAGTTTGCTTAGATGTAGTTTTCCTTGAGGTAATTTTCAAAATGGATTCTATGACAGATTGGTCTGTCATTTTCATAAATGCTTTTAACAGCTCTATATAGGTTGCATTATTTCCATTCTTTATTTTCCAGGCCCACAAAACAGCATTTTTCCTGTGCATGTTATTATTGTTGTTCCTGAGAAATACTTTGTAGTGTTTCTCTAGATAAAGTAAGACCATGTCCTACTTTTAAGTAGTCATCTATATTTTGTGTAACCTCAATTATAAGACTATCATCATATTCCTTCTCCATTTCCTTATATTGTAGTCCATACTGACTCAATAAATTAGTAAGATCTATAAAATGAAACAGATTATTTAAAACCAAAAAAAGTGAACTCACACAATCTTTGTAATTATATACTAGGGTACTTGGTCATAAAGTACCAACTATATCGTAATGATAAGGTGTCATAAAGACTAACAAGCATTATAATTAACTTGACAATAATTATTAATTCACCAAGGTAGTCTCGAATCTTATCAGCTTTTTTTTATTATTAACAATAGGACCTTCAATGGCAGAGATTACTGTTTTCCAAATGACAGGAGATGATTGAGAATACATCCACTTTCTAATTACATTAGATACTTTAATGATAAAAGGTCATGTTGACTGCATATTAAACCATCCAAATAATTCTGAGAAGCTCCAAGGGCCAAACCAATGACTTGCCAACTATTTTTCATATCTGTTAATAGATATAACACATCATTGTGCCTTGGTATCTCTTATTAAATATTAGAAATATCTAAAATAGAAAGAACAAAATCAGTAATGCATCACAAAAAGTATCTATAGGTCCAGCAGAAGTCTATACCATAAATATATTGTGATATTATGATAACAGTATAATCAGAACCAATTAAATACAGACATCCTGCTACATTTCTAATACTCTGAAAATCACAAGTATATCATAAAGATATGCTGGCACCATAATATGAATTCACAATATATAGTATGATAGTTGCAATATGGCAATTAAAAAAGTCATTTCAGTTCACCACAAATGAATGTCAACAAGCTAATGTTTACCTGTTAAAGGTCCAGGATTGAGTTCAACATCACCTGATAATATAAGAAGTACCAAAAGAAATATAACCAGGTGAAAATCATTTTCAGAACACAGCAATGACTCCATCAATCCAGTAACATTGACAGCTCCCCTTGCAGTATTACATGGTATATGACAACAATGTCATACTCCAATGGTGATCCTCCATTGAGATATATAAATCATTGCAAATAGAAGCCGTGAGGTAACTGAGAGTACTTCCGTACTTCCATAAGCAGCTAGTCACAGGAACGAACCGTTTAATATTTAAAAGATTTATTGATTGTTTTGGTCGATCACGTGAACACTATTGTCGTCACATGAACGTTCAGAATCATTTGTCATGTGTTGCTTTATATTATAATGGAATAATGATAAATATTCAAGGTAAGATAGTCTAATAATGAAGTTATTGTTGTGTTAAGTATGGATTGTGTTAGACTTATGATGCGTTTTGTCTTGTCTTCTTAGATGTTAAGCACGTGTTACAATACCATTCAAAAGCGGGAGGATGTTTGATATTAACAGAGGTCCTATTCAATGTAAGTGAAATTATTGTAATTATATGTTGAATCAAAGATTATTAAAAGACAAAGCATGTTTAATTTATGCATTCTTTGGGTTGATAAACGTACCAGTGATACCACTCTTCACATAAGTCACATTGTATTATATTCATTGTTGTAGAAACATAGTGGCATAATATAAAGGTACATTCACATTTCTTTTCATATACTATGTCAAAAACAAGTAAAACAATTCTTTATATTGGATATTTTGATGTGTTTTTCTGTAATAATACATACCAGGCGTAATCAGTGAAATAATGCTTCACATCATTAATGAAGTCGTCGATGATTTCATCTGGTAATGACGTCAAAAGACCATTTGTTGTAATTAGTTGTTCATGTTGTGACAAGGTTTCGATCCTTTTTTCATTGACGGTCATGGCTAGAATTTCTATGGCACAAGAATTATATACAGTGTAGTAACAAATTCATTGTTCATAATATCTACTATTATCCTCATGTAACAGCTTTTCATTATTTACAATTTTAATCTCATTATCACATCTAAAATATATGTGTATACAATTTTTATTAAAAATAAACTATGTAAGTTGCTACTTACCTATAACTGACTTAGGTAAATTGAGTGATTGGAGTTTTAATAGAAGTGACTATTTTTGTCTGTCAGTGGTTTAACTATTTTTGTTGATGGAGTTTTATGATGTTTTCGAATTGTGAAGAATGGTTTTTGTGGTGATAGTGCTTTGTTTGCTGGTTTATTTGATATCCTGTTAAATCTAGATGATGATTCTATTATATTGACTTCAACAAGATTTAATGCTCTCTTATATTCTTTCTTACATGTTGCAGGATATCTTCATCTGTACATTGATCTAACAAGGTGTAGAGAAGATGATCCATATCTCTCTGTGTGTCTTTCGTGGCAGCGTTTGTGGTGTATTCCCCTAAGGCTTTTACTTCATGGAATATTTCCTTATTCCCAACATAGAGTGACTTGATAAAGACATTTGAAGGTTCTACTGGAATATGATTCAGGTGAGAGTTGATATACCTAATTACAAGATGAATATGTTTACACATTGTTACATTGAGAAGAGAGTCTGGACATGTACATGTATACTCATGTATAGAAACGTTGCATTTCTTGCATCATATACGGCAATTTTGACAAATTCTTTGTTGTTTCTTGATAGTGTAGTGGTTTTCAGGTTTTGATGTGGAGGTAACTCCGTCCATGCATAATAGTGAGTTTCTGTTACAGCTTGTATTGAAACCTTTATGCTATGTACATGTCTGCTCTTAAGGAGACCTATTCGATAAGATGTCTTCCCCTTCTCTAATTTTATTAGTCTTTCAAAAGCTTTGTCTTTTGCTATCTTCATGAGCAGATGAATACATTTATTAACATGTCGACTGATTTTACCTTTCATATACAAATACTTTAGTATGTGGTGGAATGCTTCAACATACCGTATTTCCTCATGTAAACACCTAGGCATTTATTTCTTTCTTATCTTGACTATAATAATTTAGGTAGGCGTTTATTCGGTGATGGGTGTTTATCAGTAACTTATAGAGTAAGCATGTGTTGGCCCCACCTACCAATATGGAGACACTCAAGAAAAATAGCATTGTTACTGGCCACCACATCTACAAGACTATATGGACTCCATTTATTGGAGAGATGCTGCCAGATGAGATAGAAGAAGGCAACCTGCCTGATAGATACGCCGTATCATTAACAAGAGATGGTAAAATCTAAGACACATGCCACTCGTGCAGCATTTGATTTTGAAGTTTCTTTAGCAACTTGTACAGCACAAAGTTTAAAGCTGATGTCAAAGCTTCTGTGACTTTCTTTAGATGCCGCCATAATTATAACACGAGAAACCATGTGGTGTATTGACCACACCCAGGTGTTTATTCAAGACTGGGTGTTTATTACGCTATTTCAGCCATGTTGCTAGGTGTTTAAATGGGGTAAGGCGTTTATTTGGGATAGGCGTTTATATGAGGAAATACAGTACATGTGTTGATACCAACTATTATTTTGTAACATGTAGTCCACTGATGTTTGCATTGACTGTACTCTTGCTTGAAGTACTTAGCGAAACATTGTGTACTCTCATTGTTGTCAAGAAAAGTCATAAACTTGTTGAAAAGTATTTCATAGTTATTGTCTTTTTCTTCATCAAGTAGTGTGTGGAGAGTATGGTAGATTTGACACTTCTGCTCTTCGTTACTGATAAATTTCAAGGCACCTCTCCAGGCACAATGGCATGCCATGAACATAGGATTTTTATGGATGTCTATTGAATACTGATATCCATGCATTATAGAACCCATCAAAGTCATCAGACATAAACCATTTTGGAGATATTGTCATGGTCTTTTTCTTAAGGTGTTCAAAGTAATGTGTCAGTAGTATTTGATCCTCTCTATTACTTAGGCACCATGAAACTGGATAGCCCTCACCATATTCATCAACAATCATTACTCTGGTCAACTGAAAGTCATATCCTGTTGTCTTATGTGTTGAGTCAACATAAGTGATGTTTCTAAATTCTTTCATCATTGCACACTGCAATGGTGCCTGAAGGATCAGTACAAAGTCATCATTGTCTAAGTACTGGCAGCTAGTTGTTGGTTTATGTTCTTGTGGTTTGTATAGTGTACTGGATTATCAGCACACTTTTGTCTTATTTCCTCAACCTATAGTGCTATACTCATTGAGTCATTAGAATGACATTCCACTCCTTTGAGACCATATGCTTTCTCTATGTTGACAATGTCATTTCTCGTTAGTAAATACATTCTGTCAATTTTAGTGGAGACACTGTCTCTTATGCCATTTAAAATTGTGTCAATAGGAATACCTTTAGATAATTGACCAGCAATTTCAGCACGTTTTGATTGTGATATTTGTAAGTGTCAAAGTTGTTTGTCATGATCATAGTGTGTGTCACATAGTTCTACTCTAATTAAATCAGTGTGCTTGTCACTTGTAAGAGTTAAAGTTGTTGTGCAATGAGGGTTTATCTTGTTTGTTCCTTGTGACTTCAGGCTTCTCACACTAGTTGTTTCACTAACAAAAAACACTCCTGCTACAATAGAAGTAAATTGTCTCCTTTTCACTGTCTCCTTCTTCCTGGTAGCTCTTATGTAAGATGAGTCTGTTGCTACTTCCAGTACTTCCTCTTTCCACTGTGAAAACTCTGTAGAAGATAAGGTTTAATGTAATGAAAGAAATGTTATAGTTGTATTGTATTAAACATAGATCGAAGTATCCTTTATTACATGCAACTGTTAAAGATTTATTACAAGTAAATAATCTTATTTAGCAATAGTGATGTGTATTACCAATACTGCAGTACATGTATAAAGCTTGTATAATTATTCATAACAAATCTTGCATCGTTGAGAAATGTAATATTTCTGTTTTGATATTGAGGTTGTGATGCTCGTTTAGATGTTGTCTTAGTTGTTTGATAATACAGCAACTAAAGGTACATTCCTTTTTGTTGCACTTGATGGTATTCATTTCGTTACCATCTGGTTGTGTTTTTTTAATATGCTTGTGAAGGCTTTGTTTGTGTTGGTATTCTTTCTTGCATTTAGGGCAAATGTTAATGTGAGGCTGTGATGATTTAGGAAGAGGAACTTTATTCTCTTTTCCTGACTTTTTCTCTTATGTACAGTGAGCAACACCAGAACATAGAAATCAGTGACCAGACTAAACTATAAGCTAAACATATATCACATCTGTTCTTGCCCAGGGCCCCTCACCCTCCAGTATCAGTGATTAAAGGTCCATTTAAACAGTCAGGTGTATACATTTGTTTAAAATTAGTAATAAAGTAATTAAATGTACTTACTTATATTCAATGACTTTGCTTGTAGCCCATTTGACGTTAGCAGCAAATTCTGAAAGGTAGTTTAAAGTACTAAATAAACAAAGCTTAACTTTGCTTGTACTTTATTGACATTAGCTACCAAAAGGTGCTAGATAACCACGCTATGATTTTGATTATACTCTGTTGACGTTAGCAACAAATGGCACGTGTTTATTACTCAGACATGGTTAAATAGGAAATACTGTGGGGGTTGCGCGTTACATAGAGTGAGCATCACTATGGTTCATTTCTGCTGTGTACCCAGGAACGAGTTGTTTGACTAATTCTATTAGAGACTCTCACTTATCTTTCTTTCGACTCTCATTAAGTAAGAAATCTGTTTTAAAGCAAATTTCTATGCTATTGGGAGAAGAATTTGCCTATCAACACTAATACATGAGTTTACAGTAAACTCTTTGTTAATGTTTAGAATTTTATGTTTGTCGTTGTTAATCTAATATGCATCCACCACTTTGTGCTTAAAAATGTGAGAAAGTAACTCTGGAAGGATGTCATTGAAGAAATAACTATCAAGCTGAAGGCAATATGTATCTTATTACACAAGGTCTAGATATATGTACTCTACTGCTACTCCCTTTGTGGTATATATGCAAAAATCACACAACTTACTAAGATCAGAAGTGCAATTAGACTTGGTTGTAATATGAGTGGATTATCTTTAGGTATAGTTTGTCGTCAATTATTTAACAGTAGACAGAAGAACTCCTCAGGGTCTTCACATGCCTAGATGTCTTGGTTCCTTTTATGTATGGACACTTGAACTCAGCTATTCTGTTGATAAAGGGTACTGAAGGGTCAATCACAGAAAAATCTTGTGAAGCATTAAGCCGGTAATTTTCAGGATGTACAACAACTCCAGCTGAAAGTCTTAAGATTGGTGTGACCATTCATTAAGTTCATATGTTTAATGTACTCTTGACATGCAATTTTTTCATATCTCTTTCCCAAGTAACAGAATGCTTGCAGCTTTTTTATATAATGTAACTGATCCTCCATTTTTGCAAGGGACAAACCATGTTACAATTTGTAATTTTTTAAATGTATTTGTATGGTATATATAATGGTAAATGAACTGTTTGTACCTGCTTCTAGCGTATACCCAGACATCATATCAGGTTACATTTTTCTTCTTGTTACATGTAACACTTTGTAGTAGATAAAAAAAGAAAAAAATTATAGTAAACTATGTATAGTATCTTAGTTCTTAATGACCAACATTGTCATACTTTATATTAATAGTTCAAGAACATGAAACATTGAATTATTATCTTTAATGATATTAAATACCTTTTAATTGTGCTTCTTATTCTTTAATCATCTCATTTTTTTCTATCAGTTGAAGATTTAATGAACTTTTCATTTTTTGTTGTCTTGCAATCATTTCTTGACTTTCTGTAACTGCAGAGAAATACAATAATTTCACACATTAATTCAATGTGTTACTTAATCACTTCTTTTTTCTTCAAAGTAGACATGATTTGTTTATCTTTTTTGGAGCAGCTTGTGAAGAATTGACACTTCTGGTTTTTCAGACATAGATCTAAGATATAAATGTGAATAACATATCAATTAAGTTTAAACTACACACAGTAGTGATGCTATCTTCTTTTGAATCTACAAATGAACATGATCTCCTTGATTTTCTATGACCTGAGTTAACAAAGAGAATTGATAATATATATCATAATAATATTATATATATAGCACTATTAAAAACTTAGCTATCTAACTGTCATTATTGCTTACTTTGGGTATATATGGAATGAAAGGTCTCTTCCCTTCCCCTACCTGTTAGTGCATCCCACAACACAACACGAATGAACCATCTTCACTAGTGCTTCTGCCTCTTTTTTGCCTTGCATGATGGCAGCAGGGATGTGGTTTATTGCTGATGACGTCAGTGCACGCTCTCAATACACCGAAGATGTTCATACACTGTATTAAGTCAGGTAGAGCCAAGTGAACTGTCTTTGGTACAAGCCTATTCCTCCTTCTTGGGTCAACATTTGACAAGTTCACCCTCTCTTGTTCTTATTTATGTAGAACAATAAATCTATATATATATATTTATATAATCAGTGAAATTTTAATTTCTGTTGAAGTATATCTTCCAACTTATGTCCTATATTACTTGTAATGTGAGCAATGTAAATATAGTTCTCTGTACTCATTTGGTTGATTTCGAGATTTTGATAACCTTCCCACATCTTATAATATGATATGATTTGTCATTTTTATTAATAGCATATAATATGTCTGTTATATTTATTGTAATGTACTCAGTGTCCAGGTGAAGGTTGATTGATGACAGCTGCTCTAAAACCTTATATTGTTTAGATAATTATATTGTTTTATGTTAATTAGCTAAGACCCAGTTATTTGTATATACAAATACATCCTCCCATTATAGGAGTGTTGCCTTATAAATTAATATGACAAGACCTGAGTTTCTGTGTAGTTAACAAGCCACTTCATTATATATAGTAATTTGTTGCTTTTAACAAGAAATTCATTATCATACTATACATATATGTGCACATTGACAGATTCACCAAAAATGTATTGACTTGCAGTTGTTTCAAAAAGCAGATACTCAAAATAATTTATATATGTTAGTGTCTAACAACAACAATTATAATGTAGTTATATACACTTTTTTTCCAATTAATTGAAGTATACCTGTAGCTGTGGAAATATCAACATATGCATCACCAATACTAACAATCATGCTACCAGTGAAAGTAAGAGAGCTATAATATGTACGTGTGTGTCAGAGAGAGATCAAGAAAGAGAGAAAGAGATAGAGGAGTGAATGATCATATACTTGTTGACATACAGTATGTGTATACCATATCAGACAATTTAAAATTGTTTTCCCCTTCATTAGTAAATCTTATTAGAACTATTGATTTATGGTTGTTGTTTTGTCACTTGAGTCTACATGTAAAGAACCTTTTGTGAATTCATAATAAACTAATGAATACTATTATACTTTGATTGTAGTCAAATGAATATTATCTGTCCTCTGTATAAACTATACCAAAGGGTTTAATCACTTCAGGGACTTTTGATTATATTCAGCAAAGGAACATTTTATATAAAGTAATACAAATTATTTGGGTCAATATACATCACTATCGACTTTGTACTGTACTTTTAACAAACTTCTTAATTAAACATCATTAAGAACAGTTGCATATGAATTGACAGATAAGTGTAAAGAAAGATTACATTATTCACTTGTATTAATTGTTTTGTAATGAAAGGATTAATAAAAGTGTTGGCATAGGAAGTCATGCTTATATATTAAGCATCATCAGTTTCTATTGAAGATAAAGTCATCATTTCACAATCATGTGACAGTACTCTGTATGTTCAGGTGTGGATACTCCTTTCATTATAAAGTTGATAGTTGTTATCAAATATATCATTGAATAAATAAATAAATTATGCACTTTACACTTCCGAGTATATATTTTGTACTTCGAGGATTATTATTATTCAGATATAGGTAACTAGTTTTTTAGCTATCCCTTTGCTTCAAAGTTATTTATTGTCTTTCTCAGTTCCAATAAAGGTTGCTGTGTAGCTATGTTGCTTAATGACTGAAGGTTATTAACACTTAGGGAACTTTTGACTAGATTTAAAGACTGTTATTTAATAAGCCATTGCCTATCTATGCTTGAATTCATAGATATTGCTATTGAGATGGTAATTTGTTTGTAATTTCTTTGGTCTTAACTCTGATCTAGTTTATTGCTGTTGTACATTTTATGAGCTGTGTGAATAGGCAAGACTGATCATGTTTCCTAACCTTGTTGTACCAGTATCTACATTATTCTTTATCCTCTTATTTTTGTATGTTATTAGGAGCAACAGGAATGATGCTACATAGTGAAACTAAAGATTTTGAGCTACAAAAGTTGCAGCTAGCGAGGGAACAATCAACTCAACTGAAAGAAAATATTGTCAGTAATCTTGTACTGATTTATGTTGTTGTTATTAAACTATCATTATTAGTATATGTATACTTATTATTACACAGGTCTATTAAAAGAAATGATGATAGTAGGAAAGAGCTGTTCCAAGTACAGTGCTACTAAAGATCAACAGTTATCGGTTAAGGAATGTGGGCTAAAACTTTTAATACCTGCACAAGTTATGATACCAGTAAATGCTTCGTACAAAATTACTGCTAATGGATTGTGGGGTGGAATATTTGAGTTTTCTGAAAATAGCCAACTTGTCAGTGGAGTGTGTCATATATCAATATCTAGCTCATCTCAGTTCAATAGACCTGTCACAGTTCAACTAGAACATTATGTTAACATTACTGATGAGAAACAAGCAAATATCTTAGTTTTGTGGTTGCTAAATCTGGTCCACCCTTCAAGTTTGAATACCTACCAGGACGATCATTTTGTCGTGGTTCACAATATGGCACTATACATGTTATAGAATTTTCATTGCTTGGTATAGTACTTTGTGCTACAGTTGGTGGTGCCACAATAGGAGGACTTGTAGGAGTTGCAGTTGGTAGTGCCATATTGTTCCTAGGAAGAATAGGTCTGGATAGTGCAATTAATGGTGCCAGATTGGATCCAGCAGGAATAGTTCTAGGAGGTGCAGTTGGTGGTGCCACTGGATATCATTATGCAACTAGTAAGTATATATTCATCACTTATACATATAAGGAATAAAATGTTTAGAACAATTCTGGTGAGTCAGGAATTACATACTTTGTGTTAAAATATAAACTGAAACAAACCCAGCATATTAATTATACACAATACTTTCTTTATACAGATACTGAACTTCCCAACTGTAACTATTGAGATTATATCTTCTACAAAAAAGAAAATATGAGAAAATGGGTGACACGATTCACTATTGTTCAAGATACTGCATTTTCTAATGTAACAAATGTTTTTGACTTTAAAAGATTATTTCATCATTTATATTTGCTATAATTTTTATAGATAATTGTAAAATTTATGTCTAAATTTGTAATGAAGAAGACAACTTTCCATTTCATTTTGCTACTAAGGTATCTTTATCTAGAGAACAGGAAGAAGGAGCCAGAAGAGGTATTTATACAGAAAATACATTAAAGTTATCAGGATTCCCTAATGAAATGGTTCATGGGTGGAAAATAACAGCAAGATGTACTCCTCCTGTAGTAAGCATTCTTGTCCATGTGTGTGTTGGCGCAAGACATGGATGAAAAAATAATTGCAAACTACGTATAATTTATTTTTTCTGCATTTAATCTGAAATAAATTAACAGGAAAGATGCTGATAATTTTGTTCAGTCATTGCTCTTAAATTTCCTAATATTTCTGTACAAATATCTGCTAATCCTAGTATGAGTGACTTTATAAATGATCTCAAACATCCTATAACAATTGAATTTATTAGAATTTATAGTATATTATATCACACTTAGAATTTATACTGCATTATATCACACTTAGAATTTATACTGCATTATATCACACTTACAACTATTATAATATAATAGTTGTAATATTTACAATATTATTGTAAATGTCACATTCAGATCATAAGTAATCACCGTATCATAAATATGAAAAGGAAAATAATAAAAATAAATAAAATGAAAACATTGAATTGAAATATGCTTAGAATCTACACTACATTTTATCACACTTACAAACTATTATATTGTAAAGGACACATTCAGATCACTAGTAGTCACAGCATCATAAACATGAAAAGGAAACATTAGAGTAAATAAAATAAAAACATTGGATTCAAATATACTTAGAGTTTATACTATATAATATCACAATTACTGACTATTGTATTGTAAATGACACATTCAGATCACAAGTCATGACAGCATTATAAATAGTGAAAAAAAAACAATATAGTAAATAAAATCAAAACATTGGATAGAAATACACTTGGAATTTATACTACATTATAGCACACTTACCAACTATTATATTGTAAATGACACCTTTAGATCACAAGTAATCACGGTATCATAAATATGAAAAAAGGAAATAAAATGAAAAATATGTTTAGAATTTACACTACATTATATCACAATTACCAACTATTATGTTGCAAAGGAGATGTTCAGATCACAAGCGGTCACAGTATCATAAATATGGAAAGAAAAACAATAGATTTATTAAAATGATGAACATTGGATTGAAATACACTAAGAATTTATACTACATTATATCACATTTACCAATGATGAATATTGGATTGAAATACACTTAGAATTTATACTACATTATATCACATTTACCAACTATTATATTGTAAAGGACATATTCAGATCACAAGTAGTGACAGCATAATAAATATGGAAAGAAAATAATTGAGTAAAAATTAAAAGATTGGTTTAAATACACTTGGAATTTATACTACATTATATCACACTTACCAACTATTATTATTGTAAATGACACATTTAGATCATAAGTAATCACAGCATCATAAATTTAAAAAAAGGAAAAAATTTAAACATTGGGTTGAAATACGTTTAGAATTTACACTACATTATATCATACTTACTAACTATGATATTGTAAAGTAGACGTTCAGATCACAAGTGGTCACAGTACCATAAATATGGAAAGAAAAGCAATAGATTTATTAAAATGAAAACATTGGATTGAAATACACTTAGAATTTATACTACATTATGTCACATTTACCAACTATTATATTGTAAAGGACACATTTAGATCATAAGTAGTCACAGCATCATAAACATGAAAAGAAACAATTGATTAATTAAAATGAAAACATTGGATTGAAATACACTTAAAATTTATACTACATCGTATCACACTTACCAACTATTATATTGTAAAGGACAGATTCAGATCACAAGTAGTCACAGCATTATAAATAATTATGGAAAGAAAAATAACAGAGTAAATATGAAAAGATTGGTTTAAATATACTTGGAATTAATGCTGCATTATATCACACTTACCAACTATTATATTGTAAATGACACTTTTAGATCATAAGTAATCATAGCATCATAAATATGACAAAAAAGGAAGCAAAATGAAAACATTGGGTTGAAATATGTTTAGAATTTACACTACATTATATCACATTTACCAACTATATATCAAACTAGCACTGACTGATCATGACTACCATTGCTTTGTATGGAGAAAGTCTCCGAAAGATGCAATCCTTGACTATCGAATGACTCATGTCACATTTGGAGTCTCTGCCTCCTCATTCATATCGAATATGGCCATCAAACAGAATGCCTATGACCACGCTAATGAGTACCCCCTAGCAGCCAAAGTTGTACATGAATCCTTTTACTTGGATGACGGTTTGACAGGAGCAGACACCATAGAAGATGCACAGAAACTACAGCAACAGCTACAGGACCTCTTTGCCTGTGGTGGTTTCCTATTACATAAGTGGAATTGTAGCGAACCTTTTGTGATAGAGCACCTACCACCTAACTTATGAGATTCTCCATCCTCACAAGACATTCCAGATCACGATCAATTCACCAAAACCTTGGGCATGCAGTGGAATTCCAGTAATGACTATTTCCACTTAACTGTGGCAAAACTACCTTCTGGGGAAAATATCACCAAGCATGCTCTGATATCTGACGTAGCTAAGACTTATGATGTTTTAGGGTGGTTTTCACCAACTACGATCAAGGTTAAGATCCCGTTCCAACGACTCTGGAAATTGAATGTTGGTTGGGACGATCCTGTTCCCACAGATATTTGTGAAGAATGGTTGAAGTGGAGGACTGAGCTGAAGCTACTCTCCAACAAGCTTATACCACGTTACTATTTTCCCAAAGATACTAGCCTTGGAACTCAACAACTTCATGGCTTCTCCAATGCTTCAGAGTCTGCTTATTCAGTTGTGGTATACTTATGAATGGTTGACTCCAATGGAAGGGTACATGTATCCTTGGTGACTTCAAAAATGAAAGTAGCTCCTATTAAACTTCTGACCATCCCTCGTTTAGAATTGTGTGGTGCCTGCCTCCTGGCTGATTTACTCTCCCATGTAAAAAAAAAACATTTCAGATTCCCTTAGTGGATGTGTATGTCTGGACGGATAGCACGATTGTCCTTGGATGGATTACAGGGAATCCCAGAAGGTTTAAGACTTTTGTGGGAAATCGTTTCTCCTATATAATTAATCAATTACCACCAAAATGATGGGACCATGTAAATGGGGTCGATAACCTAGCAGACTGTGCTTTGAGAGGTCTCTACCCTTCTGAACATTTACAACACACCTTGTGGTGGGATGGCCCTGAATGGCTACGGAGAGAATCAACTGAGTGGCCTAAGCAATTTGACAGGCCACAGGTTAGTGTTTCTGTGGAGGAAAGAGAGGTGTGCCATATCATGATCACAGATTCTCTGGAATCACTGATATCAACTGAATGCCACTCAAGTTTTGTTCGTTTAAAACACGTCTCTGCTTGGGTATTCCGAGTTATTAACAATTGCTGTGCAAAGGTGAATAATAACTTGACCAACCAGTCTCCATCACTATTCATCGGTGAGTTGACATCTGCTGAAAACTATTGGCTGTCAATTATTCAGAAAGACCACTTCAATAAAGAAGTCAATTCCATCAGGCGTGATTGTGGGTCACCTAATAATAGTTGTCTGATACCTCTTCATCCATTTTTAGATCCAGCAGGCCTCCAACGTGTAGGTGGCCGAGAGCAAAACTCTAAATTGTCTTATGCAAGTATGCACCCAATCATACTACAAGGAAAACACCCGATAACAAGACTCCTTGTTCACTCAGAACATCTGTGCCTGCTGCATGCTGGTCCTGTATTATTGTGGTCATCTTTGTCACGTCATTTTCACATTGTTAGGGGACGGAAAATAGTTCGAACTGTCACCTGAGGTTGTATTGTCTGCAGACGTCAATCTGCCAGACCTACTCCACAGATAATGGGTAGACTATTAGTTGAAAGAGTAACCCCTGGACCAATATTTAATAAGGTTGGTGTGGACTTTTCTGGTCCACTGGTAGTCAAGTATGGTCATGTCCGAAGACCTACGCTTACCAAAGCCTATGTTTGTGTGTTTGTATCTCTTTCTGTCAAAGCTGTTTATTTGGAACCAGTCACTGACTTGACAAGTGACGCCTTCATAGCGTGTCTTAGGCGCTTTGTCTCGCGCAGGGGGAAACCAAGTTTAATTTTAGTGACCATGGAACAAATTTTGTGGAAGCTAAAAGGGAGCTTCAAGAATTCGTGAAATTTTTAGAAGAGCAAAAGATCCAAAAGGCAATATCAGAATTTTGCTCAACATAGAATATTCAATGGCATTTTATTCCTGAGTGCTCCACATTTCGGAGGTTTGTGGGAGGCCGTTGTAAAAAGCTTTAGATTCATCTACGAAAGGTTGCCATGAATGTGAAGTTCACCTTTGAAGAACTCACCACTCTTTTGACACAAATTGAGGCTGTATTAAACAGCAGACCTTTAGTACCTTTACCTTCTGATGATGAAGGAATTAAAGCCTTAACACCTGGATTTTCTAATTGGTTGACCACTAGAATCTATTCCTGACCCCTCGTCCTCTTATGGTTCCCTATCAATCCTGAGACGTTGGCATTTGGTTCAAGCTCTGGTGCGTCACTTTTGAAAGAGATGGTCCATTGAATACCTTGTGGCCCTCGGGAAAACAATAAATGGCATAGTAGACACAGAAATGTTTGCATTGGGGACATCGTACTTGTGCAGGAAGACAATTTGATTCCATCTAAATAGCCTTTGGCACGAGTAACTCAAGTTCATGTTGGCCCAGATGGTGTAATACCAGTTGTGGTTATCAAGACCGCCAAAAGTACATATACCAGGCCCGTTAACAAGGTTGTGGTGCTGCTGCCTATGAACAAATATTGAATTGAACATTGAACATTTATTTTGTGTACTATTATCTATCTGAAGACCGTCGGTCTTGGCCGGCGGTATGTCAATGATTGATGTATAGATCTCATTTACAATATATATTCCGAAAATACTCAATTTACTTATTGTTAGAAAAAATTTTTACGTAGTCATGATCAGGTTTATCTGGGCTGGTTAGTTGTCTGTCTGGATCCGAAAAGGAGCTCGTACAACACATTCAGATCACAAGTAGTCACAGTATTATCAATATGGAAAGAAAATTAATTGAGTAAAAACGAAAAGATTGGTTTAAATACACTTAGAATTTATAGTACATTATATCACACTTACCAACTATTATATTGTAAATGACATATTTAGCTCATTAGTAATCACAGCATCATAAAAAAAGGAAATAAAATGAAAACATTAGGTTGAAATAGGTTTAGAATTTACACTACATTATATCACACTTACCAACTATTATATTGTAAAGGAGATGTTCAGATCACAAGCGGTCACAGTATCATTAATGTGGAAAGAAAAACAATAGAGTTATTAAAATGAAAACATTGGATTGAAATACAATTAAAATTTATACTACATTATATTACACTTATCAACTATTATATTGTAAAGGAGACATTCAGAACACAAGCAGTCACAGTATCATAAATATGAAAAAAAGGAAATAAAATGAAAACATTGAGTTGAAACGTGTTTAGAATTTACACTACATTATATCACACTTACTGTTTAGAGCTTTTTGAAAGTTAAAAAAGTTTAAAAATTAACTATCAAAACTGCTTAAATAAGCCGATCTAAAGAGTTTAGTAAGTTTATCTGTCTTAAATCTTTGGATAAATTAGTCTAAATAGGTTAAAACTCTAAAATAAACTGTTTAGAGCTTTTTGAAAGTTAAAAAAGATTAGAAATTAACTATCAAAGCTGCTTAAATAAGCGATCTAAAGAGTTTAGTAAGTTTATTTGTCTTAAATCTTTGGATAAATTAATATAAATAGGTTAAAACTCTAAAATAAACTGTTTAGAGCTTTTTGAAAGTGAAAAGTTTAGAAATTAACCATCAAAACTGATTTAACACATTTAGATCATAAGTATTCACAGCATCATAAATATGAAGAAAGGAAATAAAATGAAAACATTGGGTTGAAATAGGTTTAGAATTTATACTACATTATATCACACTTACCAACTATTATTTGTAAAGGACACATTCAGATCACAGGTAGTCACAGCATTATAAATATGGAAAGAAAAATAACAGAGTAAAAATGAAAAGATTGGTTTAAATACACTTAGAATTTACACAACATTATATCACATTTACCAACTATTATATTGTAAAGGAGATGTTCAGATCACAAGCGGTCAGAGTATCATAAATGTGGAAAGAAAAATAACAGAGTAAAAATGAAAAGATTGGTTTAAATACACTTGGAATTTATACTACATTATATCACGCTTACCAACTATTATTTGTAAAGGACACATTCAGATCACAGGTAGTCACAGCATCATAAAAATGAAAAGAAGGAAACAAAATGAAAACATTGGGTTGAAATAGGTTTAGAATTTACACTACATTATATCACACTTACCAACTATTATATTGTAAAGGAGACGTTCAGATCAAAAGTGGTCACAGTACCATAAATATGGAAAGAAAAACAATAGATTTATTAAAATGAAAACATTGGATTAAAATACACTTAGAATTTATACTACATTATATCACACTTACCAACTATTATATTGTAAGTGACATATTTTGATCATAAGTAATCACAGCATCATAAATTAAAAAAAAAGAAATAAAATGAAAACATTAGGTTGAAATATGTTTAGAATTTACACTACATTATATCACACTTACCAACTATTATATTGTAAAGGAGACATTCAGAACACAAGCAGTCACAGTATCATAAATATGAAAAAAAGGAAATAAAATGAAAACATTGAGTTGAAATGTGTTTAGAATTTACACTACATTATATCACACTTACTGTTTAGAGCTTTTTGAAAGTTAAAAAAGTTTAAAAATTAACTATCAAAACTGCTTAAATAAGCGATCTAAAGAGTTTAGTAAGTTTATTTGTCTTAAATCTTTGGATAAATTAGTCTAAATAGGTTAAAACTCTAAAATAAACTGTTTAGAGCTTTTTGAAAGTGAAAAGTTTAGAAATTAACCATCAAAACTGATTTAACACATTTAGATCATAAGTATTCACAGCATCATAAATATGAAGAAAGGAAATAAAATGAAAACATTGGGTTGAAATAGGTTTAGAATTTATACTACATTATATCACACTTACCAACTATTATTTGTAAAGGACACATTCAGATCACAGGTAGTCACAGCATTATAAATATGGAAAGAAAAATAACAGAGTAAAAATGAAAAGATTGGTTTAAATACACTTAGAATTTACACAACATTATATCACATTTACCAACTATTATATTGTAAAGGAGATGTTCAGATCACAAGCGGTCACAGTATCATAAATGTGGAAAGAAAAATAACAGAGTAAAAATGAAAAGATTGGTTTAAATACACTTGGAATTTATACTACATTATATCACGCTTACCAACTATTATTTGTAAAGGACACATTCAGATCACAGGTAGTCACAGCATCATAAATATGAAAAGAAGGAAACAGAATGAAAACATTGGGCTGAAATAGGTTTAGAATTTACACTACATTATATCACACTTACCAACTATTATATTGTAAAGGAGACGTTCAGATCACAAGTGGCAACAGTACTATAAATATGTAAAGAAAAACAATAGATTTATTAAAATGAAAACTTTGGATTGAAATACACTTAGAATTCATACTACATTATATCACACTTACCAACTATTATATTGTAAAGGAGATGTTCAGATCACAAGCGGTCACAGTATCCTAAATATGGAAAAAAAATAATAAATTCATTGGAATAAAAACATTGGATTGAAATACACTTAAAATTTATACTACATCATATCACACTTGCCAACTATTATTTGTAAAGGACACATTCAGATCACAAGTAGTCACAGCATTGTAAATATGGAAAGAAAAATAACAAAGTAAAAATGAAAAGATTGATTTAAATTCACTTGGAATTTATACTACATTATATCACATCTACCAACTATTATATTGTAAAGGAGATGTTCAGATCACAAGCGGTCACTAGTGTTGTAAAAGTATTGAATTTGTATTTAGTTACTGTTACTGTTATTGTACAAAATTTGTTTGAATTTTAGTTTTTGTTATTGATTGTTCACAAAATTGATGTGAGTATTTGCTTTAGTTATTGTTAGTGAATTAAATTTTTTTTATTGCTATTGATGAAAGTCTATTTTTATGGGTAACATTTAAGTGCCAAATGTACAATGTCAAATGTTTAAGTAAAATTACAGTGGGACCTTTTTGACTTTGCCAAAGCTGACTCTTTTTCCTTTATAATGTTCTTCTCCTTTTGAACAAAACAAATAAATCCTCATATAAACAGGCAAGTCAGGTGATGACTCGTGGTATTGTAAAAGTTCTTTGACCATTCAATAGGTCTATGCACCTTGTTTACACATCAACGTGTTAATAATTTTTTCTTATTTTACTAGTATAGAGCTACAATTTTTGTTTTAGTTATTATTTGTTAATGATTTCTAACTAATTTTAGTTATAGTTTTGTTATTGTTAACAATAATGATTTCCCTTTTACAAAAATGGTTTTAGTTTTAGTTATTGTTAAACAATTACAACACTAGTAGTCACAGTACCATAAATATGGAAAGAAAAACAATAGATTAATTATAATGAAAACATTGGATTGAAATACGCTTAGAATTCATACCACATTATATCACATTTATCATATATTATATTGTAAAGGACACATTCAGATCACAAGTAGTCACAGTATTATAAATATGGAAAGAAAAATAATTGAGTAAAAATGAAAAGATTGGTTTAAATACACTTGGAATTTATACTACATTATATCACACTTACCAACTATTATATTCTAAATGACACATTTAGATCATAAGTAATCACAGCATCATAAATTTAAAAAAAGCAAATAAAATGAAAACATTGGGTTGAAATACGTTTAGAAGTTACACCACATTATTTCACACTTACCAACTATTATATTGTAAAGGAGATGTTCAGATCACAAATGGTCACAGTACCATAAATATGGAATGAAAAACAAAAGATTTATTAAAATGAAGACATTGGATTGAAATACACTTAGAATTTATACTACATTATATCACATTTACCAACTATTATATTGTAAAGGACACATTCAGATCACAAGTGGTCACAGTACCATAATATGGAAAGAAAAACAATAGATTTATTAAAATGAAAACATTGGATTGAAATACATTTAGAATTCATACTACATTATATTACATTTACCAACTATTATATTGTAAAGGACACATTCAGATCACAAGTAGTCCCAGTATTATAAATATGGTAAAAAAAATAACTGAGTAAAAATTAAAAGATTGGTACACTTGGAATTTATACTACATTATATCACACCTACCAATTATTATATCATAAATGATACATTTAGATCATAAGTAATCACAGCATCATAAATATGAAAAAAAGGAAATAAAATGAAAACATTGGGTTGAATACCTTTAGAAATAACACTACATTATATCACACTTACCAACTATTATATCATAAAGGACACATTCACATTATAAGTAGTCACAGCATCATAAACATGGAAAGAAACAATAAAGTAAATAAAATGAAAAAATTTGATAGAAATACACTTAAAATTTATACTAGATTATATTACACTTACCAACAATGATATTGTAAATGACAGATTCAGATCACAAGTAATCACAGCGTCATAAATATTGAAAGGAAAATAATAGAATAAATAATGATAGCATCATAAATATTGGAAAAATAATAATGTAAATAAAATGAAAACCATCCATTGAAATACGCTTAGAATTTACACTACATTTTATCATACTTACCAACTATTATATTGTAAAGGACACACTTAGATCACTAGTAGTCACAGCATAATAAACATGGAAATAAACAATTTATTAATTAAAATGAAATCATTGGATTGATATACAATTTATACTAAATTATATCACACTTACCAACTATTATATTGTAAGTGACATATTTAGATCATAAGTAATCACAGCATCATAAATTTAAAAAAAAGAAATAAAATGAAAACATTAGGTTGAAATATGTTTAGAATTTACACTACATTATATCACACTTACCAACTATTATATTGTAAAGGAGACATTCAGAACACAAGCAGTCACAGTATCATAAATATGAAAAAAAGGAAATAAAATGAAAACATTGAGTTGAAACGTGTTTAGAATTTACACTACATTATATCACACTTACCAACTATTATATTGTAAAGGAGACGTTCAGATCAAAAGTGGTCACAGTACCATAAATATGGAAAGAAAAACAATAGATTTATTAAAATGAAAACATTGGATTAAAATACACTTAGAATTTATACTACATTATATCACACTTACCAACTATTATATTGTAAGTGACATATTTTGATCATAAGTAATCACAGCATCATAAATTTAAAAAAAAGAAATAAAATGAAAACATTAGGTTGAAATATGTTTAGAATTTACACTACATTATATCACACTTACCAACTATTATATTGTAAAGGAGACATTCAGAACACAAGCAGTCACAGTATCATAAATATGAAAAAAAGGAAATAAAATGAAAACATTGAGTTGAAACGTGTTTAGAATTTACACTACATTATATCACACTTACTGTTTAGAGCTTTTTGAAAGTTAAAAAAGTTTAAAAATTAACTATCAAAACTGCTTAAATAAGCCGATCTAAAGAGTTTAGTAAGTTTATCTGTCTTAAATATTTGGATAAATTAGTCTAAATAGATTAAAACTCTAAAATAAATTGTTTAGAGCTTTTGAAAGTTAAAAAAATTTAGAAATTAACTTTCAAAACTGCTTAAATAAGTTGATCTAAAGAGTTTAGTAAGTTTATTTGTCTTAAAACGTTGGATAAATTAGTCTAAATAGGCTAAAACTCTAAAATAAACTGTTTAGAGCTTTTTGAAAGTGAAAAGTTTAGAAATTAACCATCAAAACTGATTTAACACATTTAGATCATAAGTAATCACATCATCATAAATATGAAGAAAGGAAATAAAATGAAAACATTGGGTTGAAATAGGTTTAGAATTTACACTACATTATATCATACTTACCAACTATTATATTGTAACTGACACATTTAGATCATAAGTAATCACAGCATCTTAAATATGAAAAAAAGGAAATAAAATGAAAACGTTAGGTTGAAATATGTTTAGAATTTACACTACATTAATCACACTTACAAAGTATTACATTGTAAAGGAAACCCTTCAGATCACAAGCGGTCACAGAATCATAAATATGGAAAGAAAACAATAGATTTATTAAAATCAAATCATTGGATTGAAATATACTTAGAATTTATACTAAATTATATCACATTTACCAACTATTATATTGTAAAGGAGATGTTCAGATCACAAGTGCTCACAGTATCATAAATGTGGAAAGAAAAACAATAGATTTATTAAAATGAAAACATTGGATTGAAATACAATTAAAATTTATACTACATTATATCACACTTACAAACTATTATATTGTAAATGATACATTTAGATTATAAGTAATCACAGCATCATAGATATGAAAAAAAGAAATAAAATGAAAACATCAGGTTGAATTACGTTTAGAATTTACACTACATTATATCACACTTACCAACTATTATATTGTAAAAGAGACGTTCAGATCACAAGCAGTCACAGTGTCATAAATATGGAGAGAAGAACAATAGGTTTATTAAAATGAAATCATTGGATTGAAATACACTTAGAATTTATAATACATTATATTAAACTTACCAACTATTATATTGTAAAAGACACATTCACATCGTAAGTAGTCACAGCATTATAAACATGGAAAGAAACATTAGAGTAAATAAAATGAAAACCTTGGATAGAAATACACTTAGAATTTATACTAGATTATATTACACTTACCAACAATGATATTGTAAATGACAGATCCAGATCACAGTAATCACAGCATAATAATTATCAAAAGGAAAACAATAGTAAGAAAAGGGTGTGTCATCTGTGATCAGTTAAATGATTCTAGACATCATTTCTTACTTCTTTTCTTTCTCTTTCTAACTGCTTTCTCTTTTTTTTTCTTTATCACCAATCGAGGCTTCTGTTTTGGTACTTTTTCCTCATGCTACTTTGAATAACAATCCCATCATCTTCATCAGGTCTTCATGGCAATATGATAATAGACGCTATAACCACCAGCTGTATAACAGCACCTGCAAACTGAGCATAAAGTTGACTTTTATGTTCTAAGAGTTTCATTTTTTTTACATTAATCTTAATTTAATGTCAATTTTTTCATAAAGGCACTAGATGCTAAAAGTGACCTTGATTCACCTTCTTCTTGCTCTTTACTTGTTTCAGCATCTGACAATGTTGTAGACAGCATTGTAACTGACTGCATAAATAATAAAAAGATTTTGAGTATTCTATATTAAACCCTGGATATCATATAACAGTGCAATAATAGTGTATTTGATGTATGTTGGCACAAATGCTCTGATCACAACACAAACTGATCTATTTGAGTATATGAGTCTATGTCTGCAATTGCACAAATGTAAGCATTCCCATACAAAGCTCTGGTGCAGCATCATATGACAACTATGTCAACATTGTAGTATGAATGCAGTCTCTCTGTATAATGATAGTTGTACAGAGACTTTAAAAGGATTAGGAAGTGAGCTTGTGACTGAATGTCCTAAGAATATTGGAAAAGACTGGCTGGCTATTGAATTCACTAAATAGTATATTACATTTGCTGTGTCTCATATTTGATATGTATCAAAAAATGAGCGAGAAGTTTATCATCAATTTCTCATTTTTCTGGTAGATGGAGCACGTGAACTTGTAAGCAATGAAAGTGAAAAAGGTTGTCAACATAAATCATCTTACTGTATGGAAGGTTTACAGTCCTATAGTACATCTATGATGCTACATGGATATTATTGAAAACTTAGTAAAGGAGAATGAGAATAACAAACACATTGAGTTTGAAGGTACATGTATAAATATTTAGAGAAACTATAATAGTTTTTGTATTATACATAATGTACTGTTATGTACTTTAAACATTCTGTTTATTGTGTGTACTTATTTTAGTCATAAATGAAAAGTGTAGGTTGGAATCTGAATTGCTGTTACATAAAAGGAAAATTATTGTATGTTATCTGAAGGGTTGTATCTGAATAGGATTTTCAGTATTGCTTGTGAAGATTTTAATTCAAATATTGATGTCATAGTCATAGGAGCACAAGAGTGTTTTTTTCTGTCAGTGTAGTTCATGCTACCCACCTACAAATATAGTAAAGATTGGTAATAAAAATACAGTTAGCTGTACTACATCACCACCTGCACCATGTGTTCTAGTCTACTGCTTTTTACAGTCTTATGTCACTAGCACTTGCTAACACTTGTACCACCTTGGCCCTCATTGATTCCTGTTACACATCACCTTTTTCAGTTCCTCCACATTCTCTTGCTAGTGTCATTCAGAAATTAAATTCAACCAAATACAGAAACAGATTTCTGGATAACTTTTATTTTTAGGGAATCTATCACAAATTCATGGTGCATATCTTGAGGCAATGGTATCCAATCTCCAATTAAAATTAACAATGTATATTTGCTATCACACATGTATTACACTAAGTATGATGAATTTTTGGGTTTATAAATCATTGTCTCTCAAAAAGTTACTACCTACTCACAAGTTGTTTCTTCACAATGAATTTGGCATAATTATTCCTTAGACATTGTTAATACATTCATCAAGTGTTCCTCAGATATGGTTGTTTGCAGTGACTCACAGTGATGTTGTACTTCTCTCCAAAAACACTAGCAATCCAGATATTTCTGTTATTATCTTGTACAAAGAAAATATTACCAGAAGTGATCTAACACAGGACTATTGATGTTATAGAGCATTATACTAATTGTGAATCATTGATAACTATAATAACTTTTTACCAGAACCGTTTCTTATACTGTGGAGTGAATGAGTTACAAATATATAACTTATAACTTGATTTTCTTTGGTTTTTTCAACTGTTTTGGTTGTTTTACTGAGTGAATGAAAATGAGTCTAAATAAAGTTAATTACTGTTCAACATGTATATTTGACATCATGTAACTATAGAAAACTGTAGAAAATGAATGAAAAAGATAATTAGTTTTATAGGTACATATATTCAAACAGACTGTCAAATTAGTATATCTAGTGAGTTGATATCAAAATTTTTACCAGAACACATGTACAATATAATTACAGCAATGGAAATTTAACTATAATGTTATAATATTTTAACATATGATTTCATTTATAGGTGATGCATCCAATTAATATAAATATCAAAGATAATCTCATATGTAGACATTAATTATCTACTTCTTTCAATTAGCAGCAATAAAATCACCTACTTAGAGAAGACTTACTAAATAACTACAATGTTCTTTTTTAAAGTTGTAAACATCCTGTGTATCACAATTACAATAATTATGTTTTTCAACTTTAGTTAGTAAATCATTGTGCATGTAGTTCATGTCATACACCATATACTACTATACATTAGTCAGTTAGTCAATCTGTTATAAATAATGATACCAAAATACATTTGGTAGTATCACTAGAGTATGATGATTACAGATATATGTAGCTCAAATGTACATTGATGTGACTGTACATGTATGTACATGATAA
Source organism: Xestospongia muta (assembly GCA_963693285.1). Taxonomy (NCBI): domain Eukaryota; kingdom Metazoa; phylum Porifera; class Demospongiae; order Haplosclerida; family Petrosiidae; genus Xestospongia; species Xestospongia muta. The sequence continues at coordinate 3,620,355 of OY848920.1, read as the reverse complement.
ACTCGAGTTTAAATTATGTCCCATACTTTGGAAAACATTTTGAACAAGCACTTTTTTGACCATTAAACCACTTTATATTATAGAAAAATTCTTTTTGATCCACATTACTGTGAAATGATCTCCCTATCACAGGATAAATCTGCCATTAAATTATCATAATAAAAGAAGCAGTTATACTATAAAAAAGAAATCATACTATTATATAATGTTAAGAAAAAGCAGTATACATGTACATGTACTACTACATACTACATATATGTGAGCAAGTCTTCAGAGAGTTTAGTTCTGTGGTGTTCACAGATTGATTTTAATTGTAATTACAAATAAATGTAAATTTAAATGTAATTTTATGTACCTACACTAACATAGTACTTATAGTTGTCAATATAGTACCAGCAAACTAACTACTGTAAATAATATCTATTGTCTATGCAGCAAGAATAGATTGTCACTTACTTATATATGCAATTAATTTAACTCATAATAAAAAAAGTTGTAGTTCAAATTCTATTATTCTATATTTAGCACTGTCTTAGCTTCATATGGATACAACTTCATCCTTCTCCTTCTCCTACTAGCTCAATCATCTCCTTACTAAGGACCTTCAAGTTATTCTAGCTACAAACCTTAACAACACAGTCACGTATCAACAACTGTCCTGTTTTTCTCATTGTAATCCAATTCAGATTACCATATCAAAAGTTAGTTTGTGAAAGATATCTCAGAGGTTGTAGGAATCTACCTCATAGTAAAAATTTCAAACCAAGAGGCCAAAGTATGATCTCTTAATTAATAAAGACAACAAGCCTATGATCCCACTGATTATTATTATGTATGTTACATATAATACATGTACTTTTATTTATTACTATTTTAATTAAATATATATTTGTATTGTAAGTACAGGTAGGTTCTTATAATGTAAATTGACCATAAAAAGTCAAGTTTATCATAACTTAAGTATGTATTGATCACTAATTGAACAAGTCATTATACATAATGTCACATTGAGTATTTCATTATGTCATGAATTATATCTTGAATAACTATAAACTGGGCCTAATGGATAAATGAATAGATGAATGGATTAACAACAGATAAATGGACAAATAGATGGATAAATGAGTTAATAAATGTCTATGAAAATATATATATACTAAATAGTACAATAGACACATGATAGATAAAGTAGATAAATAGATTACAATACCTTTCTAAACTGTATGTATCTTAAAAGAACTAGTACTTTATTAGTATCAGTAGTATCACTAGTACATTGTGACTTACTGTTAATAAAACACTTGTAATAGATTGATGATGAAGAAAGTAATATGATATGTAGATAGTGTAACCAAACTAACCTCGTACCCAGGCGTTCTACTAAAGAGTGGAACGCCTGGGTACGAGGCTAGTAACCAAACTAGCTGACTTGTTTTCTTAATTAATTTTTAATAATATTCATTAGGTGACAATGTAGCTAATTGCAATGATTACTATTACAAATTATATAATTACTAATCATAATATTTTATAAATAGTAAACATAAATGAATCAAGAGAGTACCAAATATAAAAACTTTACATTGATTTTCTTGTAAACACAATATGCATATAGAGTAACCACGGCAGCGGGAACTATTTTTATTAATGCCATATCAATGGTAATAGAAAAAAGATAACTTATATATCGTGTCATTCATCATGTGGTAAACACAGTATCGTTTAACATGCTCCAGGATGTTGGCAAACAGAGAAAACTTCCAATTTTAGCACTCATAAAGTGCATTTTCTTTGTTCTACATTTATTAGAGGAAATATATTCTGAGTTGTTTTGACACTATGCTAAGAGATATGATTGAATCATATATTGTTTGAAATAAAGATCACATTGATCTGTAATAAATGTTATATAGTGAGTACAGACCACAATCAGTTATCCCATCTCATTATTTTTAGTTTTCTGCCTGTATACTGCATAAGATCAGTAATCACTTTTATACTTCTAGGTAGTGGCTTCAAATACAATGTATCATGTACATTTGAAGCTCTCAAATTTTGCACCTCTCAAACACACACTCACACATCACCAATAATCCTATAATAGTATTAGGTTTTGTGCTGGTTGTACACACACTCATAATAACTAACAAAATATAAAATATCTGGAGACAGAAATGATATGCAAGCATGATGATAAGTTGGGGCAAATCAAAAAGATGGACTTTGAAGAATGTCACACAGAAACATCCAGCCACAACATCATGAACCTGATTAAAGAGCTAGCACTACCACACTTTGCTAGACTATTAACAATTGTCACAACCAGCAAAATTTTAATTCAAATAGTAATTCCATGGGATACATGTTACCATCAATGTACTTATTATTATTAAATTAAATTTGTTATGTAAATAACTAAAACATCAGATAATCAAAGACCATAGAGCAAAAATTAAAGATTATTTGAACAGAGAAGTTAAGGATCATAACTAGTGAGAGATTGTGACGGCATATTAAATAAAATAACGAAAATAATGGAATATCTGTATGTGCATACTGCACTCTAGAATAACAACTAATCATATAACCTCTTTCATATACACTGATTATATACACAGGAAGTGACGTCATGCTAAAAGCATATCTCTGGAGCTTGTTTACTGTCTAATTTATTTCATTCAACTGAAACATCTCCCAAATCATACACCACATTGACACACTCACACATAATAATAATAATACTGAGGTTTTGTGCTGGTTGTGTAGACACAATGATAATAATTAACGATCTAGAGGTATAAAGAGTGGGCCAGCAAAGACACAGCTTAAGATCAAACCTAACTGTGTACATTATGTGACACATTTATCATAACTTCCTATGAGATCTCAATGTATCCATCCTTGGATTTATTGAGGACCACCTTCTGACTGCCTTCTAACTGGTATTAATGGGTGCTGTAGCTCCAGCTGAATGCTCTAAAACTGTGAAGAATAAATTCAGAAGGATTAGTGGACAAACCCAACTTAACTACAAGAACCTGATTACCATGTTGATATTGATTCATGTTACTAATATGTACAATAATGAACATATATTGAAGCAAGAAAGATATATATCAATGAATTCTCTTCCCAGTCTTGAACTGATATTAAAGGTGATATATATTTCCAACTTTAATTATAATCAAAACAGAACTAGGTGCTTTTGTTAACTATGTCTGTCCAGAATAAAATGGCATGTGTCAAACTTCCCTTAACATTCAATGTACTTGGAACTGTTATAGGATTTGGACTATTGTGCACTTCACAGCACATGGGAGTGCAAGTGAGAATGTCTAACTGTTCTAAACCATCAGAGACAACACAGTGTCAGTAACAAAATCATAGACTTCAGTCATGTCATACACATCTAATGATTCCAACAATCTTTAGCTAAAACTTCTTCTCTCTTGCTTTTATTAATCTATTGATAGTTTATCTTGTATATTTTGTGTATTGAGACTGAATGGATCACGCCCCTTTTAAGAATTGTTTATTGAAGTGAAAGATAAAGACTTAGTCTCCCACATCACACATATTATGAGGAAAAAGTTGCTTGTACAAAATAAAGCTTGTTATGAGAGGACTTGCTTAGTCCTAATCAAATTTAAGATAATGTGCTACCTTCAATATGTGATGTACTTTCAAAAATGGAATTTAGAAGATTGCAAAGTTATTAGTGTATAGCTTGGCCTATTGGTTTGACATTTTTACTATGAGGTGGATTCTCATAACCTCTGGGATCTCTTTTGCTAAGTAATTCTTGATATGGTAATATGAATTAGATCACAATGAAAAGAATAGAACAGTTGGTGATATGTAGCTGTGTTGTTGAGGTTTGTAACTAGAATAACTTCAAGGTCCTTAGTAAGGAGATGATTGAGTAAGACAGCTAGTAGGATAAGGGTGAAGATGAAGTTGTATCCATATTAAGCTAAGACAGTGCTAGAGTAATAGAATTTGAACTATACCTATTTATTATGAGTTATGTTAATTTCATATATAAGTAAATGAAAATTTATTCTTACCGCATTGAGAATACATATTTGTAGTATATTGAGACTCTATTGTGTTGTTATCAATACATTGTCATTATTTGTAATGTTTTGTGACGTCATTGTGACATGTCTCTCTCTATATATAAATGTGTGTTTTGTTTTATCCACAGTCAGTCGTTGTTGAGATTATATTTAATTTAGTAAATACTTGAAGTAGTCGTGCTAGAAGGATCACCACAACTGGCGACGAGAGCGGGATACTAAGATGGCTCAACCTCAGCACAGCTACAAACCTATAGTGTTCGGGCAGTTAGAGGCATTTGACCCAGAGTCAGATAGCGTCATGGCTTACCTTGAGCGGGTGGATCTTTTTTTGCCGCTAACGACATAGGACCTGACAAGCAAGTCTCAGTGTTCCTAACAGTTGTAGGAAGCAGGAACTACGCCCTTATCAAGAGTCTCACAGCACCTACCTTGCCACAGGAAAAGTCTTATGAGGATCTCAAGGCTGTGTTGCTTGCTCACTTCCGACCTAAACCTCTACTGATCGCGGAGCGATTCCGTTTCTATCAGCGCAACCAAGCAGCTGGTGAGTCAGTGCATGATTTTCTAGCAGACTTAAGACGTCTAGCTATCATATGTGAATTCGAAGATTTTCTCGATCAAGCCCTTCGCGACCGCTTTGTGTGTGGGTTGAGAGCGAAGGGTATGCAGAAAAGACTGTTAACTGAACCTGTTCTCAACATTGCTCGAGCTCTGGAGCTTGCTAGGAGTATTGAAGCAGCAGCATCAGAAACAAAGGGATTCAAGGACCCAAGCAGCATTGCAGGCGCCTCAGGCAAAATTCTTAATGTTGGAGGGGCCGCCGCCGCCGCCGCCGTCTCTTCGGGCCGAAATTCGTCGGGACCAGTCCATCGTGCGAATCTTATTGTCAGATGTGGACGCTACGACCACGAGGGACGGACATGCAAGTACCGGCAAGCCAAGTGCCACCTTTGTGGTAAAATTGGGCACATCTCACCTGTCTGTAGAAGGGGTCTAACAAAGAAAAGTCTCGATTTTAGAAGTAGAAAGAAGAGCAGGAAAACAAATGTAGTGACTGAAGATTTAAGGGATGCTAGGACTGATAGTGAGTTAGTACTGCATGCACTTACCATAGGCAAGCCCTCTGTTAAATCTATTCGAGTAGACCTGGAGGTCTCAGGCAAGAACCTGACCTTGGATGTAGACACAGGGGCAGCTGTATCTATATTATCTCAGAAGGTTTTTCAACAGTTGTTCTCAGAAGTTAAGGTTAAGCCTTCTTCATTCTTCCTGAAAACGTATACAGGAGAACGCATGCAGATATTGGGAACACTGGCAGTTAAAGTGTGTTATCTGTCACAAGGCCCATTTGACCTGGAACTGGTAGTGGTTTCTGGTGATGGTCCCTGCCTCATGGGCAGAGACTGGCTACAAGTCATTTGTTTAGACTGGCCCTCAATTGCGGTTGTATTACAAGGAGTTTCAACTAGGGCAGTACAGGCTGTCCTACACATTTACCCAGATGTCTTCACAGAAGGGTTAGGAACTATTTTTCCCTTTAAAGCAACATTGTTGTCAAAGATGCCAAACCTCGGTTCCATAAGGCTCGACTCTTTCCTTTCGCTTTGAAGAGTCGCGTTGAGGAAGCACTCGACCGATTAGAAGCAGACGGTGTCCTGGAAAAGGTTACTCATAGTGATTGGGCAGCACCAATTGTGACTGTTCCAAAAAGATATGGTAGTATCAGATTGTGGGGAGATTATAAAGTCACTGTTAATCCAATGCTAGATGTGAATAAGTACCCTCAACTTCGACCAGAGGATATCTTTGCTACTCTCGCTGGTGGCAAGAAGTTCACTACACTTGATTTGTCTCATGCTTACAACCAACTGATCTTGGATGAAGTATCTAGGAAGTATGTTGTTGTGAACACTCATCGTGGTCTCTATCGTTATACCAGACTTCCATTCGGTATAGCTTCTGCCCATGCCCTATTTTAATGTGTCATGGACCAAATCCTCCAAGGAATGGAGAAGGTAACATGTTATTTAGATGATATTCTCATTACAAATACATCTGATGAGGAACACTTAAAGAATTTGTCAGAAGTACTGCAGAGACTTCAGAACCATGGAGTACGGCTCAAGTTAGAAAAGTGTCGCTTTATGGAGGACAGTGTTGAGTACTTGGGTCACTGAGTGGATTCCAAAGGACTTCATACAACAGATAGCAAGTTGAAAGCTATTGTGGATGCACCTTCACTTAGGAATGCACAGGAACTTCGAGCGTTTCTAGGACTTCTTAACTACTATGGTTGATTTATTCCGAATCGAGCTAGTCTGACTCAGCCATTGAACAGATTACAGTGTAAAGATACCCGTTGGAAATGGACTGAAGATTGTGCAAAAGCCTTCCAACACATCAAGGATGTTCTGGTATCTTCCACTTTTGTTACCCATTATAATCCTAGTTTACCTCTTAGGTTAGTAGCTGACGCTTCACCTTATGGCCTCGAAGCTGTAATATCTCATGTAATGGAGGATAGACAGGAACAACCTATTGCCTTTGCATCATGTACGTTGTTTAAAAGTGAGCAGGACTACTCTCAAATAGAGAAAGAAGCTCTAGCACTCATTTTTGGTGTGAAGAAGTTCCATTTGTATCTGTGTGGGCGGACGTTTACTTTAGTGACTGGCCATAAGCCATTGACAACAATTTTCAGACCAAAGAGAGGAACTCCTCCCTTAGCAGCTGCTTGTCTACAGCATTGGTCATTGATTTTGTCGGCATACAGCTACAACGGAGAGTATTGCTCAACTGAAGCTCATGCTAACGCTGATAGTTTGTCCAGATTACCTTTGAAATCACAGGAAGCCCCTATTACATCTGATGAACCAGCAGTCTTCAATGTATCACAACTGGAGAGTCCCGTCACATCACAACAGCTTAAAGCAGCTACTAGAACAAATCCTGTTCTAAGTAAGGTCATACGTTATGTTCAATCAGGATGGCCACAAGACTGTACCCCTACCTTACGTCCTTATTGGTCCCGTAGGTTTGAATTAACCATAGAGGGAGAATGTCTGTTATGGGGCATATGAGTCATTGTTCCTAAGAAACTCCAAAAGAAATTGTTAGAAGAGCTACATAAAGACCACCCAGGGATTAGTCGAATGAAATCTGTTGCAAGAAATTACATCTGATGGCCTGGTCTTGATAAAGCAAAAGAGGAAGTGGTCAAAGATGTATTACCTGTCAAGCTGTTAAACATTCCCCAGCTGTTGCTCCAGTACAGCCAAATCAGCCTTGGGAAGAGAATACTTTTGGACTTTGCTGGTTCATTTCAATGATCGGTGTTTCTCATTGCTGTTGATGCTCATTCTAAGTGGCCAGAAGTGTTTGTTATGAAGGAAACTACAGCCACCAAAACCATTGAAATTTTGTGTGTCATTTTTGGTAGATTTGGACTACCGGAGCAAGTTGTTACAGACAATGGTCCACAATTTGTATCAGAAGATTTCTTTTACTTTCTGAAATCCAATGGGATTAAACACATTAGATGTGCTCCCTATCACCCAGCTTCAAACGGGCTGGCAGAACATTTTGTTCAGTCTCTCAAGATGGCACTCAAATCAACTGTTAATAGTGGACTATCTCTGCAACATCGTCTCTCAAATTTTCTGTTAAACTACCGTAGTACTCTTCATGCTACTACTGGTGTATCTCCTTCATCACTGTTTCTGCATCGCCACATTCGAACTAGACTGGATTTAATTCGTCCAGACTATTCCTCTCAAGTCTTAGAAAAACAAGCTCAACAAAAGCTTCAGCATGATCGACAAGCTCATGAACGAGAATTCTTTGTAGGACAGTCGGTAATGGCTTGTAATGTGCGTCCTGGCCCTGATTGGGTACCTGCTGTTGTTATTGAAAACTAGGACCTCTAATATACTTAGTTGAAACAATTGATTATTTATTATGGAAAAGACATATTGATCTTTTGCGTGAGCTGAGGGTGAACAGTCAAGTAGAAACTCCACAGTCTACAGGATCAGACCCTTCAGACCTGGATATTCCTTTAGGTGATACCACTTCTATGGGTACACCTCCTGAAGAAGCCACCACTCCACCTGGCCCACCTGGTCAGAACAGGAACCAAGATATAGCTCCGAGACGTGATTGTCGATCTCCAGATCGGTATGGCCCATATGTTAGAGTTGGCCGGTATGTTTAATTTAGTCGGGAGGAGTGTAGTATATTGAGACTCTATTGTTTTGTTATCTATACATTGTCATTATTTGTAATGTTTTGTGATGTCATCGTGATGTGTCTCTCTCTATATATAAATGTGTGTGTTTTGTTTTATCCACCGTCAGTCGTTGTTGAGATTATATTTAATTTAGTAAATACTTGAAGTAGTCGTGCTAGACAGATCACCACAATATTGTTCACAGTAGTTAGTTTGCTGGTACATTATTGACAACTATAAGTAGTCCTTGATTAAGGAAGGCATGTATTTTTACATATTTCGTATAGAGAGCAAGGAAATGTTGTAATGGTAACTGAGTTGCAATTAATTACAAATCTTGAAGTAATAGCAATAGTAATGGTGGTTATATCTTCTTTTTTTTCAATATAATAGTAATGGTAATTGAACTCTTTGCTAATATTGAATTGACTATAGTTGCCTCAATTACTTCAGCTCATAAAAAAGATAATTGTGTACTGTGGGTAGTAGTCATTTAGCATTTTGAACTATGAATCATTACAAGTAACATCTGAAGTAAGAAAGTAAGTATTTGCTTTCCTTCTGACATTTGAGCTTAAGAAAATGACAACTCCAAAAAATTGACTAATTAATTATATAATAATTATTTATTATGATTTATTTGAGGACTAATGGTAATTGCTGACTAATTTTAGCTATTTAAAATTAAAGTTTACTTTTTGTTGGTGTTATTTATATTACAATACTCAATCTCCCAAAGTGTGAGAAATACAAATGAGAAAGTTTTAATTTGTTTGGGCTTATTTTAGGTCCACCAGAGCCTCCTTTGATTATCAGCAGTTAATTAGATCTGCTTGTTCAAGGTTTAAAGCACCACTGTGTTTACTGTAGCTAGAGGACGAAGAGAATCTTTTGTGCTGCTCTAAATTCTG